>JBBCBC010000023.1:5784241-6384241 GCA_037126765.1 Stenogyne calaminthoides | reverse complement strand
AGTGACCACATGACAAAGAAACGAGTTGTTATTTCCTGTGAGTATAAGGTCATCCACATATACCAAGAAGTAAGCAAGTACACCCTCATGATGATAGACAAACAGAGATTCATCAGACTTTGTGCAAGTGAAGCCCAAAGAGTTCAAAAATTGACACAGTGAGTTGTACCAAGTACGTGGAGCTTGCTTTAAGCAGTAGATGGATTTTTTTAATTTGCAGACATGAGAGGGAAAGTTGGTATCGATAAACCCAGGTGGCTGAGACATATATACTTCATCCTTGAGATCCCCATGGAGGAAAGCATTATTCACATCAAACTGACGAAGAGGCCAGTTATGTGAGACAGCAAGGCTGAGAACTAGACGAACAGTGGCAGGTTTCACAACTGGACTAAATGTCTCAAAGTAGTCCACTCCTGGTCGTTGATGAAACCCTTTAGCTACAAGACGATCTTTAAACTTGTCAATAGAACCATCCGATTTTCGCTTAATTCAAAAAATCCATTTGCAACCAACTACGTTCTGAGACAGATCAGAAGGGGCCAAATCCCAAGTACCATTCTTAAGCAGAGCAGAAAATTCAGCAGACATAGCATCTCTCCAACGACTATCATTCAGAGCCTGTTTAACAGTAGTAGGCTCAACATCAGAAGTAATAGTAGATGTAAGACAATACCTCGGATTGGGGTTTGAAGATGTTGTTACGCGCACGAGTGGTCATCGTGTGAGTAGGAGCATGCGGAGGCGGTGGTGGAGTAATGAAAAGGGGGAGATGCATGATCCAAAGTGGTGGTGCTTTGGTGAAGCATGCTCTACAGGAGGTGGAATGGGCATTGAGGTATGTGTGAAATGGTCCAACAGTGGTTGGGGAGTGATAATGGGAGGTGGAGTGGGAATGGAGGTATTTGTGATAGATTCCGATAGCGGTTCAGGAGTGGGAATGGAGGATGAAAGAGATGATACAGAAAATGGGAATTTGTCCTCAACAAACTCAACATGACGAGAGGTATAAAGTTTGTTAGAGGACAAATCGAGACATATATATGCACTTTGAGTAAGGGAATACCCGATAAAGACACATGGGGAGGACCTATTTTGAAGCTTGTGAGACGTGTATGGCCGAAGCCATGGGTAGCAAAGCCAGCCAAAGACACGAAGTTTAGATATGTTGGGTGGATGATTGTGAAGTTTCTCAAATGAGGACAACATGGATAGATCAATTTTTGGGATACAGTTGATAATATATGTGGCAGTGGTCATGGCAAAAGGCCAATAGGTTAAAGGCATGGAGGCTTGATGGAGAAGTGCTAGACCAGTGTCAACAACATGGCGATGTCGACGTTCAGACTGACCATTATGTTCAGGTGTATGTGGAGGTGTGGTGAGGTGAGTTATCCCATGAGAAGAGAGAAATGGACGAAGAGCAATGAACTCTCCCCCATTATCAGTGTACAGGGTTACAATTTTTGTTTTATGAAAGTTTTCAACTAAGGCTTTAAAAGCAACAAATGTTGACAGCACATCAGATTTGCGTTTAAGAGGATAGAGCCATACATACTTAGAAAAATGATCCACAAAGATAATGTAATATTTAAATCCATCAACAGATAAAACTGGAGAGGTCCAAACATCAGAGTAAAGCAGTTCAAGAGGAGCATATGACTTAAGACTAGACTCATGAAATGGTAGTTTGTGACTTTTGATGCATTTGCAGGAATCACAAGAAAAACTTGACTGTTTATTCGACAATAAATTATTACCAGAAATGACGTTATCTAAGATTTTGAAAGAAGGGTGACCGAGTTGAGCGTGCCAGATGGAAAGAGGTTGTTTAGTGGAGGCTAGAGTAGAGGCAAGAACACCAACAGGCCACACATAAAGCCCATTAACGCGAGGACCGCGTAGGCGAGTATCCCCCGTATGTCGATCCACCACCTGAAAACCAACATTAGAGAAAACTACATCCACATTGTTATCATGACATAAGCGTGAGACGGAAATTAAATTGCGTGACATTTGAGGCACATGCAACGCATCACAAAAATGAAGTGAAATGTGCGGAAGTTCAAAGACCCAATGTGAGAAATATGTAATCCGTTACCGTCACCAATAACTACACCATCATTGCCATCATATGGTGCATAATGAAGGAGGTTGGCTAAGTCTTTAGAGATGTGGTGAGACTCTCCGGAATCCAAAATCCAATTAGAGGTTGGCGGTGCTGAATGTGTCGTATAGACCGAGGGAGACAGATAGACTGAGCGGGGTGCCATTTGTGCCTCTTAATTGCAGCGGAAAAAGGCCTAGAATTGTGGAAGAATGGACAATAATAGAGGATTGACCAATTCTTGGAATTAATTGCCGAAATCAAAGAGATGACGTGATTGGAGGGATACCAAATCAATAATATGATGATATGGTATTAGAAGAAGAGTTGACCAAGTGAATTGGGCAACAAATCTTGGTTAATATGGTATGAGAAGAAGTGTTGACCAAGTGAATTGGCAACAAATCTTGGGATATGAAAACTGATCGTGAGGATCGTTTTAACAGAAAAAAGATGTTAGCCAATTAGGCTCTGATACCATATAGAAAGTATTGGAAGTGATATATTATTCACATGTAAGAGGAATATAAATACATGTACAAGTGACTAGTGTAGTCACATAGTTTCCGATGTGGGACACAAATACAACACTATACAAATTGAATACAATGAATATAACATAATACTCCTAATAATGCTTACATTAAAGACATAAGCATATTACTAAATCAATCAATCAATGTTCTACACAATAATTCAGCATATGTACTTTCACAGAAGAAGATATAGGATAATATTTGAACCAATTGTTATATCAAATCAACTGAAATTATATGAAGAAAATACCCGAAAAGATTGACATAAGCAGAGCATAAATTTCTCATATTTGACTCTCCACACCTGCAACTGATGAGTGATCATAAACCTGTTGTTTCATGCAATGACTACTTGCAACAACCCAAATCCATATTTGAAATAGAGATTTGTGGTGATTAAATATTTGATGGACCGAAACGGGAAAAAGCTACCCAAAATAACCTTAGAATGAATTTAATCATCCCTTGTGACAATGTATGACCCTCTCCCCTCTCTTGCAGTCTCTGAGACTGTATAAGTCGTGTAATTAATTACAAAGTTGTCTAATCCTAAGATTACACCATACAAAACATAGAAATTTTCACAAAAACATCATTTTTGAAATATTAAAAGTTGCTGACTTTTAATATTTTTTTTTCCAAAAATGAGTCTAGCTAGTGTACTAGTGTACTGGTGGATTAACTAATACCCTGTATGTTTGTTTGAATGTCCAAGTGTTGATCATGTGGTCATGGTCATATTTATTTACATGCATTTATTTTTCCATATTTTGAATGCCTGCTGCAGTAAATGTCGAGCCTATATTAATTAGCAAGACACTTATCTTCTTGTATATAGTAGCTACGATAATTAGAATTGAATATAGCATGTTAGTGAGGTGACTTGGTGTTTCTGTACTGCTTCACAAATGCACAAAAAGAGGCTAGAAAACCAGAAAATAACTTGAAATTTCACCTCATCAAACTCAACACCACACTCAACGCCAACACATAAATGTATTCAAAAGACAGATGTATAAGCAACCATAATCAAATCATGAAGAAAACCAACAATATCTAGCAATAATGCAACATCAATGGGGTTGCCAAACCTTAATTTCGCACCAAACAGAAGTATGTAAATAGTATAAACACACAAAATGCCAAATAAAACATCAATAATAACTTTATCAATCAGTTATTCCTCGACCTTTCTATGGGATTCCACGAAAAGCCAAATAAAAAAGCTCCGACCTTTTCTTCGCTTCTCGATGCATTCTACCGTGTCTACTATATATTAGAACAATAAAATTCCATTAAAAAAATCAGAGAGAACTTAAGAAAAAGAATATAAGAAAGAACTAATTTTCATTAAGCATACCATGACAATCCAAGAATAAAACTCAATGAGAATATATGTCATTGTTATCTGTGTTATCTGTTTAAACACTACCAAGTCCCTCGACATTTCCATTCCCCTGCATACTCTTCCAAGTTCAATCTATTTTCCTATAAAAATAAAATTTTGAGTTGTTTGTAAGAAGAACGTTCGAATCTTTGCATCTTTTGATTTCAGAATAACTTAATTCACCAGCATATCATAGTTATTAAGGGTGCGCCTAAGGCGCTTGGGGCGCCAGCCACCTCGCCTGCCATAGGTCCAAGCGGTCGGGAATTTCTGCACACTCTACTGGGCGCGCCTTTCGGCGCCTCGACTCGGGGCGCAAGGCGCGCCTAAGGCATGCCTTGCATACATGGCATAAAAATGTTATTTTTTACTATTTGTTTGAAATAAAAAAAATATTTTTTTATGTGTTCAATAATATCAGAATAATAAAAAATATCTCTAAAATTTTAATATTTAAGTGAATCACATCTTGGGTTTCAAGATTAACTTTTAAAAAAAATCTGCACACTTCTTCCTCCCTTTTCCCCCGCTCACGCCCAAACCCATCCCAATTCACTTTTATTATTTTACTTCTATGGTTTGAAGTTTATGTCTTTATTTTGTGTGATTTATATGTTTTAACCTTCAACTTGTTAGTTAATTATATGTTAGTATGATTAACTTAGGTTTACTTTTATGGTTAGGTTTACTAAGAAATTTTCAAGGTTTTATGTTGTTTTTTCCAGGGGTGCAAGGCCACACCTAAGGTGCCAGGCGCGCCTAAGGCACCAAACGCAGCTTTGCGCCTTGCGCCCGTAATAACTATGGAGCATATTCAAGAGAAACAGTGACAACTATTTTGGACACCCTTTCAGCCATTTCACCGGACTGAAAACATTTTAATAGAAAAAAGATAATGAAAAGAAGAATCACCATAAAAAGAAATTAAGCTAAAAATAAAATAAAAGAAATGACTTGAACAAAGCTATATCTACAGTACACAGTTGAACCTCCACTCAATGATGCAACGATCATTAAGAGATTGTCATTTCAAATTGCAGATGGTCTTTTAGAAGGCCAATCAAAATATTTCATTGACATGACATTGGATAAATTAATATAATTTGATCTAGTGGAGCTCAACTACTATTTGCAGAAAATTCTAATTCTATAGCAGAGGTCCCAGATAGTAGAATCTGCGACAACTTTATAACTTTAGATTTTGAACATCGTGTTTAGAGTATCATAGTATTTATATCAACACAATTGAAATTTCTACTCCCCAAAATTTTTTAGATACATATTCTTTGATTCATTTAGCACAACTAATTGATGCAAATAATCACATGATTGCAAATAATCTGGATTTCCCCTGTCAAATACCTACCATAGACTTCACACTTCTATTAATCAAATTAAACAGACAAGTGAAAATGTAGAAAATAAATTTACCTACATTTTTTCCTGCATCTCTGGTATCAAACTCTTCTCATCCTGAGAAAACATGTGGAGAGAATGATGTCAAGAATTCATTCATAAGAGCTATTGAATTAGATAAAAAATGCACAAGTTGTAGAAACCCCTGCCCCAAGATTTATGGTATGGAAAATATTTAAATCTTTGAGAAATAAATCTCATTGAGAATCTTAACGTTTAGATATTGCTAAAATTATCCATTGGGATGACGATGAACATTCCTGCAAAATATTTAGGAAAAAACAAAACGCCACAAAAAACTTCCTTGGATGCTGTGGTGCAAAAATCAATGAAAAACCGAAGAAGGTGATCGGGAAAAACGGTTACGATCGCGAGAGAGAATTAGTTAGGGAGAAGAGAGGATTTTTTTTTTATTTGCCAAAAGTTGCGTACATGGACATGGGTTCCGGTATTTATAATACCGGCCCAACGAAATACAAGTGAGGCCCATTTAGCTAAATGGGCGGAAACTAAAAATATAACGCGTGGCCCACGATGGCAGAATTTATTCTACGCACGAGCTCCGCTCGTGGCCTTCTTCCCCAAATCGCACAACGGTCACAACGGTAACATTGCCCCCTTGTACAACGAGCATATCCTCAGGCGAGAAGGTGAAGAAATTTCGCCTCCACATCTGGCAAGTGAGCCCACTGCACCAATAACTCAGTTGCCTCCGTATTGCCCTTTTCCACCATCCAGCGAGCTAAGATGGCCGTAGCCGCCAGAATCACCTTCCCATCTGCATCAAACTCAGGCAAGTCCTCATTAACCTTGTCTGAACGCCCCACCTTGCGTTTAAGAAACAACACATGGAATGTGGGGTGAATTTTAGCTGAAGGAGGCAAGGCCAGAGTATAGGCGACCTTGCGAACTATCTGAAATGGACCCGCATACTTCGGGCTCAGTTTCCAAACATGACTCTTGTGAATTGAGAGTTGCCGATAGGGACGTAGCTTCAAATACACCCAATCCCCCTCTGTGAAATCTCTCTCTGTTCTGTTTTTGTTAGCTGTAGAAATCATACGATCTCTAGCTTGGTATAATAACTGACGCATTTTGTGCATTGTGTGTTGTCTTTCTTGCACCATTTCCTCCACACCCTGCACTGAACACTGCAGATAAGGCCCCATAGTCAGTAGATGAGGCTTGTACCCATACAAAGCCTAAAAAGGAGTCATGTGAATTGCAGTGTGATAGTTGGTGTTATACCAAAATTCTGCTAAGGGCACCCACTGACTCCAACTCCTAGGGTCTTACCCGCACATACTCCGTAGATAATGCTCCAGACACTGGTTGATGCACTCAGTTTGGCCATCAGTTTGGGGATGGTAAGCAGTGCTGAGCAGCTGCTTAAACCCCAACAAGTGAAACAACTGCTTCCAAAACTGACTAGTGAAGATCTTGTCACGGTCAGAAACTATGGTTGCAGGGAGTCCATTTAGTTTATAGATGGAGTACAAGAAAAGCTGAGCTAGGTGTGAAGCAGTATATGGATGAGATAGTAAGATAAAGTGATTGTATTTTGTAAGTCTATCCACTATCACCCATATAAAGCAAACCTGGAGATTTGAGTAACTCATGTTTGCATAATTGACAAACATGACACTCAGTCACCAACTTGTGAACATCAGCCTTGAGACTAGGCCACCAAAACACACTGTAGATTCTATGATAAGTCACATCTATCCTCCCTCAGCTGAGCTATGCATGTATTCCGTGATTCTGCTTCTCAAACCATTACTAACACCCACATATATCCTGCCCTTATACTTCACCATTCCAGCTGAGTAATCCAACAAAGACAAGTTATAGGGGTTAGTAAGTTTCTCAGTGATAGCTTAAGAAACAAAAGTGTCTCCCTCATAACTGTCTTAGATCTCCTCCACCCATGCAGGTCTCACTCTACTCACAACATATACTTCACCCTCCACAGCTTCTCTTCTTGACAAAGCATCAGCTACCACATTCTCTTTTCCCTTCCTATATTCAATCACATAATCAATACCCAGCAGCTTTATCGAATACTTGTGTTGTAGTGGGGTGGAGGTTTTCTACTCTAGAAGATACTTAAGGCTCTGCTGATCAGTTCTTATCACAAAAGTGGAGTGTAGTAAGTAGCTTCTCCACTTGTCAACTGCTAGTATAATAGCCAGAAAATCCTTTTCATAAACTGACAAGCCCAAGTTCTTCAACCCAAAGCTTTACTAAGAAAGGCCAAAAGTTGCTTTCCCTGAATCAACACTGCTCCCAGACCTCCATAACTGGCATCAGTCTCCACAATGAATTGCTTAGGGAAATCTGGAAGTGTTAAGATAGGTGAGTTGAGTAATGCCTCCTTCAACTTGTCAAAGGCCTCATCTGCTTCCTGACCCACTTGAATTGGCCTTTCTTAGTCAAGAAAGTCAAAGGTTTAGCTATAACCCCATAGCACCTTATGAACTTTCTGTAGTACCCAGTCAACCCCAGAAAGCCTCTCAAAGCTTTAACAGATTGAGGTGTAGGCCACTCTTTCATCACCTGTAGCTTCCTAGGATCAGCAATCACACCCTTCTCTGAGATGATATGACCAAGATACTCCACTTATGGAAAACCAAATTCACATTTTGAAGCTTTAGCCAACAGTTGTTGCTTCAACATAATCTCAAACACCTGCTTCAGATGATGTTTGTGGGTTTCCAAGTCTTTGCTATTGTAATACCTGCGCTTTTAGTATTATTATTTGGCCAATATATTTCATGTGTTGCGTGTCTTTTATATTATTCACGTGTTAATATTATTTACGTGATATTCTTGATTCTGCATTATTTAGTTTGCGTTTAAATTGTTTTAAAGTTGAAATTATTTGTTATGCTCATACTTGATTAGTGGTGAGAAAATCCTAATACAACTTATTGAGGTTTAGTGATATTTGAGTGCACATTGCAAATTGTTTAATTGTAGCATAAATTAAGTGTAAATAATTTGGGGATTAATTAATAATATTAGTAGATATAAAAATTAAAGTAAATATATAAATAAATATAATATACAAACCTAAAGTATAATAATAATAATAAGGTTTGGCTATATACGTGGCATACAATAACTAATTTAGATAAATTAGATTAATACAATAATAAAACTTACTTGTGAAGTTTTGTGAGGCGGTGGATTTCTATATATGTATATTCATCTTTCAATTTTGAGGAAAACACACGCGGCGAAGAAATAGAAGGGAAGTCGGTTTGTGGGTTAACAAGGAAGAAGAAAAGAAAAGGAAAAAAAAAAGAGGAGAGAAAGAAGAAAAGAGAGATGGAGAAAGGAGAGGTTGAGAAGGTAGACGTCAAGTCGTGCAACAAATATAGTTGGGCTCGATAAGGTGGTTTAGGAGATTGAGGTAGCAATATTTTGTAGATTTGAGGTAACTAGAAATTCATCTACAACTACAATGCATAAACTTAATATTTTATGAATTATTTATATTTTATTGTTGATATATGAGAGTATTTAAATGTATAATGATATTTGATTGTTGTTCAGTGATAATCATGAAATAAATTTGTGAATTTAATAATTGTTATAAGATGAACATGTGAGTTTCATGGTTATTGTTGTGGATTGAACGTGTGAGTTCAATGAGATGTGAAATATTGAATGTTGCATTGCATAAAACATATCATACATGGACATAAATATATATCGTTGTACGGGTATGTATAAATGATCTTCGAGTAAGAGGATCATTGTATTAGTAGAAATGGATTAGGTGATTCGTGTTGACCATGTGGTCGTCTGTGTATTGGGCTTATGCCGGCATACAACAGTAAGTCTGGGGGGCCCCAACAAATGAATAGAAATGGATAGGATGAGTAGAAATTGATAGGGAGTAGAAATTCATAGGAAGATTAGAAATTGATAGGGATTAGAAATGGATAGGATGAGTAGAAATGGATAGGATGAGTAGAAATGGATAGGATGAGTAGAAATGGATAGGGAGTAGAAATATATAGGATGAATAGAAATGGATAGGGTGATTAGAAATTGGTAGGATGTATAGAAGTGGATGTGATGATTCCAAGAGTGAGTTTATGAGAATGATTTCCAAACAATTCATGTCATGCATAATTTCTACTTACTGAGTTTTATCTCACATAATTTATGCATTTTAGGTAATCATGGGATGTTGTGACGTGGCGGGCTTATTGGACAAGTTGTGGAACTCCTGCAGGTTTTGAGTGGTTGTGTACATAGATGACGACCTGTTGGGCATACCGTGACTTCTCTTGCTTCCGTTTTTTATATGTCTTGTCGCCTGTGAATGTGTCTTATGTTATGGATATGAATGTGAGCAGGTTACTTTTGTTGTGAAATCAGGTTTGAAGTTATAATTTTGAAAAAAAAAAAATATATATACATAATAGGTTTACAGGTTAAATTATGTTTATTATCTTATAATATATTTTATAAATAAGGGCCGTGACAGCTATAGATGAGAATGTCATCAAAAAATACTAAAACAAACTCTCTGAGGAGTTCAACAAACACTCTATTCATGAGGGACTGAAATGTTGCTGGAGCATTTGTCAATCCAAATGGCATGACAACAAACTCATAGTCCAGAGATAGTAGCAAAAGCAGTTTTTGCTATGTCATCAGGGGCCATCCTTATCTGATGATAACCAGCCCTGAGATCTATCTTTGAGAATAACTTAGCCCCTCCCAATTCATCCAACAATTCATCAATCAATGGAATTGGATAGCTATCCTTCATTGTGATAGAGTTTAACTTCCTGTAATCCACACAAAATTTCCAAGTACCATCCTTCTTTTTTACCAACAAAACTGGTGAAGAGAAAGGACTGTTACTTGGTCTGATAACCCCTTCTTTCAACATCTCACCCACCATCTTTTCAATCTCCTGTCTCTGCAAATAGGGGTATCTATAAGGCTGCTGTTTAATAGGAACAACACCTTCCTTCAACTGTATAGTATGATCTAGAGCTCTATGAGGTGGCAAAGATGTTGGCATCTGAAACACATCTTTGTACTCATGCAGTAGTGGCTCTAACTCTGATACGACTTTTACATTTCTCAACTTCAGAGTCTGACTTGAGCAAACATAAGAAAGTTTGATCCTCACACTGACCAGTCTTAGCTAGCTTTCTCAATTGCTTCCCAGAAATCATACTAACTTGCATACTCTCATCACTGAGCCCTTGCAAGCCAATGGTCTTCCCATCTTTCAGAAATTCCATTTTATGTAGTTTGAATTCAAAAGTGATAGGACCAAGTTGACTCATAGATCAACCCCCAAAACCATATCACAACCTCCTAGCTTCAGAATTCTTATAGGTGAGCAAAACTTATGTTCACCTATTTGCCACTCAAATTTAGGCACACTGGAATTGCATTCCATCTTACTCCCATCAGCAATAGTCACCACTAATGGAGTAGTGAACTCAATAACACAGCCCAACTTCTTAGCAGTGTTACAATCTATGAAACTATGAGTGCCCAACTTCTTAGCAGTGTTACAATCTATGAAACTATGAGTGCTGCCTGTATCCCATAGTATGGTAAGAGTCTGCTTCCCCATTTCTGCATGAATCTTAACAATATCAGGGTGTTGCAATCCAGAAAGTGCATGCAGTGACACAATTGGATCCTTTCCTTATGTATCCTCAAATACCATCTCACTGTCATCCTCAACTTGATCTTCAACTAGGATGACAAATGTTCTATTGCACTTGTGTCCAATATGGTACACTTCATCACAATTAACACACAGATTCTGTTTTTCTCCTCACATCCATCTCAGCTGGTGTAAGCCTCTTTGGAGGTGGTATCTTACTAGAGGCATTATGATCGGAATTACCATGGGTAGTATTCTTCTCCTTCCCTTTAGAATCACCCAGTGTATAAGCATAGTCATGCTTGAAAGCTATAGCTGGATTACTCCATGTTGATTTGTTAGAAGTCTTGTTGTGTTTACTGTTGTCATTCAGAGCAAACTTCTACTTGAAGGCCAACTGCACAGCTTCAGATAGACTTCTAGGATTCATAATTCGTAGCATATTACGGATTTCACCTCTCAAACCACATACAAAACTCTTCACAAAATAGATCTCAGTAAAGTATGGGTTGCTAGCCAACATAAAGGACTTGAAAGAGTCAAATTCCTTGACATACTCTCTCACAGTACCTTTCTGTTTCAGTTTATTGAATTTTCCAACCAAATCCTCATCAGGCACGTTGGAAAATCTCTCAATCACCATCTCACAAAACAATTCCCAATCCATATCCACCCTACCATCGATATAATCAGTATACCAATTGTCAGCCTCTTCTTCCATGTTGATTGCAGCCACCAACAACTTATCATGATCATTCATCTGGTGAATTTTGAAGTATTTCACACATTTACGCAATCAAAGCCTCGGATTATCCCCATTGAACCTCAGAAAATCAATCTTAGGCTTAAATGAAAGCGTAGGGAGTGATGTGTGAGGCTTACTGTGATTGGAGTATTCACCGGTAAAAACATGGTGCGTACCGTACTCTGCTCCAGCTCATCCATGTGAGTAACCTGTTGGAGCCTTCGGAACGGCGCCAGATTGTCCGGCTGAGTACACGTCCGGACCATGCGATGCGCTGTACGTGCCAAAGGTTGGAAAACTCGTTTGTGATGCGTGCATCACGTTCGACACCGGCGTAGGAAGGATTCCCCCCTCCGATCTATGCCGTGCGTGCGAGTTTTGACCTCTGAGCGCATCATCACCGTTCTCAATGTGAGAACTCGAAGCTTTGCTCTTCTCCATCTGATTAACAGTTAAATTCTGTAGCATCTCGAGAACTTGATGTTTGAAAGCTTATGATTCCTTCGCTTGAGCCTCGAACCTGCGGATTACGTCATCCTTGCTCGCAAGTTGCTCAATACGAATTTCTGCAAACTTCTCCTCAACGGATGTGACCTGAGCTTCGATTTGATGCTCAAGCATTGTGATTCATTTGGTATGATTCACCATTGCGCAGCTGGTAGCGGAAAGCTGGCTCTGAGGCCACTGAAACACCGAAGAAGGTGATCGAAAAAAACGGTTACGATCGCGAGAGAGAATTAGTCAGGGAGAAGAGAGGATTTTATTTCATTTGCCAAAAGTTGCGTACATGGACCTGGGTTTCGGTATTTATAATACCGGCCCAACGAAATACAAGTGAGGCCCATTTACCTAAATGGGCCGAAACTAAAAATATAACGCGCGGCCCACCATGGCAGAATTTATTCATCGCACAAGCTCCGCTCGTGGCCTTCTTCCCCAAATCGCACAACGGTCACAACGGTAACAATCAACAAACAATTTCCCATTCCAGAAGAAACCCTAATCGGATATTGCAGCGCAAAGCCAGCATATCATTCCGCCTCCCCTTCCGGTGGACTCTATTTTGTAACCCCTTCCGCCAAATGTTTCTGGCCCCTCGGATGACTCCCCCATGCTTCAAATCCTCAAGCCTAATTTTCGCTCCCATGATTTCCAAATTCCCCCAACAAATTTAAAATATTCTTGAATTATTGCCTTCTTCCCCTTTAATCGTCGCCCCTCACGTCTCCTTCATTTGAGCTTTGTAATGTTTAGTGTTCCTCACCAAATCAAGAAAAACGCCCCTTCGTGTCTTCTCGCATAGGAGGGTGTAGGCTTAAATTGGACAGTTAAAGTAATTAAAGGGGTAAAGTGGTCCTAAAATGATTTTCAAAGCTAAGACTCTTTTTAATATAGGATAGATATATATTTAATATAGTATAGATAAAAATTAATAATTAAAGAATCAGAAATGTATAAGTGAAAGAACTGAAAAAATGAAGTCGTGATTTGGATTTTGGTGAAAGAGAACGCCTACCTGCCTGGTTGTGATCGGCAAACGCAGTCAACAATGGATTTTCAGGGGCTGAATCACTAAGGCCTGAGCGACTGCTGCCACTTGCAGAGTTTTGCCCTCCGCTTCGGAGTTCTTAATTTTTTTTTAAAAAATATATATAATAAAATATTATTTATGTTATGAGTAATGAGCTTATAAGAATTAGTCATTTTTTTAAATAATTAATGTTAGTTATTTTATGGGTAGTGCAGTGAGAGATTCATTCTACCGCCTCAAGGTTTTAAGTCACACCCAAACGATCGATATTTTTTAGCTCAATTACTTGGTGACTTTCTTTTATTCCTCTAGAGACGAGATCGATGTCGATTCGAGGGTAGATCATTTCAAAGGGGGAGAAAATGATGGAGATGAGATCGTGATAGCTATTTAAATTAGAAAACTAGTAATTAGTATATTTAATTGAATTTGTTAGCATTTATTATATTTTCATAATGGGGGGAGACTAATAACTACAATTCACGCCCCCTCTCTTACTACTAGATCCAATCTCCCTTTTTTCTTACTCCCTACTACAAAGTGTAACCCAGAATGTCTAATTTGCTCTTAATATGTTATGTCCGTCTACAAGGGAGGAATAACCAATGTCATTTACTAACATTCTATATTCCATCACCTATCAATTTTCTTTTTGCTCATCAGAAGACTTTTGTCCCCCTAAGTTTTTATTTGAACTAACAATTCAAATTTGTGGGTTATCGTCTTTCCACATATGTATTAAAATTATTTTTCATTGAAATAATTTTTCTAATTTTTTATTAATTAAAATATTTGCTAAACAATTACTAATAAATCATAATAATAATTAATAATAATATAAAATTAAATTAGTTTTAGATTTAATGACACTAAAAAGTGCATGGTGAAAAAAAAAATTGTATTGAGCAAAAAATAGATGCATTGTCCATGAAAAAAATGCATTGTGCGAAAACAATGCATGGTCCACAAAGACAATGCATCCTCGGCAAAACAATGCATTATCCGCCGACAAGATCCATTGTGCACATAAAAAATGCATTGTGCATAAAAAAATGCATTATCAGGTCTCTCTCTAAAAGTTGAAACACAACATTACCATACAAATTACCAACAAAAAATATAATTCAACTCCAAAATTGTAACAAGTTCAGGCTATTTAATTGCAAAAACCATAACCCACAAAACTATCCACTATTACATCATAGATTAAAAAAATAAAATAAAAATGAAAACCAAAATACAAATACACCCATCTCATTTTCGACTGAGATTATTAGCTTCTAATGAGATTAGATTTCAATTATGACTACTGCCACCGGCCCGACCTAAGAGATCCGCCAATAAACCGTCGGCGAAAAACCCCACCACATCGCCAACCACCATTCCACCACCACCATTTCAAAATACACCGTTCCACCACCACACCGCCGCCCAAACACCAATGCAACCACCATTGTCCACCACCACAGCAACCACCACCGCCAACCACCATCCACACTACAGTCACAACCGTTGTCGCTGCGACCCCAATTCCACAACCACCCCCACTCGCTGCGACACATGCACAACATAATCCCCTCAACCCCACCACCACCGCAACAAAAACAAAGGCTAATACACCACCTCCTGTCGGTGGATCTGTACCGATCCGCAAAAAAAGTGCAGATCCGCCAGCTGCGCCACCGCCTTATCCCACCCCAAAAACCAGACCACCCCTCTCGATTTTTGAGTAACATATCGGCGATTTATCTCCATCACGCACTGATGACGACCCGCAAGCAGCTGATGTCATTGTAACCTTCTTCACCATTGTTGTCGTTGTCTCCTACTCGCCGCCCCCTTCTTTCTCTTTACTCGCCGGCCAAAATTTATTACTTTTATTTTTATTTTTTGTGTAGAGAGACATTGTAGTGAGAGAAAATGAGAGAGAAATAGAGAAAAGGGAAATTGAAATGAGATGGGAAATGGGGGTGCATTGTCTGCTGATTTTAGGGTAAATGAGGATTGATTTAGACGGTCAATTTTGTTTTTTAGAGAAGGGCTATAACGGCTTTTACACCCAAACTTGGAGTGGGTAGTTATTAGAATAAGTGATTGTAGTGGGTAGTTAGTGAGTATCTTAGGACTGTATTTATTAGTCATTCTTCCTTTCATAATTAACATTTGTGTTTCCTTATTCAAGAGTCAGCCTTATAAATTTTCAATCAGTCATTTATGAATTAAGAAATATATTATTTAAGAGTCAGCCTCATTGCTGGTATCCATATGATGTGAATCAATGGAGATTGAGAAGTATTGGTTGTTCATACGCTTCGTCTGCATCATGATTACATCTCAATTTAATTTTGTTAATTTTTTATACGAATTATGCATACGACTATTGAATAGATTCCTAAGGCCATTTTTGTTTTTTGCTTGGGAGATCAAGATGGGGATGTGCTTCCTCCCTCCTCGACCACTTGTTAGATTTACACATTTCATCCTCCATCCAAATACGAATCCACCCCTATTATAAAAATACACCCCTAAGACTATTGTTGGGAGATGAATTTAATAAAGAAGTTTTGATTAGATCCCAAAAACCCCTGAGTATGACATGTTCAGGATAATCTTGATACTCTGAGTCAGGTTTCAGCATAGATTGGTTCATGAAGATATCTGCACAATGTATAGTGAGCAGATATAGATCAGGTTAGATCTTGAAGTCACTTTGAAGACTCGATGAAGTTCTTCAAGACATCAAGACTCGATGAGAAGTTGTCAAGACATCAAGACTCAATGAAGTTATCAAGACAATCAAGACTCGATGAAGTTATTGAAGACTTAATAAGATCTTCAATACTCAAAGATAACCCAATGTTCGGAGGCATTTGAATAATATATATCTCAAGACCGCAAAAACCGAGAAAAACGCACATGTTCGTAAAAAGTAGATATTGCCCAAAAACATTCTAGTGCGAACAAAAAATAACTAAGTTTAAGTGTTGTTTAAGGTTGTCTCATTCAGAGAGATTGACCAAAAAGAGCCGTTTTGTTTGTCTACATTCACTAAAGACAAGAACCAATCAGAGGAAGACAACGTTGTACTTCACTGACACTGAAAGCGACAGGACCCTGAATTATGTCAGTAGTACTAAGTTCCAAACTACAAAAATTGGTGATTGACTACATGACTACATATTTCCTAAAACATGCAAGGGAGTGTTCAAACCCTAAAAATAGCCGTTCATCAAACACCAGAAGAGGAAACTCATAAAGCTATCTCTTCCAACGGATAGTTTTCAAAGAGTGACCTTGGTGAAGTTGCCTATAAATACCAGTGACCCTTTACATTGAGAGGTTACGGGAAATTTCAAAGCAACTCAAGAGCTCATTCAGATTATTGCAAATTGAAGCACTTTCGAAAACCTAGAATTTCCCAAGTGTTTCACATTGGAAGAGCTCGATATTCTAAGCTTAGATTGATAGATATATCCAAAGCTTAGAAGAGATATCCTAGCCTTTGCATTAGTTCTTATTGTAAAGGATATCTCACCCTAGTTGGAAACCAACCCAAAACCCAAACACTTTGTTAAGGTAGTTTGTGTTTATTTTGTTGGTGAGTTAGAGTTGTAAAGAGTGAGCAAGCTACGATGAGTTAGCGAAAAAAACTAGAGAAAGAAGTTAGTAAGCTACTTGTGGTAGTCTAACACTTGTGTGTGTTTGAGTTAGTAAGTTCGCAAAGGAGTCGACCTGAAAAAACTCAAGGTAGAAAAGTGAGTAAGCTACTGAGTGAGTTAGCCCGAAAGCTTTAGGAAGTGGTTAAGGAATTTCTCTGAAGATCAGAGAGAGTGGACGTAGGAGCTTGAGTCTCTGAACCACTATAATTGCCGTGTTGTTTGCTTTCTGTACTGCCTTAATAATCGTTGCATGTTTTTCACTGGAAAGCATATTTCACTGATATTCAGTTGGAACCAATCCACTGAACTTGCATCAAATTGATCACAACCTTAATCACTGTTTTATTGAAGGGAAGATATTTCAGCAAAGCTAAAACGAGTATAAACTTAGGGCCTCACCATTTCGCACACTTGAGTAGCTAGAACATATAGTTACCAAACTGAACTAACTCTACTAAGTGTTCAGTAAGATAATTATTTGATCCAAGCTCCTCAGGATCTCTGATAAATTCAGGATCAGTTGGGCTAATCTGAAGCTTCTGAAAGCAGCTCAGGATCATTATCTCAGTAGACTTTGACTCAGGGCAATCCGTGCTTCTCAGGGAAAAATTATCAGGATAACCTGACCCATCTGACCTCAGTGAAAGAAAAGTTTTAAAAATCACTGAACACGTGTATTCCCCCCCCATACATGTGTGAGACTCATTAGCACCGGAACCAACAAGTGGTATCAGAGCTGTGGTTCATTTTGACCACTTGCTTTGGTAGCCATAGTCTATTTGCTGAAAGACTTTGGTGGTCTACTGAATAGATCTATTTGTTGATATCTTACAAGGCTCAGTCATCATGCCTTCTAAGAAACTTCCTATGTTCTCTGTTGAGAGCTATGACCTATGGAGACTGAGAATGCAGGCTCATCTGTATTCAAAACATGAAAGAATGTGGAGAGTGGTTTCTGAAGGACCATTCAAATTTACTGTTGTAAATCCCAGAATCACTGATACTGAGAGAAATGATCCCAGGGATGAATTTCCTAAACCTGATGACCAACTGACTCCTGATGAGAGAAAGTTAGTCAATCTGGACTACATTGCTAAAGATACTTTGCATAACACTATTGATGATGGTGTTATGAGAATGATTTCTCACTGTGAAACTGCAAAAGAAATATGGGACACACTTGTTTGTTATGTGTCGTCATACATATCATATTAAGGAAAACAAACTTTCTGTTGCTATTGGAAAGTTTGATGGCTTTGAAATGGAAGATGGTGAGTCCATTGACAAACATGAGGTAAAATTCACTAGCATCATGAATGATTTAAGTGCTCTTGGGAAAAGATACCCACAGAGAGAAGTGGCACTGAAAATTCTTAGAGGATTGTCTAAGAAATGGAATATACATGTTGTGGTTATTGAAAACACCAAAAATATTGATTCCATGCCATACCAACAAGTTTTCTCTGAACTGAAAGCTTATGAGTTTGTGATTGACAAGAAAACTAAGAAATCTGACAGCAAAGATAATTCTTCATCTAGCAAGAATGTTGCTTTTAAAGCCAAAGAGAAACCCTGTAAAGCTAGAGAGTCTGAAAACTCACTTGCCAGAAATCAGGATGAGCAAGATGATAAGCTAGTACTGATGGCAAGGAGGTTTGAAAGACTCAATAACAGATATGGAAAATATAAGAAATACTACAGGAATCACAGGTACAAGAGAGACTCAGAAGCTGAGGACAGATACACTGAGAAAAGGAAGGACCACAAAGCTGAAGGATCCTCATCCAAGAAGAAGGATTCCAAGACCAAGGAGGAAAGCGATCAGGATGACGATACCAACAGATGCTACAACTGTCAGAAGAAAGGTCACTTTCAATATGACCGCCGTGGAGTCGAAAAGTCTTAAAGAAAGAAAGGAGAGACAAGCCAAGAGAGACAGAAGATCTCCAAAGAAGAAAGCTATGATTGCGAAGAGGAAGAACATTCGAAGAAGGTTCCAGCCTCGATGAGATTTTCTCGATAAAGGACAATGATGATGTCTCGTCTTTTTGGTCATGGAGGAGGTAAATTCTTCTATCTCTGTTGTTGCTCCTACACAAGCACATGAGTTCTCAAGTTCAACTGTAAACAATAACTTTGACTTGATGGATTCGTTTGAGAATCTTATGAAGGACTATTCTACGTATTACAAGAACTACTCATCAAAACTCAAGAGCGTAACAAAAACCGATCACGAGAATCAAAGTGGAAAGACTCTAAAAAATGCTTTGAGATCACTTCTCGGATGGGAACTATTGATGAATCGGATGTTACGAAAGTACAACTCTCGAAAAAAGAGAAGGTGATAGAGATCCCGAATGGAAAATTAGAAATCCACTAAAGAGATTCAAATTTTATCGAATCGAGTTCAATGACCTCTTTGAGAAGCATGAAACTCTAAAAAAATGAGGATAGTCTTGTGAGAAAAGTTAGCTCTATTGAATTCTCGATCTAAAGTAGTAGATGAAATTCAGAGTTATCAAAGACCAAGAACTATAAAAAAAGCCGGATTGGGATACATTCCAGGGGAACCTCACAAGGTTTTTCTCAATCTTTGCTTCTAGTAGCACCAAGACTGCCTTTGTTAAACCAAAGGACATCTAATCTTCTTCTTCAAGAAACGACCCGAGTTTTAGACAAGGGTAAAGGACCTATGGTTTCAGAAAAAAGCAAGGTTCAGGGAAGAAAGCCCAAACCTCGTGAAAAGGCTAGAAAACTGAACACTCAAGAGGGAAATTTTCGTGCCAAGATTTCAAAGCCTCGTGCTAAGAATACCAACCTCAAGAGATCTCAGATCAACCATCGAGGAATTTTCGAAGAGAAACACTCAAAGAGATATTCTCAACCAAAAAGACCAAGTCATCGACATGAAAGACCCCAATTTCAAAGACAGCAACCTAAACCCCACTTGTCTAAGGGTAAAGGTTTCCTAAACCCAAGTCGGCAGAGACAGGGGACCAAATGCACAAAGCTAAGGCACTTGAACAAAGAGCTGAACCCAAGAAGAACTCTAAGACTCATGTTCATGCTAAGGCTGACACTCATACACAAGGTACTGCCAAGGCACCTAGGGTAGTGAATGTGTATGTAGATGTTTATGGGAGACAAATCAGTCACTCTAAAGTAATTAGAGTTATCAGGCAGATTTGGGTTCCAAAAGGTACAACTAACTTTAGTAGGACCCTACACCAAAATGGGTACCTAAAAACCGATCTATTTTTTCGTAAAAAGAAAAAGGCATCGAAATAATGAATACAACATAAAGACCGATGAGTGGAAATGAATTGGCACCTGCTGTATGGTATCTAGACAGTGGATGTTCAAGACATATGACAGGATATAAGCAACTACTCACTGACTATGTTGAGCAAAAAGGCCCTCAGATCACATTTGGAGACAACTCCAAAGGACAAACTGAAGGATATGGAACTCTTGAAGTTGACTCTGTTCATATCCATGGTGTTTCATATGTGTCTGGTCTAAAGCATAATCTGCTTTCTATCAGTCAATTCTGTGACAAAGGATTCAATATTGAGTTCTCAAAGAACTTATGTTATGTGAAAGATAATACTTCACAGAAAATTTTACTGACTGGTACTAGAAAAGGAAATGTGTATCTTGCTGATTGGAAATTATCTCCAAAAGATACATGTTTGGTTGCAAAAAGTTCCACTGATACCAGTTGGTTGTGGCACAAAAGACTGAATCACTTAAACTTTAAAACCATGAACAAACTTGCAAGATTAACACTTGTGAGGGGGTTACCAAATGAAGTGTTCTGTAAAGATCATATTTGTGATGCTTGTCAGAAAGGAAAACAAATCAGAGCATCTTTCAAAAGCAAAGTAGATGTTTCTACTGATAGAATACTACAAATTGTTACATATGGATCTCTTTGGTCCAAGAATAACCCGTGAGCACTAATGGCAGGAAATACACACTTGTGGTAGTTGATGACTACTCTAGATACACATGGGTCATATTCTTACTCAGTAAGAAAGAGACTCAGACAAAACTGCCTTAACTACTGAAAAGGCTCAGTACTGAAAAGAATCTGAGTGTGGTCAAAATCAGATCAGATAAAGGAACTGAGTTTATCAATCATATCATATCTGATTATTGTGCAGCAAATGGAATAACCCATGAAACATCACCGTGCAAGGACCCCACAATGGAATGGTGTTCTTTGAAAGAAGAAATAGGACTCGAAAGAAGTTGCAAGAACAATGATTCTTTGGGTTTATATTCCTAAGAGATTTTGGGTTTGGTTATCAACACCGCATGCTACTCTCTCGGAAACGGATCCATCTTGACCAAGAATAAAGGAAAAACTCCATATGAAATTTGGGAATGAAAGGAAGCCTCTTGTTTTTTCTTTTTTAGTGTTTTGGTTGCAAGTGTTTCATACACAATAATGGTAAAGATCAATTGAAAACTTTTGATAGCAAAGCTGATGAAGGGATATTCTTAGGATATTCTGAAGTCAGTAAAGCCTTCAGAGTTTACAACTGTAGGATTCTTATTGTGGAAGAAACACCTCATGTTGTTTTTAATGAATCTACTTGTGTTCAGAAGAAACAGGAACATGACTCAGTAGAACTGACCAAGAGAATCACCAGACTTAGCCTGAAAAAGAAATCATCTGAACCTGAAAAGAAGAAGTCAGTCACTTTCTATGAATGGACTGAATCATACACAGACAAAGAAGTTCAGGATGGAAAAACTCAGGATGGAAATTCTCCACTGAAGGAAAGCCAACACACTGAAGCTGACCAATTTGAACATACACCAGTTCAGACTCAGGTATGTAATGCCGATGAAGATGTGGTCACAGCTGAGGCAAACTCCGAATCTATCAACCAAGGGGGAACAAATGTCTCTGACAATGTTCTGAATGGAATTTCCCCTGAGGAAGATGATTCCCTTTCTCATTTTCTGTTGTTCCCTGAATTTGATGAACTGCCTGAACCTAACATTTCTGATGTTGAGGACACTACTGGAGGGGGAACATCCATGAGAAAATGGTTGGATAGCCATCCTACAAATCAGATTGTGGGTGATCTATCAGAAGGAGTAAAGACAAGACGGCTCCATGGAGAAAGCGCTTTGTTCTCCTTTGCTTCTATCCTAAAAAAAGAACCTCATCGAGATTGAAGAAGCTCTACAAGACTCATTCTGGATTGTTGCTATGAAAGAATTGAATCAGTTCACAAGGAATGAAGTTTGGGAGCTAGTGGACAGACCTAAAAGGCACAATGTGATTGGAACTAAGTGGGTGTTCAAGAATAAGAGAGATGAAAACAACAACATTGTGAGAAACAAGACAAGGCTAGTTGCACAAGGTTATTCCCAAGAAGAAGGCTTGGATTATGATGAAACCTTTTGCCAAGGCAAGACTAGAAGCCATCGATTGTTTCTTGCATATGTTGCCCACATGAAATTCACGATCTATCGATGGATGTGAAAAGTGCATTTCTGAATGGTGTGCTTAAGGAGGAAGTATATGTGGAACAACCTCCAGGATTTTGTCAGAATGACCAAGTTTACAGGCTCAGGAAAGTCTTGTATGGTCTTAAGCAAGCACCCCGAGCATGGTATGATACTATTTCTCAGTTTCTTACTGACCATAGTTTTATCAAAGGAACTGTTGATAGGACTTTGTTCAGGATAGAAGATGGAAATGATATTTTACTAGTTTAGATCTATGTGGATGACATCATATTTGGATCTCCAAATCATCAGTTGTGTGAAAAGTTTTCTACTCTGATGAAAGGAAAGTTTGAGATGTCAATGATGGGGGAGATGAATTTCTTTCTTGGACTTCAGGTGAAACAAACTAAGGAAGGAATATTCATCAATCAAGCAAAATACACCAGAGATCTTATTGCAAAGTATGGAGTACAGAATTGCAATGCAGTTAGAATTCCCATGAATACTAACTACAAGATGGATCCTAATCCTGAAGGAAAATCAGTCAATCACACTGATTATAGAGGGATCATTGGATCACTGCTATATCTCACAACAAGTAGGCCTGATATAACATTTGCTATTGGGATATGTGCAAGATACCAAGCTAATCCTAAGGCTAGTCACATGGAGGCTGCCAAAAAGATTATGAAATATCTTAAAGGCACTGTGAATAGAGGATTATGGTATCCAGCTGATGATAACCTTGAATTAACTGGTTATTCAGATGCAGATTATGGAGGATGTAAAATTAACAGGAAGTCTACCACAAGAACTTGTCAATTTCTTGGAAGTAAACTGATATCATGGTTTTCAAAGAAACAAACCTCAGTAGCAACCAGTACTACTGAAGCTGAATACACGGCTGCAGGAAGCTGTTGTGCACAGATTCTTTGGCTCAGACAACAATTGAGGGATTATAAGATTATAGCCAATGAAGTACCTATATTTTGTGATAATAATAGTGCAATTGCTATTACACAAAATCCTGTATTTGCACACCAAATGTAAGCATGTTGTTATCAGACATCACTTCATCAGAGATCATGTTGAGAAGAAAGACATCAGAATGGAGAAAATTCATACTGATAAACAGAGAGCTGATATCTTGACTAAACCTTTGGCTGAATCAAGATTTCAGGAACTATCAGTTGAATTAGGTATGTTGGATCCAGGTGAATAAAACAAATCTGAAAAATTGAAGGTTTTCAGATGCATGAAGTTTTCTCAGATTTTTACTGAAAAACTCAGGATAAAATTGAGAGTCCTGAACACTGAGTCTTGGGAAACTCAGTTATCCTGAAGTTCAGTACTCAGTATTATACTGACATTTTATCAAGGTCAAAACTCAGTAAGACTGATGGAGAAAATTAGTCTGAAGAAGTATTTACTTATGCACCACATTTATTGTCTATCTGAATCTCAGTAATCATTGGCAATAAATGACAAAACACCTGAAGAAATAATTGGGCGGGACCTTTGAAATCCACGAGGAAAGTCAATGGTCTGTAGGAACAGTAATTAAATGCACTGTTCATTAATCACCAATAGGGATAAATTGGCGGCTTAGTATTTGCGAAATCGTCCTTTCAAATACCCATTTTAGTCGGTTTTTAATCTTGACCGTCAAAACCTTCATCGACGTGATTTTCCATAAATCAAAATCCTATATCCATTGAAAAATTTCATTCAAGCCCTATTCCAAAAAAGCCTTCATCTTCACAAACACTCTGCTTCGAAACCCTCGATTGCCCAAAAATTTTTACCTATCTCAAAACCCATCACCAGAAATTCTCCAAAAAATGACACTCTCTGTATACGACAAACTCGTCATTTCCAACAAACCATGGTACAAATATGTCATTTCTCTAGAAAGCACGTCCAATGCAACTCACGAGGAGGAGGCGTTGCATATGATTCGTTTGGGAAAGCTTACATGCCTGGTCGCGAATCAACCAGAGGCCGAATATGCGAAAGAGGTAATTGAGTTTGTTTCTAATATGCAGTTAGATGATGAGAATTGCATAGAGTCTCAGATTACAGTCTCGCATTTGGAGCACGGTTCAAAATATGTGGATTTTGTTAGGGAAATTTATATTATTCCTAAGAATCTGTATGCCATATATGAGTTAAGTGATAGAGGTGAAGACCCTACTGTATACATGATGGGTAGGGAACAAGAGTATTTGGATAAAATTACTGAGCATACAGTAAAGTTTGAAGCTACTCTGAATAAGAGGCATTTGAAGCCTAAATATCGAGTATTGTTGGATATTGTAAGCAAATGCATCATGAGTAGATCTGGTAGTTTCGAACAGATAAGCACGCCTAAGTTAAGGCTAATGGCGACGATTGAAGATTAACCTACTACGACATTCAATTGATTGCACTATTTGATCAAGGTGGTGAGTGATCAAGCCAAACAAATTCAAAAGGTGAATGACTCTGTAGTTATCAAAGGAAAGATTCTACATGCAAGCCAAACACATCACTTATTTTCTTATACCAACTTATTATATCTCTTTTTTTTTTTTTACATAAATTCATCTCTCTCATACTTTTCTTTTATAAAATCATTACCCCACTAACTAACAATAATAAAATAATACATCATCATCATTAAAAAATATTTATTTGACATAAAGTCCCATCAATCCTTACAACATCCAACACAAAACAAACAGAGATTATTATTCATTGGATTTTTCCCATCCACCCCGAGTCGAAAAAAATATGATCTAAGACTATGAATATTTTCGGTTTGCGTAAACCTAATTTTGGGTTCTGAAAAAAATACTCTAAAGTATAATTTTTTCCAAATTATTACAATTAGGTACAATTTTTTTTGCTATTACGTATAATTGCACTTGCACGTACATAATTTAATTTACACATTTTGGCGTTGATTGAGACTATATCTCAAAAATAGGAGTAATCCTCAAGATATAAGTTTATTAATATAAGACACATCTTACAAAGACCCAACTGACACTTATTTATACTAGTGAAATATAAAAACCTAACTTGTTCCCAAAGAAATACCAAGATAAACATGAAAAATATATCAAATTATATCCTATGGAATATTCTAAACTCAAACATCAAAGAGCAATAAAATAATCTAGACTTAACTAAACGACTTGGGATCTTATTCCATCATTCTCTCCCTCGTCGCAACGATTCGGCCTCGAAGGTCATGGGATCTTATTATATCCCTAAGTGGGGTCGATGGTAAGGTGCTCGGGTGATAAGTCAAGTTTAGTGTGTTATTTATGTGCTTATTGTGAGGGTATTAATTCACTATCCTTTTGTATTTACTCAATTTATTTATCTTGATCTCGTGTGCTTTGATTTTGTATTTTTGGTGACTTTCAGGTATTTATAAAACTTTTTTATAAAGCTCGAGACGAGTCAAATATGAAAATACAATTGAATACAAATTAGTTGAATCGAATGCGAAGAAAAGATTTATATAGAAGAAAAAAAAAAGATTGCCTAAATATATATAGATATGATTCAGAAGATACGCATATATCTTCTATATATATGTACATATATTTTGTTAGATTGGAAAAGCCCATAATTTAAATATTTTGACCTAGTATGCTAATATATATGCATGCTTGATTCTCTTGGAGAAAGACAAGCAACTTTAGGGAGAGGGGACGCGGCTGCAATTAAGATTGGAGAGAGAGGAGATATCTTGGGTACGAAGAAAGACATTTTTTTGAGTTTGTTCTTGAAATTTTATGTTCTCTTTTAAACTTTTGTGTTTTAGTTATGCCTTTGGAAGGCTAGAATCCTTATTCAAATTCCAAAAATTTCATAACTCGTACTTTAATGTTTGTTAATTGAACCCGTGACGTTTATGATATTTATCTTGAAATTATTTATTTAATCTATTTTAACTTTCAACATACTTGAATATTTAATTTAGATTGATCACCAATGTTAGATTATTCTTGTGGATTAGATAATTCGTAAATTTATAATCCGCAATTATTACAAATTTATGGCAATTGGTAGCAATTAGTAATATTTTGCTAGGGTGATTTAAATCGATTTTAAATGAAGCTTGTGTATTTGGGAATTTGTTTGATATTTTGTATCTAATGTTTTTGCTGGATTAAATTTAGATCGTATTTAGACTGTCCGGTTAAAAAGAATAATTGAAGAGCTTGTTTAATTGAATATAATTAAGGAATGAAACCGGTAGGCAGAGCTTGTTGTCTATTGAGGAAAATTAATTCTATAGTTAAATAAAGTAAATGTTACATTCAGTTAACAGTGTTAAAGTCGAGGGATGAATGAACTGTGAATTGGAATGGTTTTTATTGATTGAATTTCCTTATTAGTTTAATTATTAGTTTCATAGTACTTTATTGTTTTAAGTAGTAGTTATATATATAACTCCAATTCAAAACCCCCATTTTTGTTTTATGTGTTTGTCTTCATAAGTTCATACAATTAGCATAATTATATTTATATGTTCCCTGTGGATCGACATCTTTCTTACCACTACTACGAGTTAGTAGAATAGATGAGGGTATTTATTTTCATCGCACCTCGACAGTGCGATCATCGGGTGGTTTGCGTTGGCGACTCTTGAAGAGACGTTGATCAGGTGGGACCCCTGCAGCAACAATGTGGAAAGATGAACCTCTATCTGCTAAGGTGGGAGGTGGGGTGAAAGGGACAACAAAGAGCAACAAGGAAAACACACATATCGTCGCACCAAAACCTAATGAAATAGGTGGTACAATCCATAGTGAATGGACTAATGTCTGTGAGCCACAAAAAACCCAAGATAACGTTGTTTCCATTGGTGGGAATGCCGTGAAGATCACCATGGAAACAAATCTCTTGACAGCGGATCGAGACATTCTTATAAAGAGTGTCAGTCGAAAACGAGTGACCTCCCCCGGTTACTACGTGACGAAGGTGGGCTGGAGGGGAAGTCGGGAGATTGAACAACTTCACGACACTATTCACGATAACATTCAAGTAGGCCCCGGAGTCGACAAGCATGTCGACTGCATTACTAAAGATGGAGCCCACTAAGAGAAAAGGGTTGTCAACCAAGAGATTGTTGGGGTTATACTGAAAAGTATGCTTTTACTTTGTATAACCAAACTGAATTTTCTTATTTATTTACTGAAATAATATATTAATTACTGTTGCATTAAATATGAATGAATGTTATATATATTTATTGCAGACCCGTTCAATAAGTCTAGTACGTATTACATTGTAGTTAATTTGGTGATACCAGATCACAGAAGATCAAATTAACAGCTCCTCGTAATTAAGTACAAATTCACAACCTAGATGGAAATGAACAAACCATCATGAAAGATTGTTGTATAAGGCTCAGATTGGCTTGTCTTGACCAAGAGATTATACTAGTGCATTTGGATGCACTGAATAAGGACCTATATGAGGATAAATTCTTCGGTACTGAATATACAAGAATTAGACCTCAGTGGTGTGTTATTTCTTAATCTCCATCCCTTAAATAGGATCATGTGAAATTAATAATTATTGCTTTGACTTATGATAGGAAGAGAGTCATTGTGATTCGATACCTTATATCTTGGGCAATATTATTAATTACATGACGATTGCTGACATTTAATATGGAGAATCGTGTGCAAGTACGTCTTGCTTGATATGTCCCCTTGGTGGGCTCAGAATCTTTATCATACCAAATCTTGCAAATGGAATTTTATTTCCAGTATGGATAATAATGTTGAGCTGTCTTTACTCCAAGGACAAATATATTAATTAATATAAAACTTGTTCAGTGGCTTAATTAATTAATGGACTAAGATAATCTTAAACACGAGAAATAATGACCGGGAGCCATATTATAGTAAAGTCGTAATGTGGGTTAAGATGGATAGTTCAATATTAATTTTATAGTGGAGTAAATTAATATTAATGGACTTGAATAATATTTGGCCCAATATTATAGCTTCATAGTCCATTGGAGGTCCAATCTTAATTCTCCTAAAGGCCCCTCAAATAGCCCAAAATAAAGTCCAATTAATGAAAGGGAGAAGAAAATATTATTGCCTATATTTCCTTGAAATATTCGAAAATTGTAGGAAATGAAGAAGAAATATTTTCTTGATTTTCTTGTAGATATTTTATGGAAAGAGATAAGTATTCTTGGAATACATAATTATCCCATAAATTCAAGAAGTCAAATCTTGATTCCCTTTTCATTGTATTTTTCGAAAATTAGGGGATAAAGGGGAATAAGATTTTTATGGAAAAATTTAATTAAGGAGAAAAGAATATAGAAGATATATTCAAGATTTCTTAGAGATCAAGAAAAAGATTTTCTTTCTTATTTTTTCATTGAAAAAATCGGCCCCCTTGTCCCTATAAATAGGGGATGAATTTTTCATTCCCAACAGTAATTCCATGTGTTGGAAATATTAGAAATCCACAAAGGTGGTGGCAAAATATTTTTGGTTTTCTCTCTTGTTAAAATCGTTCGTGAGAATCCTCCCACCGGATTTCGTTCATGAACTTGGGACATATTTGAGAAGGCTCTTTGGGTTGATCAAACGTCTCAAAGGTTGACTCTACAAGAGGTATGTAATCTCGTAACTCCTAGATTCCGCATGCTTAGGATTTACGTAGATTATGTGTACGCATGATTGTTTATTCGCTTATTAATTATTATGTTGAATTGATTTAGGATTAATTCATGTTAGTAATTAATTGATTAATTTAAATATGTATTTAAAATCATCTCGAATAGATTCGGGCACCCATATTTTCCCAAAAGAGATTCACGAGGAAAGCGGGGGTGATGCCTTGCAGAGGTGGGGAGCAATTCAATTCCAACATTTTTGGTTCATGTGGGGCTGGTTTGGCAAGTGATGGCGGCGAGGTGACAAAGGCGGCCTCCGACGGTGGGGGTGCGACGAAGGCGGGGCGACTATGGCCTAAGGGCAGCCAGAAACCACGTCACTATGTGAGCGTGGGTTAGGGCTACGCCCACGATGTTGGGTGACATCCATGACCGCATCGGAACCTGAGGTTCACTGATGAGTTGAGCCATGGTACGAGCGTGGAGAGGTATTGCGTGACCATGGTGACGATGGTGGCGTGGAGGAGAGAAACTTGGACCTCTTGGCTGAGGTGATGCTGAAGGGGCGTTAGGTTCGAAAAGACAGAGCCCAAAGAGGAGGGGCTCGCGTAGCGGCCCATTGGGTAGTAGTGGTGGACCGTGGACCATACCGGTGGTAGGGCGGTGCGACGGGGAGTAGGGCAATGGCAAGGCGCGGCTGCTACCGCGACGTGAGGCCTCGAGCGCGTCATTGTGGCGAGGAAGCAAAGCAGAGGACACTTGTAGTGGTGGTATAATGCGACGACTGTGGCTTGGAGCGGGGAAAACGGGGCGTCGCCGTCACGTTTGTGTACGCACTGGCTGCGGGAAGTCGCGATGGCTGTGGCGATGAGTGTGATAGCCAGGGGCGGCCATTCACACTGTGGTGTGCGGCTGGTGGTGCTTGGAGCACGATGGAGTTGTGTGACGGCTGCGAGGTTACTGGGTGAAGCGAGGTGGCGGCAGTGGGTGATGGATGAAAGGTGTGATGACGCGGTGGAGAGGGGGAGCGACCGAGCGAGCTAGAGTAATGTCCAATGCTAACGGCAGGACGGTGACGCGGTGTTGTCTAGGTAGTGGCGTCAGCGCCAAGACGTCTAATCTAGCTTGTAACTCGACATGTTGTTGACGAACCTCCTCGACTTTACGTTCTAGTGCAGCAACTTGAGCCTTGAGCGAAAGGGTATATGACATGATAGCAGCGCAGAAGCGTGCCGACTTTGATCCAACTAACGTAAATTGAGACTATGTATCAAGAACAAGAGTAATCCTAAAGAATAGAGTTTTTTGCACTTTTGGTCCCATAGGACACACCATGTTTTCAAACGAGTCCCAAGTCTGGCAGAACCAGTCCCAAACTTTCAGAATTGGTCCCGCCGTGACGGAAACTGTTAACTTCACTTGCAGACTTGGTCCCAAAATTTATGCGACGCATTTAATACACAATTAACCCTTAACCAACATTCAACAACTTGCAGTGTTGGTCCCATATGTTATCCAACATAATTAATACAAATTTAACACTAACCAATTTTTAACCACTTGCAGATTTGGTCCCATATGATAAAAAAAAATTACTTTATTTCTTGCAAAATTTATGGCGCCAAATACTAAAAAACTAACAAAATTTGGCGCCAACTACTTGCAAAACTAGTCCCACCAGAATGGAATTGGGCCAAAAATGGTGGGAGAACTTGATTTTTCCCACCAATTTTTGGCTACAAACCCTAATTCAACTCCCTTATATAAACAACAACAACACATTCAACCACATTCATCCACAACACATTCAACCACATTCAACACCCAAAAAATCTAAACACCATGTCTTCTGCATCTTCCTATCGAAACCGACACAATCTAATATGTTATTATGGAAAAACTTGTCGTACGTACGTTTCTCAAAAGCCTAGAAGTAAAGGAAAGTTATTTCATAACTGTCCTGAATCTCTAAGTGAAGGTGGTGGCTGTGATTTCTTTATGTGGGCTGATGATAGTAACTCAAAGGAGGTTGTTGACAAGCATGATGGCCAAGGTGAAGACTCTAACCCTAAGATGATTGAGGAGATGAAGAATATGGTCCAAGAAATCAAGAATCTTACTGCTGCAATCAAGGAATTATTGAAACTAAATAAGCTATTTTTTATTGTACTACTTGTCATTCTTGCATCTAGGACCTATTTTGGTTAGTTAGTTCTTGTATCTTAATGTAAGTCCTATTTTGGTACTCTTTTGTAATGTCCTAAAACTATATAATGTAATGTCCTAGTAATGTTCCAATGCTATAAAATATAATGTCCTATTTGTCTATAATGATTGCTAACCTATAATGCTATATATATACAAGGAAACCAATCATGCACACCAATACATACAAAGTAAACTAACAAAGTAAACCAACAATATATACAAAGCAAAACTGATTTTCTGCCACCAGCGAAATCATCAATATATATCATTCAAAAGCACCAATATCATCCAAAATCAGCAATATATATCATCCAAAATCACCAATATAGGAAACTGATTTGGAGACTAGCAAAATGAACCAATAAAGTTGTTTTAACCACCAATCTTAAGCCACCACAATATGAAATCATTATAAGCACAAAAGTTGAGTTTTTTATACAAAAGACAATGAGATTGTAGTGGCTTAAGGACAAAAACTATCCAAACTACCCCTAACTCACAATCAGAAACCAACCCTCCTCTACTTCTTTTTCTTCTTACCTTTCCCCTTCTTTGACATAGCAGCTGCAGTGAGATTGGACTGTGTGACAAACTTTTGACCTCCAACTGTTGTGACCCTCATACCATCCTCATTAAGCTCTGTTGAACCGCCCACAGATGGGCCCTCTCCTTCTCCTCCTCCAATGTAACTATTGGGAGTAAATCCCATAGAAGTCTGATCCAATGTGACAACAAGAAATTTGCATTTAATGTTTAATATATGGTTAAGAAACAAAAAAAAAAGTTATTAAGACCCAAGAAAATCATGCTTACATTGTCAACCCTCTGTGATGGTCCTCCTCCAATAAAGGTTTTGGGAGCAAATGATGACTGTGTACCACCTTCAGTAGCTGATCCCTATAAAATCAGAATGGATTAGTGAATTAGTGCAAGTAAAGGTTTAAACATCATGTCAAAAAAAATTAACAACATGTAAAATAAACATCATACAGTGGAAGCAACACTCTTTGAAGATTCTCCAACTCCTCCAAATTTATTTTTCTTTTTCTTGGAAATAATAAATAATTTTTTTCCTGTCTTGCCTTGTGGTGGCCTTTTTGCTCAAGAGAACCTATTGATAGTCCCGGTTCGAAAACCCATTTTGCGCGTGCGGAAGCAAACATTTAATTTCGATGCATATAAAAACAGGGGTGAGGGCAGAGTGATTACAGATTTTTCTCTTTTAAGCTCATGTGTTGTGTTTTGCTTATAATCGAATGCATATGACAATGTAAGAACATAAAGCAGTAAATAACACAACAATGTATAGTGGTTCGGAGGCTCAAGCTCCTACATCCACTCTCCCTGTTCCTAGGGAAATTCCTTCCAACTGGACTTATCACCCTCTCGGGCTCGCCTCTAGATATTTAACGAGCTCTCACTCAAACGGGACTTATCACCCTCCACGGGATTGCCTACAGATGTTTACCGAGTTCACACTCCAACGGGACTTATCACCCTCACTAGGGATTGCCTACCCTCCCCTTCGGGATTGCTAGATGTTTATCGAGTTCACACTCACCTACAAACTTAACCGACTGATTTGGGTAAGGTTTGTTTGGTTTCCAACTATGGTTAGATTTTCCCTTACATTTGTTTAGCCTCAATGCCAAGGATGGGAAAATCTCTCTAAGCTTAGGATACATCGTGGGTTGCTTAGATTGGGTTCTAGAACACTCTTTGAATATATTTGTATATCTATAGACTTGTGTTCTATGGTGGGAATGCTTGACTATAAGGCTCTTGGCTCTGTAGCATCTTTTGCATCTTCTCCACACGAATAATGAAGGAAGAACTTGTATTTATAGTGTGGATTTGAATGTTACCGTTGGATGGAGTCACATTCAAATCCATACTATTCTGTAGCTTCTTGCAGCTTTTCCAGGCTGGTTGTCTTCCTCTCATTGGTCCACGTCAGCTGATTCTAACGGCTATATTCCTCAGATTCCTCGCCTTGAATCATTCAGATTCTCTGAGTCTCAGTGTCTTGATCTATCCGAGCCTTCAGTCTATCGAGCCTTCAAATGACTTCTCTTGGCGGACCTTGTTTGATCGAGCATCTTTGACACTCAGTGACCGAGTTCGATTCTTTGAATTCGCACATCCCGACCTTGGTCACTTTGACTCGAGCTATCGATTTCTTCTTTGCTCGATCCGATGAGCTCGACCGATCCGATCAACACTTCTTGAATCAATATCTCCGGATAGCATCAGTCGAAGACATTAGGTTTAACATATCGGTTTAGCACATCCGATCTCAATCACGTCCGATCTTGATCATCCGCTCATCTTCATATCGATCTCGATCACGTCCCGATCTCGATCGATCTCATCTTCCCTCTTCCGATCTACAACCTCCTCTTCCTGATCCGGGTCTTACGATCAGGTCATCTGATCATCTGATCTTGTCTTCTGATCAGTCCGCTTACGGTCATCGATCATTTGACCTTCCGATTCTTCCGATCACCGGCTTAGCTTTTCTTATCTTCCGATTTTGCACGACTTTTATCGGTTAACTCCGAACTCATCTTACTCATCCGATCTCGATCGGTCTAAATCGCACCTCGTCGATCTCGATCATCTTCATCCGATTTCGTGAGTTCCCCTCAACTTGTTCTCTCGTTCCCCTCAACTTGTTATCTGTAGATTAGCTTCAAAAACACAAGTTGATAATGTTTTGGCATAATTCATCAAAACTAAAATATCCCAACACCTATACATGTAGATAAAATTATGTCATTTTAGTGTAAATTAGAGACAATTTAAGGAACATAAACCTGATACTTACATCAGAGACAACATCATCTTCTTGTGTGTCTTGGGTCATTGGTGGAATATCTTCATTCTCGAAATCATTTCTTGACTCCATTGTTCACTTGTGCCATTTCTTCATCAAACATGAAACCCTCGACCATCTTCCTCCACTTGCAACCCTTCTTATTGTGCCCAGTTTCCTGACAGAAGGAACATTTCACTTTGTAACCCTGTTTAGGCATAGTTTGAACAACATCCCTTTGATTCTTATCTTCTTCACCAACTCCTTCCCTCCTCTTTCTCTTAGGCCTTCCAGCCTTTCTCTTTCCAAAGCTAGGTTGTAAGGGTGGTATGTAACCAGTCTTCTTCCATAACTCCTCACCATTCATGGGAGGGACAGAGTGAGAATACACATTGTTGTATGTATCAACAGAGTAACAACTGTGTACATAATCATCTACATCTTCCACTTGAGAAAGGATTGCACTAATAACATGCTTGCATGGGATTCCACTAAGATCCCACTCCCTACAGTCACATGTGTGTCCCTTCAAGTCAACAACACGCTTTGTACCATCAAATCCTGAAACTTCATAGTTATGATCAGATGATTTTACTGACATGCACAATCTTGAAGCCTCTCTCCTTTATGCTATCACTCTTTGGATCTTGGCACACACTTTTCTCCCTTCCCATTTGGTTTTACATTTATCTCTCTTGGTCTGAATTCTTCTCATGATGTATTCTCTAATCCACTCGAGCATTGTCAAAATTGGTTTATCTCTGGCATCTAGAATGCATGCATTGTAGACCTCACACATGTTGTTCACTAGTGTATCACGCTTAGCTTATGTGGAAAAGTGTGATCTTGACCACTGTGCAGGAGGCGTATCACCAAGCCACTCTAGGGATCTTATATCCTTCTCCCCTATCCTCCTCATTGCTCTATGAAAAGAAGTTGTGGTTAGAGATTTAGCTGCTCCCCAAAGTAGTTTTTTGAACGCATCACCCTTGTATCCAACCCTCTTTAAATTCCCATGTAAATGCCTTACACAAAATCTGTTCTCAACATCAGGTAGAACTCTCTCAAATGCAGGTATCAACCCTTTTTGCTTGTCTGACATAAAGATGAATCTACTCTCTTCATCAATAAAATCCTCCTTCAACACTCAAAAACCACTCCCGTTCTCCCTAGTCTCACTCCCAACCACTGCATATGATAAAAGATAAGAATCATTTTTCGGGTCCATGCCAACTGCAGTGAGAAGTACTCCACCTGAATTCCCTTTTAAGTGACAACCATCCATCCCTATCCATGGCCTTAAACCAGATTTGAAACCTTTCTTACAAGCATCCAAACAAATATAATTTGTTAAATTGTGTGGTACCACTACTGCCCCCTTCAGTCCTTAGAAGTATTGTTGATCCAGGATTGGTTTCAAGTAGTGTTTGAACATAGTCCCACAATTTGCCATACTGCTCTGTGCTATCACCTTCAATGTTTTTCAATGCTTTGTTCTTGGCTCTATATGCATGAGTGTCTGAGATGTAACATCCCAACTTCAGCATTGCCTTCTTCTTAAAGGGTCTAGCTCTCTTGCCTGGATCACACCTCCACTCATTTTAAAAATTCTTTGCCAACCAGGATGAGTTTGCATTCTTCACATGGTAGGATATTGCACAATAATGTTAAGAGTTGTAGTGTCTGATCTGGAAGTGCTCTTCATAATTTACCTTCAGTGTATTAATTCCCCAATCACAACCCTCAGCTTTACACCTTGCATATATCCTTCTAGCATCATTCTTTAAAAAGAACAAGGATCTTCCAGTCCTCACACCATGATGATTCACAACTTCTTTGAACAAATTCTTGGTAGTGAAAATCTGTTCAAGAAAGAAATCAGGATTACTGATTTCGGATGACCTGAAAACAAGCCTTCTGTCAACACAATTTATATCCCCCTCTTCATCTTCATCCACACTGTCCAACTCTTCTTCATCAACCAAATCATCTCCTTCTTCTATGCTCTCATATTCAGATTCCTCAAGCTGAACTGTATACTTCAAACTTGTCCACTCAACATCTTTATCTATGTTTTCATCAAATATTATATCATCAAGTAATCTTTCTCCACTTGTTTCTGAACCTGTGAACTCAGTATCACTATCATCATCCTCCTGATCAGAGACAACTGATTGCTTTCCCTGCCTCTGCCATTTCCTCTCTTGTTTCTCAGGTTCTTCAGGTACTTCATCTTGAGGCATCCAATAATCATCATCTTCCTCCATGAATTGATCTTGAGCTTGATAAGGAGGAGTTATCCACAAATCATCCAATTCTATTGATTCATCCTCCAATTCAGGTTAACTTGGAAGAGGAGGGGGCTCATGTATGGATTCCTCCCCAACCTCACTTTCAATCTGACTTGGTGCCACTTCAGCTTTATCCTTCAGCTCAACATCAACTTCAATCTGACTTGGTGCCACTTCAGCTTTATCCTTCAGCTCAACATCAACGTCAATCAGATTCTTCTCCACAACCCCACTTTCAATCTGATCCTTCTCCACAACCCCACTCACAATCTGATTTGGATCCATCACTTCAGCCAGATTCTGAATTTCACCCTCCTTCATCACCTCCACGTGAATTTCACTAAACTGCTTTAAATCCTTCTCAACAGCTAATAGCATTCTTGTCTTTTTGGGTAATTGCACACGATCAGTTTTCAATTTGAGTAGTTCCTCATCAGTGTAAAACTCTACCTCCCCCAATACCTCATCCTCAATATATTCACCACCAGTTGTATTTTCTGATTTGTCAGCCTCCAACCACAATGTGACTTTCTTCTTTTTACTTCCATTGAAACACTTTAGTATATCATAATGACCCTCAACTAAATGGATTGAATCATCAATCCACCTCCCATAATACACCTTCTTACCTAGATAACCTAATTGTTCACACAGTTTATCTAGATAGTCCATGTTGAATCGTACACGTTCCACAAAATCAAATATACTCACAGTGCCACCAGTGTACTCAAACCTTTCTTCATCAATCTTCTTTCCACCACGGTACACTTCGAGTGTGTAAAAACCCAATAGAAAGGGCTTTTGAGCTGAAAGAATGATGGAGCTCAAATTAGTTACCCCTATAATCATCAAATTCAAAAAAATCGAACACCCAAAACCTTAGCAGGCTACTAAATACTGAAATCGAACAACCCACCACAAATAAACACTGAAATCGAACAACCCATTACAAATAAACACTGAAATCGAACAACCCACCACAAATAAACACTAAAATCGAACAACCCACCAAAAATAAACACTAAAATCGAACAACCCACCACAAATAAACACTAAAATCGTGTACCCATCACAAATAAAGACTGAAAATCGAACAACCAACACAAATCGTGTAACCCATCACAAATAAAATTAAAAAAAACTTGGAAATAGATACATACCATAATCCAAAACTCCATATTTAACAAGGTTCTTCCTACGCAACATTGTGCGCCTGTAATGTGACGAAAATCTTCTCGTTTGCCCAACAAATGCTTCACATCGACGGATTGATAGTGATTTTCTCGATTTAGGGTTTTTTTTCCTATCTTTTTCGCTCGCTTTTTTAGTTTCTGAGTTTGCCATTTTTTTCCTATCTTAAATCGTGTGTTTTATGTTTAAGGGTAAGATTAATTAGTTAAGAGAGTTTAAGAGTTAAGATAAATTAATTAAATGTTAAACACTGCTCATTAGGCTTCTAACGGATCCCGTCTCCTGCCGTGAGAATTGGGACCGAGTTTGCAAGTTTTATAAATTTTGGGACCAAGTTTCCAACGGTATTCATAATCCTATACTCTACTTTTACATTGTGATATTTTTCTATGGGTAAGTCTTGTATGCATCCAGATGCACTGTGTATTCATAGTTCATTTTAGAATCGTCCAACTTGTTATACTGAAAGATGCAACTTGTTTATGCAGAAATGTGCAATTATTTTTTCATATTAATAGTTGCACGGTTAAGTGTAAACAAGTTGCATATTTCAATATAACAAGTTGCACGGTTCTAAAATGCACTATGAGTGCACGGTGCACCTGAATGCACATGAGACACACTCTTTTTCATGAGAAATGCATATTTAGTTCATTTTAACTGGCAAATTTTTGTATGTGCTTCAACCGTGTAATTGGTGCGTATTTTTTTAATGATATTAGTTGTTTTCCTCGAACAACATATTAAGTATTCTTATTGAATAGTATTAGATGTTTCACTAAATATGATTAATTATTTATTGAATAGTATTAGTTTTTATGTTGAATAATAATAGTTGTACAACAAATGCATAGTGAAACTTATAATAAAACACAAGTGTTGCTCCCTTTTGAGTTTTTTTTTTTTTTTTTGCTTTAATACAGTGCACTTTATTTTCTTGTTCTAACTTTTTTCCCAAAAAAAAAAGAAAAAAAATCAAACGTTATGCTTCATACTTTCATTTTCTTCATTGTTTGCACCCTCATATTGAAAAATATAAAAGGTTTAGATAAAAACTTTTGTGAACCGAGTACACCGTGGACTCAGTTTTTTTAGTATTATTGTTATGAAATTTGTGTAAAATAGTGATAATTTTTATACATAACAGTGATAGAGTGCATATATGAAACTGGTTCGCATGAGTGTTACTCACTAAACATAACCAAAATTCAGCTAGGACTCTCTTAACTTCAATCTAAGATACCATAGCATTTCAGGTAATCATTTCACTTTAGAAACAAATAAAAAGAGGCCATATTTTGAATTCTAACATTGTCATGGTCAAGTGAATAGTAGGTAAGAAATATGAATTCACAACATATATCACAACCATGCATGAAATTGATTCACTTGCCAGTTGCCAAATAGAGTATAAATACAACAGCTGATAATGGCATCAATTTCACACTCTCGTCATCCAACGTTTGAAACCCTAGAATCGCGCGTGGCCCAGAGTCGTCGGTAAATAGCCTGAATCCAATAAAAGCAGAGGTACAATATTGCTTTTGCAATCCAGTCTTGAACAGAATCAGACACCGCTCTCCTCCCCATCTTTATTACAAACACTATCATCATAAAGCTAGAACTCCTGCAACACCCACAATTTACCCGAGTGAACAACTATGGCCAAATACTTCTATACACCGTGCAATTTAAGTGCATCTTGAAATGATATTAGTGTTCAACTAAATTACTTCCTCCGTCCCACAAAGATAAATCAGTTAATATATATCATTAAAATTTTCATTTTCATCTTTGTCCCTATTTAATTTTTTTCCAAATCAATATCTAGTTACCAATAATTGTCTTGGGAAACGAGCAGATATAAGGGAAAAATGGGAAAACAAAACAAAAATTCAATGTTCTAACTATAATAACTTCTATTTCTCAATCTGTGTGAAAATAACTATAAGTCTATCTTTGCGGGATGGAGGGAATAATTAGTTGGTCGGTATAGTTGTTCCCACTGAACAATATTAGTTGTGCACCAGTTGCACGGTAGAACTGGTATACGAGTGTTACTATTCGGTAGAATATACAACTAGAAGAATTTGAAATCAAGAAATAAGAAGAATAGTGGGTCATGATTACCATATGAACGGAAGCATCTTCATGAGGATGTACCCGAAGAACAAACACAGAATGACAATACTGACGCCTCTCATCAACGAATCACCAACACGCCTTTCATTTCTTCCCTGCTGCTGTATCGTCTGAAAAACTAACAAACATTATTACGAGCACAACTAAAATATGGAATTAATAATTATTAAGACTCCTACCTTTACATAACAGCAAATTGGGCCAGGAGATAGAGGGGAAAATAAAAAGAGGTATAATTTTGAATAGTAAAAACAAAGTACAAATAAATAGAGGGAAACCGAAACTCTACAGAATTGATTATATGCGACCATAAATGCAACATATAGATATTACTTGAATGTTTAGGAGACATTAATCTCAAAAATTGTCACTTAACACAGTTGATCTTCACGGCAGTTGATTTAATAACATAACTCATATGTAAAAGCTAAATAAACTTGATACACATTTTCTGTTTTAAATCGTTCTCTAGTACATTAAGGCCTTAACAATTAAGATATATAGTACATTGACAATTAGCAGGAAAAGAATGTCTGGTTGATGAAGCTTGCAAATGCACAAAAACTGGGTGTAATACAGGAAGCAGTAGCACATGATTATATTAGAATGACTTACTGTATATCAAAGCTTGAAGTTAAATTACAGAGCATAAATGCCTAAAGAAAATATTCAGCTCGATTTGCTCCAACAGAAGCAAAAAGTGTAAGTGAAATACCTGAATGGTTCGAAACATATCAATTTAACAATATTGTCAAACTGCATCTAAGGAGTAATCTCAGCTTCTCGATTTTCCAGGTGAGAATGATTTTCCTAGCTCAGCCATATTAATTAGCTTACTGCTTGTGAAAATACATTTTCTAACTTCAAAAGACATTCTAATAGTTGACTTATTTATGTTTGGACCAATGTACTTTCTGCTCTCTGTCATCAAAAGAGACAAGGTCATAGATAGGTTTCAAATTCTAAATCTATTTTTCAGATGTATTATCCAGTAAATCTGCTTAATCAGTGCTTCTCCTCGTTCTGAAAATTTCGAAATGGAACCATTTCCTTGTTAATTGCTATTATTTGTCCATCTTTTTGGATCTTGCTATAGAACAATCAATAAATTTGATATCCTATCCTACAGATTTATGTTATCCAATTCAATGGAACATTCTACAAGCCAGCTTATTTGTTGAGTATGGATCATGAAAATTAAGGGTGAATACTAGAAAGGTAAAGCGTACACTAATGGAGCTCTCAGGGTAAATACCTGGTGGGCAAATACATGCATAATACAGAGACATGATTTAGTGAGCCGATACTTTTGAGGTACAGATCTTATGCCTAAGATTTGGCAATCAACGATTTCATTAATTTGTCATAATAAAATATTTCCAGAGTATAAACAAAATATGGAAGAAATATTTTCAGAAAAGTGAACAACCTCAGTGTAATTCAAACTTCTTTCTTGCACTGTTGATCCAATTAGTGAAGTACCTTCTCCAGACCTATCACGATTTGAAAGAACATACACGACTCTCAATTTCCAATCCCCATCCTCGTACTTGTTTTTCTTGAACTACGAGTAAAAGAGATTGCACCTAATATATTAATCAGTGTCATCCAAAACAAGTGCTAGAAATTAATAATTTTATAATCAATATGAAACAAGGCATGCAACAAGGCATAATAAACTCTTAAAGTTGTGAATAGTACAGTGGGCCAACTTCTCAGCTTCATTTGTTACAGAAAAACTCAATGGATATATTATAAATATTCAGAAAGACAATTTATGAAATGGGTGCTAGGCTGCTAGCACACCCTAAAGAAGCTTAAGTATATATGTATGGACAAATATATTTGTTTAGGCAAATACTTCCATGCACCAGTTGCATTGTGCAACTCAATTGCATTTTTAAATGGTATTAGTTGTTTTACTAAAAGGGTATTAGTTGTTTTCATTTTTAAATGGTATTAGCTGTTTTAGTAAAAGGGTATTAGTTATTTTCACTGAGCAGTATCAGTTGTTTTCATTTGTTGAACAATACGCTTACCAGTTGCTGAGATTGTTCAACCGTGAACCACGGAAGTACGACAACACTCTTAATCAAAATGTTATCTTTGCATTGCATATCAGAAGGGGCCTCCTCTGAAGCAGCCATAGTTACTGAAGAATACACGAATTAGAGTTGGCTTTCTCAAAAAGGCATATGTACCTTTAGATATACAAATAGTTGGAAGAAAAACAAGAAATGAACAGATTCAAATGAGAAATCAACAAACTCAATAATTTAAAAAGGAAAGCAACTAGTTAAAAAGAGCAGTTTGCAAAGGTCACATATTCAACGTTTGAGGATCTAAAAGGGAGAACATAGTGGGACCAATCTATATACTACAACTACTTATCCCTTGGTATGTACATATATTTTAATTTTAATACTGCAAGTAATTGTATACAAGATTTGAGAAAAAAAAAATGCTCATACGAGGGCTTGTTACAGAGTTTAAGGAATACATCAATCACTTGCACCCATGCTTAAGCTAAAAATTTACATCAATCTTTCAATTTGGCTAAGGGAACATGATGGAAACCAGGAAATGATATCAATGTGTTGTTTATTCTATGAGTAGAGTGTATGAGTACGAAATGGGAAAATTGCACTTAGTTTCAAAACAAAAAAAAACATAGTGGTGTAAGGAAATGATACTTTTCATAAAAGAATACCGACGAAATTTGGGACATATATCATGTTTGTATATACAAATGGAGTTCCTTCTCAAGATGCAAGGCTTTTCATAAGTGCAATAATGCCAGCATTCAAAAGTTACATTTCAGGGACTCCGTTTACAGCATTAGCAAGCGGTATACATTAACTTCACAAAGTAACAATTTCAATTGTTCAAAAACAATAAATGAATCATATGGCCTTCTTCACTAATACAAAGAACAAAATGAGGATTTCATCTAATGTACTCTCCCAAATTTCAGTTTCAGTAGGTAGAAAACAATGTGAAAACCGGAAAACAGAAAATAAGTTTTCTACAGCACCTTTGACATAACAACAAGATCCGGGCGAAATAATTTCAGTTCTGGGTCGAACATAGAACACTTGTCTCTGGCTTGAGCTCATAAACTGAAATTAAATTATAAAATGGGAGTTATATGAGCACATATGAATAACCAAAACACACAAAACTAAAACTAAAACTACATACCTTAAAAGCAATATGATTTTGAGAGTTATTATACAACCTAATTGCAGAAGATGCTGGCTGCCCCACCTCAACTAATCAAACAAAAACACATACACATAACAGGAAATCAATAATCCAATCCACTTACACCCCGTTTGGTTCACGAGATTGACCAGGATAGGCCGGAATTAGCACTTTAATCCTACGTAATCGTTTGTTTGGTTTGTGGGATGAAAGCCCAAGATACATTTACAGCCGTATATAAAAATGTATTTAATCCCTATATGGAGGGATATGCCTATTCTATGTGGAGGGTCGGATTCACGGGATTAGCATTTTAATCAATATATTGATTTTTCAGTACAAGATTAAGAGTTGCAATCTTACAATCCAAACGCATATTTTGATTCGAACAATTTAGTCCAATCAATCCAATCTTACCCAATCCTACTCAATCCTATAATAACTGATCAATCCAGTCCCGTGAACCCAAACGGGGCCTTAAAAAAAGAAATTAAATTCATCAGAATAAACGGCGATAAAGGAATGATTGACAGAAAACATTAAAAAAAAACAAGAAACTCACAATCGAAAGAGAGCTCCTGAGTGGGTTCGATATCGAGAAGCTTCTCTCTGCTCATGTTGAGAAACGCTTACAGAAATTAAAGAAGTGGTTGAAATTGAAGGAAAAGAAAAAACCCTTTTCCTCTTTTCCGGTTTCTGGGTATGTGAACTTAAAAATCGAGGAAGAAATGGAGAATCATTTGAGGAAAATTGTGGAATCAAAGACATGGAGGTTGGAAAAGAAAAGGACCGAATTGTTAATTAAATCGGAGAAATATGAGTTGAAGGAGTAAAAGCTTATAGAAAAATGGAAGTCGAGAAATTGGGAAAACGTCCGCTCAATAAACAATTTGGAGAAATGTGGCAAGCTGCAATAGATGGGGATAAAGAATGGCGCGAACGAGTAAAAGAAATATTCAACCTTCATAAAATTTTTAAAAAATAAATATATATATTTTTAATTTTTTTTCCCCAAACCCCCCTGACTCCAATTCACTAACCCAATTAAAAAATCATTTTTTTTAATAATAGTATATATTTTTAAAATCATTTTTTAACTCAAATATGTGGGATTTAAAGATAATCTGCCACCATCTTTTTTTTATGGCTTAAAATTTATAAATAAATGTTCTTATTTAATTTTTTTCATTTCGGAAAAGGCGAAAAATCAATGGAGAAAAGTGAACGTCCAAATAGACGGTAGAAGAAGAAAGAAAAAAAACGCAAACATTAAGAGAATAAAAAGCTGCAATTAAGCAATGAAGGCAGTTAACATAGAGACAAAAATATGAGAAAGTTAAAATATAAATTAAAATAAAAAATTTTAAAATATGGAGGGTAATGGGAAGAGGGGAATTGGTGATTACTGGAATATTATTGTGCCACGTAGGATCAAAAGCTTGGGAAATACTTCCTTCGTCCCTAATTTAATGGTAAAGTACCCATTATTTTTGTCCCAAACTTAATGGTAAGGTTACTTTATCACTTTATCACATAAAATATTAATAAACAACTATTTCTGTTGTAACATGAATAATCCCGCCCTATGGACAAGTTGCGAAGCTAACAAGTCGCCCGCCGACGATCAGATAAAGCGACTTGAGGGTAAGACTCTATGAACTAGAAGCTTGAAGATCAGATGCCCTGAAGGCCAGATGATCAAGAAGCCAGTCAAGAAACCAAAACAATCCTATCAGAAGTCGTAGGCCACAGGTCACAGGTCGCAAGTAGCTCACAAGCTGTCAAAAGTCGCAGGCCACAGGTCACAGGTCGTAGGTAAAGTCGCAGGCCACAGGTCACAGGTCGTAGGTAGCTTATAGGCTGCTAGAAGTCGCAGGTAGCCCACAGGCTGCTAGAGATCGCAGATCCTGTCAACACATGGAAAAAGCGTAACAAGCCGCAAGATCCGCCCCCGAAGTCCGCCCCGCAATTGGCGCACACTAAATGCAACGACCTCTAACCAGGCGAGGTGGAATTCCCGGCCAGCGGGATTGAAGCCACATTTATAGCATATTCCTTATGTAAATTCCCGCCCGAGAGGCGGGAATCCTTGTATAAATAGGCCACCATGGCCATATTGAATAGGGGTTGGAACTTTGATCCGAATCCTTAGTGTTAAAAAGATAGAAGATAGTAAAAACACTTCTGGCTTGGTTCGCCCCCAGACGTAGTCTCTTCAAAGACGAACTGGGTCAACAAATTATGAGTTTTTATTGTTTTCTGTTCAATAATTCATTGTTTGATTAACTTGTTGGCCGGAAAATTAAACCGGGCATAACACTTTCTATCCCAATTACCCACCACTCTATTACTTTATCATATAAAATACTAATAACCAATTATTTCTACCCCACAATTTTATCACTTTACCACTATTCCACTAAATCCTTATAAACAGTCAAATTACCATTTAGTTTGGGATGGAGGGAGTAGATGATTAGGAGATATGTTGGGAAATTTATTAAGTTTTGATAAAAGTTCCAAAACAGATGTAATAGGACCAGTCAGAATTTGTTAGCTGACTGACGTTTTATATTGAGAACTAGGCTGACCAGTTGAGAACTGATGTATAGAGCAACTAATGTATAAATTAGATTAGAACACACATTGAGGGGGAACTCAATGTGTATAGCTCTTAGTCTTGAAGATCAGTTATAAAGATCACTTATGAAGATCAGAAGAGAAGAACTGAAGATCTGAAAATATCAAGACTGAAGACAGATAAAGCACATCAGATGAAGTCAGTAAGTTGAGCTAAGACAACTTACAATCAAAAACTTCATACAGGGCAGATCAGTTCACCTGATCTATTCAGTTCTAAGAAGTGTTCTGAAAGTTCATTATAATTTCAGAAAGGTCAAACAGACAACAAGCATCAAACCTATCAAGAAAAGATTGAATGGTACTTGCTAGCCTATGAGAGATCGATACGACTGTACGGTGTTGGGGTTATACTGAAAATTATGCTTTTACTTTGTATAACCAAACTGAATTTTCTGTCTTATTTACTGAAATAAATTATTTATCACTGATGCTTTAAATATCATTGAATGTTACATATATTTATTGCATAATTGTTCAATAAAAAGTACGTGTTACATTGTAGTTAATTTAATGATACCAGATCACAGAAGATTAAATTAACAGTCCCTTGTAACTAAAAGTATGCGGTTCACGACCTAGATGGAAATGAACAATCCATCGTGAAAGGTTGAAGTGTAAGGCTCAGATTGACTTATCTTGACCAAGAGATTACACTAGTGCATGACTGATGCATTGAACAAGGACCTACAGGAGGATAAATTCTTCAGCACTGAACCAGGAAGAATTAGACCTCAGTGGTTCGTTATTTCTTAATTTTCGTCCCTTAAATAGGATGGTGTGTGGTTAAAAATTATTGCTTTGACTTATGACGGGTAGAGAATCAATAAGATTCAATACTTTATATCTTGGGCAATATTACTGGTCACATGCGATTGCTAAGATTTAATACGAAGAATCCTGTGCGAGTACGCTCGTTTGATTTGCCCCCTTGGGAGGTTCATAAGATTTATCATACCAAATCTTGCAAGTGGAATTTTTTTCCGGTATGGATAATAATGTTGAACCGTTCCTTAACCAAGGATAAAAGATATTAATTAATGGAAAGCTATTTCAGTGGCTTGAATTAATTAATGGGCTAGATAATCTTAAAAACGGGAAATAATAACCGGGAGCCATATTAACAGTAATATGGGTTAAGATGGATAGTGCAATATTAATTATGTAGTGAGATTAATTAATATTTATGGGCTTGAATAATATTGTGGCTCAATATTGATAATTCAAGATCCATTGGAAGGTCCAATCTCATTTCTCCTAAAGGCCCCTCAAGTAGCCCAAACATAGCGTCCAATAACTGAAAAATGTGTTTAAAAATAAAATAATTTTTGTTGCCTAATTTTCCTATTTTTTGAAAATAATAAATAAAAGAGGGAGAAAGATTTTCTTTGAATTTTGTTATGGAATGAGGATAAGTATTCCTGGAATACAAGATTATCTCATTAAGTTCAAGAAATCTCCCACTTGATTATTTGTTAAGGGGTTTTCAAAAAAAATTATTAAATAAGGGAAGGAAGGATTTTCTTGATTCTCTTGAAAATACATTATGGAAGATATGTATTCTTGGAATACAAGAATATCTCATAAATTCAAGAAGATCCAAATCTTGAATTCCTACTCCTTATTTTTCAAAAAATACCATAACAAGAGGAGTTGGAATTTTTGTGGAATATTTAATTATAGAGAAAAGAATATATGGAATATATTCAAGATTTCTTGGAGATCAAGAAAAAGATTTTCCCATCTTTATTTCCACCTAAAATTTCGACCAACCCCTCATTATAAATAGAGGATGAATGTTTCATCCCCAGGTGAACACGAAAATTGGTTTTTCGGAAAAATATCAGCGTCGATAAAATATCAAATATTTTGAAACGTCAACAGATTGTGTATTTTCGAACAACTTCAATTGTGAGTGTGCAATTTCATGTGTTGGAAAAATTAAAAATCCACAAAGGTGGTGCAACAAATAATTTATTTTCTCTTTTGTTATTTGATTGCGAGTTTCCTTCCACCGGATTGACGAGCAAGGGCTAGGGAATACTTGGGAAGGATTTTTTTTGTGTTCTTATCAACCGAGTCCATTGTCATTCCAAACAAGTTATTTCACATAAACCCGTAGCAATTCCGCATGCGTAGGATTTATGTGAACTGTTTATATGCATGATTTGTTGTTGAATTATTATTTGAATTAATATAGGATTAATTCATGCTAGTAATAATTGTTAGAATTAAATTTGTATTTAAATATTCATCCCGAATAGATCCAGGCAATTAATTCCCCAACAAGTGGTATCAGAGCCATGGTCCCAGACAAAACGATGTGGAGTAGTCCCCGATGTTAAACAAATAAGACGGTGAAGCCTTGGTGAAAAAACGGGGGTCTCTATGGACTAGGCGGTGTTGACCTAGATAGAGCGGGTCGTTTGAGGGGAGGCTCGATGGTCTTTGTTTGAGGAGAGGATTGTTGGGGTTCAAACAATATCCCACATCGGAAAAATATGGGAGGATCATGGGGTTTATTAGGATGGACACTATCTCAATTGGTATGAGACCTTTTGGGAGATGCCCAAAAACAAATTCGTGCGGGCTTGACCCAAAGCGGACAATATCATACCAATGGGGGGATTTGGGTCCATCCAGGGTCATAACATATGGAACTGATAGGACTCAGGGTTGGAGGCTCAATGTTCAACGGCTAGAAAGGATAAAGTTGCATGCTTTCGGCCATACCGCCTCTGAGAAAAATCATATCAACCCTGCAAGTCTACCTTAAATAGACCGAAATTTGAATTGCTCTCCAACGGCTAGTTCGATTTCGCGCCTATAAATATGGGATCAAACCTTCAGGGTAAGGTAAGCTCTCAAGATTTCAGTACGAAGAACACAAATACAAGATTTATTCTTAAGTGTTCATCCCTTTAGTTCTTAGCAGAATACTTATCCTCTAGCTCTTGGCTACTTAGAAGATAGGATAGTATTCCAGTTGAGACAAAACAAATCTTATACCAAAACACTGTTAGGTTAAGTTTGTTATAGCAAGATTTCTATCTAGGGTTTCTAGATTAGATTTCTAGGATTGGTTGAGTGTGAACTCGTTAAATATCAGTTGGCTGTATTGTGTTGGACTAACACATTAAACTAAGTTCAGTTGGTTAAGTTGGTGCCTCTGCTGATAGGGAAGAGTGGACGTAGGACAAGTTGTCCGAACCACTATAAATCTGTGTGCCTTTAATCTGCTTACACATACTTGCACACAACTTGTTATTTGCATGCATATTATGTACCTAGATCAGATTAGCATTAAGCTTCTGATCTGATCAGTTTGACATTTTAGTCACCTGATCCGAACTGTTGGTAAGAATCTCATTTGAGTAAAACTGGTTTTCTACACGGGTTAACTTATCTTCCGCACCATCAGTTAAGTTGATAGACGCCGAACTGATCTGTCTACCAGATTAGTAAGTCGAATATCAGTCCAAACTGATTCACATCGCACTCTAATCAGACATACGTGCAAACACATCATATCCACGAAAAAGTTTTTGAAGTCTATTCACCCCTCCCCTCTAGACTTCAACCCTCACTAAAACCCGTTCGGGACCTACAAGTGGTATCAGAGCAGTGGTTCTACCGACCACTGGCTTTGAGTATCATTGGTTCTTGAGGAAGAACCTTTGTGGTCACTTGAACTGATCTTTGAAAACCGTTTTTAAAACTCATTTTCTTAAAAACAAAATCACCACAAGCATGGATAACACTTCAAATATGCATCATAATCTACCCATGTTTTCTGTTGATGAGTATGCAGATTGGTCCATAGACATGAGAGACCATCTGGGAGTGATTAGTAACATAATGGATGAGATTCTTGAGATAGGACCGATTATCATCTATCACTATAATCCAGCTGAAGCAGGAGAACGAGATCCTACTCAACCAGTTGGAGCAAGAATCAGAAAGAGTCCCTCTCTGATGGATGCAGATGAGAGGAAACTGTCTAACCTGGATACTGTTGCCAGACATCTCATCATGGAAACCATGAATGCTACTACAAGAGAGAAAGTGAAGTACCTGAAGACAGCTAAGGAAGTCTAGGATACGCTTGCTAAAATCTGCAGAGGAAATGAATAGATCAAGGATAACAGACTGCAAGCTGAGCTGGTTGTATTTGAGAAACTCAAGATGTTGCAAAATGAAACAGTTGATCAATTTGATGGAAGGATCACACGAAGAGTCAACCAACTTCGTGATCTCGGACGAGTAATGTCAAACAAGGATATCAACTACAGGATTCTCAGATCTCTGACTAAGAAATGGGATACAAAGGTGACTGTGATTAAGGACTGTCAAGATATTTCTACAATGAAACCAAATGATATCTTCAGTTTGAAAGCTCATGAGTTCGACCTGATCGAGAGAGGACAAGGATCTGATGATGTCCCAGCTGAAACTACTCCTAATCCCAAATCTGTTGCATTTCAGGCAACAAGTAGTAGTTCACGAATTGTGGAACTAGTTGGAAACATCATCAGTCAAGCTGAACAAATTGCCTTACTGACAAGAAAACTAGAAAGAACAAATGTTCAAATGGGCAAATACAGGAAGTTTTATGATGACTATCGAAGGAATAGAGGAAGAGATAGTCGTTCATCTGACAGATCACAAGAGAGGTATCATTTATCTGATAATCGAGATAACAGAAGAGAAGAAAGACATGATGATCATTCTGACGAAAGGAAGGATGATCGAAGAGATGACCGGAAAGAAAGTAGACATGATGATCGATCAGATAGGAAAGGTTCTGAATATCGACAAAATGGGAAGTCTCCTGACAGGTATTATAGAAGACACGATTCTCCAGGCAGAGGAAGCTCCGGAGATTCTAGGGTATGCTATAACTGTCAGAAACCAGGTCATTACAGTGCTGACTATCCTGACCTGACCCCCAAAGAAAGAGAGGAGAAAAGAAACAGAAGAGAACAGAGATACAGGGACAAGAAAGCTATGGTTGTAGATACGTCTGGCATTGATGATTCCTACCTGCCCTCAGATGATTCTGGTTACTCATCTGTCGAAGACTTCTGTTTGATAACAAATGATGATGTCGATGATCTGAGCTTCTTATCTGATAACGATATCTGTCTCATGGCCAGAGAATCAGATCAAACAGAGGTACTTTCTAACTCTTTTGTGCCTCTTTCTTCCACACCACATGTGCCGAGCACATCTGCAGGAGAGATCAACTTGCAGGTCTACAATGACCAATTGCTTGATGATCTTTCCAATGCAATAGATACATATACACAAGTGGAAGTTGAGAACGATAACCTGAGAGCTGAGAACATCAGGCTTGTTAAAGAAATTGAGGCAAGTAGAGCAGCTGAACTAAAATCAGCTGAAACTGTTCAGAAGATGATCACAGAACTGGAGTTTCTGAAGGTCAGTTCTTCTGATCAGGGAAAGCTGGTTAAGGAACAGTTGGCTCTCAACCTACAACAAGCCAATGAACTCAAATCTCTTCAGGCTAAGTTTGATGAACTCTTCCAGATGCATGAGAATCTGAAAGTTCTTGAGGACGGTCTACGTAAGAAAATAGAGGTTTTCACGAAATCTTCTAAAACTGTTCAAGACTTGAACAACTATTTTCGTACGCCAACTGACAAGAAGGGAATTGGGTATGAAATCCCTTCTGGATCCTCAAATCCCCGTCTGGTTCACATAAAAAAAGTGTAATCAAACGAGTTTCTGACCAAGATACACGAAATGCCAAATCTGTATCTGGTAAGGGAAAAGGACCAGCTGATCAGGCAAGGCAAATGTCAGATCAGAAAAGGAACAGAAATGAACCCCAACTGATAAGACATCAGCCGCGGTATCATCAGATGAACCCAATTCTTCTGAAGAAACCTCAGCCCAATCAGCAGAGTAAGCATTAGGCTGGACCTTCTCGTAAGGGATAGTCCCAGCTGATGCAGACTCAGTTCAAGCTGCCTAACAAGCAAGCTAAGGGTAAACTTCTAAGACCAATTATGCCAGAAAGATATGAATCTTTTAATGGTAGCAGTCGTACCTACCCTTACAATAAAAAACCTAGGGCTGCTGCACCTGAGCCCCACTGGATTAAAAGAAGACAAGTTTCAATGAAAAATCCGAAGTCTTCTGATTCATCCAAGGCTCACACTCATAATCATACGAACCAGATTGCATATGAAGAGACGTATGAATATGTATATGTTTATAGGAGACAGATCAAGCCTTCTGTTTTCAACAGAGGTGCCAGATATATTTGGATTCCGAAAGGTACCTCTAACCCCCCAGGACCCGATTCTACTGGGGTACCTAAAGCTTGAATTGTTTGCAGAATCGCTTGGGACCGGTAAATAAGGGTGGAAAATGGGCAGCTATCTAGTACATAGATAGTGGATGCTCAAGACACATGACTGGAAGCCAGTTTCTCCTTAGCAACTATGTTGAAAGACCAGGCCCAAGAGTTCTCTTTGGTGATGATAACTTTGGTCATACCAGAGGAGTCGGAACCTTAGTGAACGATAACGTACAAATCACAGGAGTTTCATATGTAGATGGATTAGAGCACAACCTGTTATCTGTTTCACAATTCTGCGATAATGATTTTAGTGTTGAGTTCTCGACAGAAAAATGCACAGTCAGAAATCGATCTACTCAACAGATCTTGTTGATAGGTTCAAGAAAAGGAATGATATACACTGTTGATTGGAACATTTTTCCAAGAAAAGCATGCCTGATTATTAAGAGTTCTAAGAGCTCCAGCTGGCTCTGGCACAAGAGGATGAGCCATCTGAACTTTAAGACTCTTAACAAGATAGCAAGGATGTCTTTGGTAGAAGGGCTCCCGAATGAAGTTTTCTCTAAGGATCAGACATGTTCAACATGTCAGAAGGGAAAACAAGTCAAGGCTTCATTCAAAGGGATACCTTCTCCTCCATCCAACAGAGTATTGCAACTACTCCATATGGATTTGTTTGGACCAGTCACACCTCTAAGTTTCAGTGGATGCAAATACACTCTGGTGGTCGTGGATGATTATTCCAAGTTCACCTGGGTTATATTCTTGTACAAAAAAAGTGAAACTACAACCTAACTACCCGAGCTGCTTAAGAAAATTCAGAATGAGAAGGGTCTCAGCATAGTGAAAATTAGATCAGACAAAGGTACTAAATTCCTTAACCAGTTTATATCTGATTTTTGCTCTGAGTTTGGTATACAACATGAGACATCAGCTGCAAGAACACCACAACAGAATGTCGTAGCAGAAAGAAGGAACATAACACTCAAAGAAGCTACACGCACTATGTTAGCCGAACATGCAACTCAAAGTCGTTTCTGGGCAGAAGCTATCAATACAACTTGTCACACGCAGAACAAATGTTCTTTGACTAAGATTCACTTTAAAACACCCTATGAACTGTGGAAGGGTAGAAAACCTCGTGTTTCTTACCTCCATGTTTTTGGGTGCAAGTGTTTCATACACAACAATGGGAAGAGTCAGTTGAAAACTTTTGATGACAAAGCAGATGAGGGTATATTCTTAGGATATTCCTCAACCAGCAAGGCATTTAGGGTCTTCAATAGTTGTGGAAGAAACAACTCATGTGGTCTTTGATGAGACATCTTCTGATCAGGAGAAGTCTGCCTCAGAATAGACGGCACCAGATGCAACTGCTATTCCAGATGCACATAAAATGGATCAGCTAAGGCTCAAAGGAAAGGAACCAAAGTACGTCACAATATATGTTCCTAACTTTGACCTTGATGATCTACCAGGTCAGAAAGACCCTCAAGTACGCATTAACCTGCTGATTGAAGAAGTTCGGCATACAATTGAGACATTAACAACTTAACCATCTGGTTCAGGGGGAACACCTGATGTTCCTGCAGACAGACTTCAGCACATGATGAGTCCAACATCAGCTGAGACATGTCCATGCCAAGTGGATCCTACTCAAGTACCTCTCCCCCAAATCTAGTGATGAATCTTTATCGAAAGAGGATGATGTTCTCCAAACAGATGACAATCGGAGACGAAGGACACGGATAACCACCATCCAACCGATCGATCATCGGAGACCCATCTGATAGAGTTAGAACTAGACATCAGATTGGTGAAAGTGCAATGTATTGTTTTTATCTGTCTTTGAAGGAACCACTCACAGTTGAAGAAGCTCTTCAAGATGCAAGCTAAATTCTAGCCATACAAGATGAACTAGAACAGTTTGAAAGAAATCATGTTTGGGAACTTGCAGACAGACCAACTCATCAAGATGTGATTGGTACTAAGTGGGTATTCAAGAACAAGAAGGATGAGCACAATGTAATAACCAGAAATAAGACAAGACTTGTTGCTAAGGGATATTCACAATCAGAAGGGATTGAATATGATGAAACCTTTGCACCAGTCGCTCGCCTGGAAGCCATTCGGTTGTTTCTGGCTTATGCAGCTCATAGGGGATTTACTGTGTATCAGATGGATGTAAAGGGTGCATTCTTAAACTGGGTGCTAGGTGAGGAAGATTATGTTGAACAACTTCCTGGCTTTGAAATAAGCAACCAAGTGTACCGTTTAAGAAAAGCTCTTTATGGACTGAAACAGGCTCCTAGAGCTTGGTATGATACATTGTCCCTGTTCTTGATAGATAATGGATTTACCAAGGGCTTGATTGATCGGACCTTGTTCAGAATAGAAGATGGAGAAGACATTCTCTTGGTTCAGATCTATGTGGATGACATTATATTTGGTTCTCCCAATCAGAAGCTTTGTGAGAAATTCAGTAAGCTGATGCAAGGGAAATTTGAGATGTCCATGATGGGTCAGATGAGCTATTTTCTGGGTCTACAGGTCAAGCAAGCTCACACTGGGATCTTCATCTGTCAAGCAAAATACACAAGGAATTTGTTGGCTAAGTATGGAGTTCAGAATTGCAAGGAAGTCGGAATTCCAATGTTAACTGCATTCAAGATGGATCCAGATGAAGGTGGTAAGAAGACTAATCAGAAAGAGTATAGAGCTTTGATTGGATCTTTACTATACCTGACTGCAAGCAGACCAGATATAACATTTGCAGTAGGTGTATGTGTCAGATTTCAGGCAAATCCCAAACAAAACCACCTTGAAGCAGCTAAGCGGGTTCTTAAGTATCTGAAGGGTACTGTAAACTTAGGTTTATGGTATCCAGCAGATGATAATCTAAAGCTTAGTGGGTACTCTGATTCTGATTATGGTGGATGTAGGATAGATAGAAAATCTACATCAGGTACTTGCCAGTTCTTGGGAAGCAAGCTGATCTCGTGGTTTTCTAAGAAACAAACATCTGTTGCCACATCTACTACTGAAGCAGAATATATGGCTGCAGGTAGTTGTTGCTCCCAACTGCTCTAGCTTTGTCAGCAGCTGAGGGATTACAACATAACTGCTACCAATGTACCTATCTTCTGTGACAGTAATAGTGCGATTACTATAACTCAGAATCCAGTTCTGCACACGAGATGCAAACATGTGGACATCAGACACCACTTTATCAGAGACCATGCAGAAAAGAAGAACATCAGAATGGAAAAGATCTATACTAATAAGCAAAGAGCTGATATCTTAACCAAGCCTCTAGCTGAAGTAAGATTTAGAGAATTATGCAACGAGCTAGGTCTACTGGATTTAGGAGATGCAGCCCCAGAGTATTTTGGTGGTCTGGTCTCAAACACCAGTTGGTTAAGAGACTAACCAGTTAGAATAAGTTGAGTAAGGAACCTCAACTGATCGGAAAATTCAGTTAGGTACTGATCAGATAAAGGATATTAGATTAAGGGGGAATTAAGCAAAAATCGTATAATGAAATCAACACAACAATGGAATTAAGAGAGAATTTCATTAATAAAGACCCGGAGGTCGAACCTTTTCATTACAATAGACCCGGAGGTCGAAAGAAAAATCCTAAACCCTAAACCGATGAGCCTTTTCACTTTAGATGAACACGAATGTCATACATGTGGTGCAAAACATAAAGTATTGTAAAAGGGCAACTTGGCTTGATCAAGTTCGCATATACAATACTAAATCCATATTACATGTCAGAAATTGCTCATTGATGTTAACCACGTCGTCTCGATCGGAACACAAGGCATGGACAGCCACCTCCATGATAAAGGCGACAAATCCACAATCAGGGTGGCAGTGAAGCTTTGCAACGGCCGTTTGGTCATCTTCCAATGAAGACGAGATCAGGAATAAGGGAAGCATAAGGATGGACTGAGAACCGGAGGGCTTGCCGGAGTAGAAGAAGCCTATTGGCGGAGGACTTGCCGAAATCAAGGACTCACCGAAATTTCTCATGTGCAAACTTGAGGACGAAAATTGATGAATGATTGTCTAAACTCAGTTCTATTTATAGAGGATAAGTGAGGGTGGAAATGCAATTTTTAAAAAAAATTTTTTTGATGTCATAATGTGACAAACCATCATTGCGGGTATATCACATCACGCCGATTCAGGATATCGAGTCGACCGTTCGACTCCCTGAGAATTAGGACTTGGTGGGAGCACACTCCAAGACCCGGATAGGATCAAATTGGCTCAACAGACATCTGATCAACATATTGGATCAGATTGGTTCAACATAAATCTGATCAGCTAAGTTGGACATTGTTGGGAAATGTTGGTAAGAGATAGGCAGAACTTAAGATCAACATATCAGATACGCTTAAGAGATAGGCAGAACTTAAGATCAACAGATCAGATACGCTTAAGAGATAGGCAGAACTTAAGATCAACAGATCAACAGATCAGACGAACTGAGAATCGACATCATGTGGTATTGGCTGATTACAGTATCAGTCAATCAGATACACTTTTCTATCCTTTTATCCGTTCTTATCTAGTTACTGTACTCAAGTACATATGACGCACGTCCTGCAAAGTATTAAATGCGGACGTGGGGAACATGTATTAAATGGTTTTTAATGCGTTGTTTAAAATCCAAAAGCTGTCGGATTAAAATCCTTAACCACACGATCTACTTTAAAAACTCACTGTTTAATCTTGACCATTCATCTCGATTAATCGATTGATTTACCGAATTGTTTCTCGAAAAACCTCTTTCCCTCCAAAATGCCTATATATAGTAGGAACATTTCTTCAAAACCTTTCTTCGCCCTAAATTTTCTCAAAGCACCATTGCAAAAATCCTATTCACTCCGGCAAAGCAAGTTCTTCAAACTCTTTTAAAAATTTACCAGAAAACTTCTTCAAATATTCTTCACTAGTAAATAAATCTTTTCTTATTGCATTTGCTTGTGTTTATTATGAACTACATCATATATGTTTGTGATTCTGTGTGTCTTTTGTGATATGCATAACATTTAACTCACAATTCACAATTTGTAGATGGCTACGCACGGATTAGGTAAAATTATGTGTAACTATGCATCCCTCGCCAAGAAGGTAGTTGAAGATAGATATGTTGTTTTTGGAGTTACACAAGACCCTGAATCCCAGGAAGTGGAGCAAATACTGAGAGACAATCATCTTGAATTTTTTTGTTCACGGTCTGGCAAAATTGCAGATCATCGCCAGGCATCTGAGAAAGTTATGGAGGAACAGAGACTGTATATGTATTCCCAGGTCGATGAGCTAAAAGAAAATTTTGCCAAGGAAATGAAGCTGATTACTGAAAATTTCTCTAAGACTGTGGAAGAGAATCTGGCAAAGATTTCAAACCTGGAAGTCTCTCTGTTAGTGGCACTAGATAAACTGAAGCTGAATGAAGAAAATCTTGATAAGCTAATTCTTACCTTTTCAACAGCCATAGAGTCTGCTAAATCTGAGCTAGTGAACAAAGTCAGTGAACTATCTGTTCAAGCTCAAGGCCTATCTGCTGCAGATCTTAACAAAACTCTAGCCGTCAGTTTTGGATCCCTGACTTCCCATATCAATGCTATTTTTGATCAAACCAAAAAGGGGGAAGGACAAGTTGAGAAACCAACTGGCCAGATCAGAACAACCGAAGATCTTATTCAGACTATTGAGTCACATGATCAGAGGCTTCAAAGTCTAGATGAGATGGCAGTTGAAGTCCGTGCCAGGCTAGAAAGGGCCAAGATGAAGGGCAAAGGAACTGGACCATCGCATTCTGCACTTCTACCTCCTCAAGCGCTTTCTACTCAAAGAATCACGAGGAGTGCATCTGCTGCACAGGTAGAAGCAGACAGACGACTGACTGCTAGACTGACTAAAGAAGAACTAGTCGAGGAGGCCCGAATGAATGAGGAAGAAAGAAGGAAAGAAAGGTTGGCTGAAGCTGAAGGGTTAAAAAGAAGATATTCTGCAAGGCTGAGAAAGGGTCAAATCGGCAAAGATTTTGTTGAGCCGTTGATCCGTGGAAGGGTAGAAGACATTATAAGAAATGATAGCAGGAAAGAAGCTAGATTGAAGACCTGGGGTGGAATCAGGGAAGAATGGTTGATGGATGCCTTTGTGCTAGACATTGTGCCTTCAGAAGAGTCTCCAGATGAGAAATTCCTGAACTGGTTGGAAAACAAATATCCTGACTTTCTGAAAGAGGTCCAGATAGATGTCGAGAGCATCAATGCTAAGATCACACATCCTCCATATGATGTGTTGGACTATCAGAGAAAGGCAGATGGATCCTTCGACAGATTGGCCTTTGAAAGATTCTATTACAACTGATTAGCAAAAACTGCCATCAATTGACCCGATCTGGTGATCGATGTTCTTGACAGTCTGGTGACGATCTGGTGACGTCTGATTGACCTGATCTTTCTTGACGAATCTGGTGACTGATCTGATTGACGATCTTCTGACCAGATCTGGTGACTGATCTTTCTTGACTAAATCTCTGGTGGTGATCTTCTTGACCAGATCTGATTGACGAATCTTTGCTAACGAATCTGGTGACTGATGTTCTTGACGAGTCGATTGACGATCTTCTTGACGAATCTGGTGACGTGACTTTCTTGACGGATCGATTGACGAATCTTCTTGACCGATGTTTGGCCGATCTGATCATTGTCTTGATCAGATCGAGACCGAAATCTACAACCCAGATTTCTCTGACCCGATTCTGCAGACCGAAATCGCATACCGAATCGGCGACCATAATCAAAGAGATGAACGAATCGTCGAAATGATCAGATCCGTTAGACACACAAAAGCAGCTGGCCAATAAGAAGACAACACACATATTGATGTGACATAAAGCTGCAAGGAAAAGTGCAAAAGGACAAAGAAAAGCTGGAAGTTATTAGTATGGATTTGAATATTACTTTCCAACGGTAATATTTAAATCCACACTATAAATACATTGCACTATCTTCAAAAGAAGAAAATGGAGGATCTGCAAAGTGAAATTAAAGCCAAATATTCAAGCAACTCCATTCATAGAACACAGAGCAAGAAATACACACATATATTCAAAAGTGTTCTACCCTAGATCTAAGCACAAATGCTAAATCCTAAGCTTAGAGAGATTTTCCCATCCTTAGCATTAAGGCTAAACAAATGTAAGGGAAAATCTCAACCTAGTTGGAAACCAAACAAACCTTACCCAAATCAGTCGGTTAAGTTTGTAGGTGAGTGTGAACTCGGTAAACATCTAGCAATCCCGAAAGGGAGGGTAGGCGATCCCGTGAGGGTGATAAGTCCCGTTTGAGTGAGAACTCGGTAAACATCTAAGCAATCCCGAAAGGGAGGGTAGGCGATCCCTTAGAGGGTGATAAGTCCCGTTTGAGTGAGAACTCGGTAAACATCTGTTGGTTAAGTTGGTGCCCCATGAAGGGAAGAGTGGATGTAGGACGAGTTGTCCGAACCACTATAAAAATACGTGTGTTCTTATTTGCTTTCATATTAACTGTCATACATACTTTAGCAAATCTGCATAACACATTCGGAAATTTTTTTAAGTCACCTCCCATTGAGATTTTACGAGTTTTAAATCGGGTTTTTCGGGACCATCAATAAATTACGTAATCACTAATCTGCTTTAGTATAGTTTTACAAGCTATCTTCATCATATATTCACTGGTAACACCCTCTACTACTGATTATTCACTCGTTGATACACCACACTCACAATGCAGTCAATATCCTTTTCTCTAATTTGATTTTTGAGACCTATTTAGTTCAAACCTTGACAATAAAAAATTATTTTCACAAGACAACACGATGAAAAACAAAATCAAAGTTCTCAATTTAGGAGATAAGTTACACAAGAGGCTTTCGACTAAGGAGAGTGAAATCGATAGGTAACTTCCCGGAATCGTGCACTTGGGACGATCTTTATGCTCGAGTGAAACTGATAGGGAAAGTCAGGGACCTGTACATCCCTCAAAGGAGAGATAAGAAGGGCAACCAATTTAGTTTCGTTTGTTTCGGCAGCGACATCAACACTAAGGAGATGGAAGAGAAACTTAACGATGTATGGTTTGATTCATACAAACTGAGAGCTAATCTTTCCAGGTTTTCAAGAAGGCAAAAGTCGAGAAACGAGGTTCGAACCCGTACGGGCCAGATTGACATGGAGAAAAGTGCATTTAGAGAGGAGAATGTTTCATACATGGAAGTTTCGGGGAGGAAGCTAAAAGAAACACCTATCAGAGTACGGATTAAGAAGTCGAAACAATAATGCCTAGAGCCCTCATATTTGGCAAAAGACTCTTGAGAACAACCCTAGTGAACAAACCCATCAACGCACCGGCATGCAGTTCACTACTAATGAAGAGGACAAATGTAGGTCCTGTTGGGAGAAGAATTTAATAAAAGATACATGATTTTGATTAAGATCCCAAAACCCCTAAGTATGACATGTTCAGAATAATCTTGATAGTTGAGTCAAGATTCAGTTTTAGAGTATTCAGAATGATATCTGCAAAATATATAGTCAGCAGATATAGATCAGATTAGGATCTGAAGATTCTGAAGAACTCAGTAAGTTTCTGAAGTTTCAAGATGAAATCAAGTTTCAAGTTTCAAAGCAGAAATCGAGAATCAAGACTTCGATTAAAATCGAGAATCAAGACTCGGTGAGAAATCGAGATATCAAGATTCAAGATGAAATCAAGAATCAAGACTTAGCATACGACTCAAGATATCACCAAGATACATCCGAAAGACTCGTAAGACGCCAAGACTCGTAAGACGCCAAGACTCGAAAGACCCTAAAGACTCGTAAGACTCAAGACGCCAAGATCAAGACTAAAGATCAAGAATACTGAAGGCACAGTAATTACTGAAGACTCAGTAATGTATTGAATGCTCAGTATAATCCTGAATGTTCCGAGGCACTAAATATATCTATCTGAAGGATGCAATACTGAGAAGATCGCGATTCCTTAGAAAATAGATATTTGCCAAGACATTCAAATGCAGACAAAAGGAACTAAGTCAGAAGTGTTGTTAAGGTTATATCAACTCAGAGTTTGTAACCAAAAGACCCGTTGAAGGTGTCTACCTTTAACTGGAGACAAAAGTCAAAAAGAGGAAGACAACATCGTACCATCTTGACCGACATCGATGACATGTGTCGTGAAAAAAGATGTCAGATGTACAAAGGTTCAGAACTGCAAAAAGTGAAGACCGGCTACATGAAAGGCTATTGCCTAAAACGTGTTAGGGAGTTTCAAACCCTAAATATAGCCGTTCCTCACACACCATAAGAGGAAACTCACGAAGCTATCTCTCCAACGGATAGTTTTCAAGAGTGAACTTGGTGTATGCCTATAAATACTGGTGACCCTCTACATTGTAAGGTTACGGGAAATTTATACGCAACTCAAGAGCTCAAACTTATTCTTTTGCAGTTAAAGCACTCGAAAAACTTAGAATTTCCCAAGTGCTTTTATATTGAAGAGAGCTCACTATACTAAGCCTAGCTTGATAAGAATTATCCAAAGCTTAGTCGAGATATCCTAACCTTTTGCTTTGTACTTCATTGTAAAGGATATCTCATCCTAGTTGGAAACCAACCGAGAAACCCCAAACCCTTGAGAAGGTAGTTGGAGTGTGTTTGTTGGTGAGAAGAGTTGTAAAGAGTTAGTAAACTACGGCGGAGTAGTCGAAAACTCTAGAGGAGAAGTTAGTAAGCTACTGGGTCCGAAAAGCTTGTTTGTGTTTGAGTAAGTAAACTACGGAGGTAGTCAGAAAGCTCAAGGTAGGGTTGAGTAAGTAAACTACGTGGAGTAGTCAGAAAGCTCATGGCCGAGTTGAGTAAGTAAACTACGCGAGGTAGTCAGAAAGCTCAGAAGTGATTAGTGAATTTCTCTGAGGATCAGAGAGAGTGGACGTAGGAGCTTGAGTCTCTAACCACTATAAATTGTTTGTGTTATTTATTGCTTTCTTTATGCGTTAACTTTATTGCATTGACCAATTTGAAAGCATACTTTTCACTGATATTCAGTTGGAATCAATCCACTGAAGTTGCATAACTGAATCATAGCCTAATCACTATTCCATTCAGGAAGGTTTTCAGCAAAGCTTAAAACGAGTATAAACTAATGGCCAACAATTTCGCACATCTGAGTAGCTAGAACAGATAGTTACCAAACTGAACTTACTCATCTGAGGGTTCAGTAAGTTAGTTATCTGATCCAAGCAACTCAGGATCTCTGACACTCAGGACTCAGTTGGGATTATTTGAGGTTTACGAAAGTAGCTCGGGATCAACGTGTCTCGATGAGACTTTGACTCAGGCGACTTGTTCTTCTCAGGACCAAATCTTCAGGATTATCTCGACCCAAGTGACCTCGAAGAAAAAAAAGTTTTAAAAACACCGAACACGTGTATTCCCCCATACACGTAAAGACTCGTTTTGCACCGGACCAACACTTTGTATAACCAAACCGAATTTACATCTTATTTATCAAATAAATTATTTATCATCGATGCTTTAAATATCATTGAATGTTACATATATTTACTGCATAACTGTTCAATAAATAGTACGTGTTACATTGTAGTTAATTTGGTGATACCAGATCACGAAAGATTAAATTAACAGTCCCTTGTAACTAAAAGTACATCGTTCACGACCTCTGTGGAAATGAACAATCCATCGTGAAAGGTTGAAGTGTAAGGCTCAGATTGGCTTGTCTTGACCAAGAGATTACACTAGTGCATGACTGATGCACTGAATAGGACCTACATGAGGATAAATTCTTCAGCACTGAACTAGGAAGAATTAGACCTCAGTGGTTCGTTATTTCTTAATCTTCATCCCTTAAATAGGATCGTGTGTGGTTAGTAATTATTGCTTTGACTTATGACGGGCAATGAAATTCAATACTTTATATCTTGGGCAATATTATTGGTCACATGCGATTGCTAAGATTTAATACGAAGAATCGTGTGCAAGTACGCTTGTTCGATTTGCCCCCTTGGGAGGTTCATAAGATTTATCATACCAAATCTTGCAAGTGGAATTAGTTTCCGGTATGGATAATAATGTTGAACCGTTCCTTGACCAATGATAAAAAGGTATTAATTAATGGAAAGCTATTTCAGTGGGGGCTAGATAATCTTAAACACGGGAAATAATAACCGGGAGCCATATTAACAGTAATATGAGTTAAGATGGATAGTGCAATATTAATTATGTAGTGGGATTAATTAATATTTATGGGCTTGAATAATATTGTGGCTCAATATTGATAATTCAAGATCCATTGGAAGGTCCAATCTTAATTCTCCTAAAGGCCCCTCAAGTAACCCAAACATAAAGTCCAATAACTGAAAAAGGTGTTTAAAATAAAATAAATTTTTGTTGCTATTTTTCCTAAAATTTTCGAAAAATATGAATAAAAGGGGAGAAAGATTTTCTTTGAATTTTGTTATGGAATGAAGATATGTATTCTTGGAATACAAGATTATCTCATTAAATTCAAGAAATCTCCCACTTGGTTATTTTTATTAGAATTTTCGAAAATAAAGAAAAAGAAGGAAAAGAAAGATTTTCTTGATTTTCTTGAAAAGATATTATGGAAGATATGTATTCTTGGAATACAAGTATATCTCATAAATTCAAGAAGATCCAAATCTTGGAATCTTTATCCTCCTTTTTCGAAAATTCCATAACAAATAAGAGAGTGAGATTTTTATGGAATATTTAATTATGGAGAAAAGAATATATTGGATATATATTCAAGATTTCTTGGAGATCAAGAAAGAGATTTTCTCTCCCCTTTTTTCCATGAAAAAATCGGCCAACACCTCTTATAAATAGGGGATGATTCTTTCATCCTCAAGTACAATTCCATGTGTTGGAAAAATTAGAAATCCACAAAAGGTGGTGCAACATATAATTTATTTTTCCTTTTGTTAATTGTTCGCGAGCATCCTACCACCGGATTGACGAGCAAGGACTTGGGAATACTTGGGAAGGTCTTTTGGTGTGTTCGTGTCAACAAAGTCCGTCTTCTCAACGATTGTCACTCCAAAAGGTTAGTTCACGTAAACCCGTAGCAATTCCGCATGCGTAGGATTTATGTGAACTGTTTATATTCATGATTTATTGTTGAATTATTATTTGAATTAATATAGGATTAATTCATGCTAGTAATAATTGTTAGAATTAAATTTATATTTAAATATTCGTTCGAATAGATCCGGGCAATTAATTCCCCAACAACTGGTATCAGAGCCTCGGTTTCGGGCTCTGAATTTTAAATTGTAAATTAATTCGTTTTCATTAAATTTAAAATTGGATAGTAGAATTGCTAGATCCTTTTAGAAAAGTATCCAATTGTCATGGTATTTGATGAATGTTTATATTTATGCATTCATATAAATTGTGGTTTTTAATTCGATTCGTTCGAATTCGTTTTGCCTCGTGAGAAAATCCACGAGTAGATTAGGATTTGTTTGATTCGTTCAATATAATAGACTAGTCTAGATCTAGGATTATTTATTTTTTGTAAATAAATTGTAACCGGATCGTGAGCCAAGACCAAGACGATGAATTAAAGACGGATGGATCCTAAACGGCGCGGCAGAACGCGACGGCCACGCGAAACGCGCCAAGGGGAGGCACGCGACGACGTGGGCGATGCAAATGCGGCGTGGGGTGAGGCCGAGGGCCGAGCGCGATCGAGGCCGACCAGACATCGGCGCGCAGCAGACCATGCACGACGGTGAAGGCGGCGCGCAGCAAGGCAACAACGAAAAGGTAGTTTCGGCATGGGCGGGCGTCACGAAGGCTGGCGACGCCGGCATGTGATGCGCTGCCGCCGCTAAAGCGACGTCTGTTGGCGCTTAGGAGAATGAGCGCCGACGGGCGCCGATCGATTGATATGCATATACTTCCCCGAAGTCCCTGTCAATTTTATATTGGTCAAGTGGGAGCTAACTATAAATCTGGATATTAAAGGTTTATAATCGTTTTTTGTTTTTAACACCTTGAATGTGTTTAAATAATGACGCACCCCACGTGTCTTATTTAAACTGTTTTGAGATGTTGGCTGATGCATGTTCATATTTTTTTGAGATTTCAATATGATACATGTGATCGAACCTTGTGATATATTTGTGCTTATGCAAATTATTATTTATTTCAGTTCAACATGTCGCAACCTTTTAATCCATTTCTTTATACTCTCAAAGAACACCAACTTTCTGGTGATAACTATGTTATTTGGAAACAAAATATGAAATTTGTCCTCACTGCGCAACTACAACATTGTTGGGTTCTTGATGTACCCACGCCCCGTATGCCTACTGAGGGATCAACAGATGCAGAAAGACACTTGTATAATATTTGGGAGCAGGCTAACGAACCTATGAAGCGTATAATCTTGACTTCACTGTCTGATGATTTGAGATGCATTCATGAAGGTGTTGAGTCTGTTGCGGAAATTATACAAAGTCTTGAAGAAATATTTTTAACAAAAGACCGCATGATCAATCAGTTTAAAAACGACGACGTGGCTAGGCTAAAAATGGCTGAGGGAACACCCGTAAGGGAGCATGTTCTCAGAGTAAAGCACCATTTTAACAAACTTGCTTATCTCGGTACTAAGTATTGTGATGAGGCTCAAATCGAATTTCTTTTCCTAACTCTTCCAAGGTGCTTCGATGAGTTTTACTGTAGTTTTGTGATAAGTGATCACATGTTTACTATGGATACTCTGCAAGAAGACTTGGAGAAAATAGAGAAGCATTTGGGAAAGAAAGACGAAGCATTGGTGACCAAAAGTCTTTTCTCAAAATCTAGGCCAGTGGTAGGCAAGATTCAAGAAAAGGAAAGTGGTCGGATCCAAAGCAAACTCATTACCAAGAAAAGTGAGAGAAAGACAACTAGCTGGATGGGTGTCAAGAAGGTACCAAAAGAAAAATAATTTAACTGTGGTGGAAAAGGACATTGGAGGTCAGCCTGTTCCAAACCCCAAAGGAATGGAAAGAAAGGTAATTCTCATGCACTAGTTGTTGAAACTTGTTTAGCGGCGTATGCCTCCCATTTATGGGTGGTGGATAGGGGATCCACTGATCATGTATGTTTCACTTTACAGGGGTTCAAGCGGACCCGGAAACTTAGTGGGAGTGAGATCCTCAGCACACTGGGCGATGCTACGAGAGTGGCAGCTGAAGCAGTGGGAGAAGTGCACCTGTCTTTTGAAGACATAGTTTTAATTTTAAGATATGTTCTTTACGTTCCTAGTTTTAGAAATAATTTGATTTCAGTTTTTAAACTTTACCTTGATGGATATTCGGTTACTTTTGACAAAGTTGTTACCATTTCTCTTTATGATAAATTTATCTGTCATGGGACGTTGTCGAATAATCTCTATACAATTAACTTTGCACACCACTCACGAAATGCATCCTATAACACATCAACTATTTCTGATAAAAGAAAACGTTCATCAGACGTGAACGAGACACTTCTATGGCATCTCAGATTGGGACATATTAATCCAAAAAGGATTCAAAGGTTGGTAGAAGATGGTTCATTGGAGTCTCCCCGGGTTGAACCAATCCCAACTTGCGAATCATGTTTGGAGGGTAAAATGACCAAGAGGGCATTCGGAGCCAAGGGGAATAGAGTCAAATAAGTGTTAGAAATCGTTCACATAGACGTATGTGGTCCAATGTCAATCAAAGAAAGAGGAGGTTATGAGTATTTCGTCACCTTTATCGATGATTACTCAAGGTACGACTATATTTCCCTTATGAAGCATAAATCTGAGACTTTTGACAAATTCAAAGAATTTAAGGCTCAAGCAGAGAATCATAGGGAAAAACGTATCAAGTCTCTACGATCTGATCGTGGAGGCAAGTACATCAGCGATTAGTTTTTGAATTACTTGTCAGATGAAGGGATTGTATCCCAGCTAACTGCACCCGGAACCCCACAACAAAATGGGATTGCAGAGTGAAGAAACATAACTCTTTTAGTAATGGTTAGATAAATGATGAGTTATGCTGATCTATCCAAGTTATTCTGGGGTCATGCCTTGGAAACAACGGCTTATATTCTGAACTTGGTGCCATCCAAATCGGTTCCCAAAACTCCCAAAGATTTGTGGACGGGGCGCAAGCCCAGTTTGAGACACATGAGAATTTGGGGGTGTCCGGCCTACGTTTTGGACAAGGAAGCCGAAAAATTAAATCCTCGATCAGAATTAAGGCTGTTTATAGGATACCCCGAGGGAACAAAAGGGTGTACGTTCTATGGTCCCGAAGATCAAAAAGTGGTAATAAGCACCCACTTTAGATTTTTGGAAGAAGACTATATGAATGAAAGAAAACCCAGAAGTGAGATTACCTTAAATGAGCTAAGGGGGCTAACCTCAGTGCCAACTGTACAAGATGACATATAACACGACACACTTACACAACCGGAACCTCGTCGTAGTGGGAGGGTTGTAAGACAACCCGAGAGATTTATGGGGGTAGGAGAGTCCTCAGACTTAGTCCCCGGTCAAGATGAATCAGACCCATGGACGTACAACGAGGCAATCCAAGATAAGGATGCGGTTTCTTGGAATACAACAATGGAAGCCAAAATGGGTTCTGTGGATCATAACAGAGTGTGGGAGCTAGTCGAACCACTTAATGAGGTCAAACACATTGGTTTCAAGTGGGTATAAAAGAGAAAAAGAGGACCGGACGGGAAGGTGGAAACCTTCAAGGCAAGGCTTGTGGCGAAAGGTCATACTCAGAAAGAAGGGATCGACTATGAGGAAACTTTTTCACCTGTAGCAATGCTCAAGTCCATTCGAATTCTCTTGTTGATTGCTGCGCTACTTTCCTTAACGGAAGTCATTAAGAGGAAATCTATATGCAACAACCCCAAGGTTTCATTGAAAAAGGCCAAGAACACCTAGTTTGTAAGCTCAAGAAGTCCATTTATGGACTCAAACAAGCATCCAGAGCTTGGAACCAATGTTTTGATCAAGTAATAAAGTTTTATGGGTTTGATCAAAACGAGTACAAAAGTTGTGAATTGGTATTCTTAGTACTATACGTAGACGACATTCTGCTCATTGGGAACGATTTAAAGGTGTTTTCAGGCGTAAGGGCATGGCTTTCAAAACAGTTTGATATGAAGGACTTAGGGGAAGCCGGGCACATCCTTGGGATCAAGATCACTCGAGATCGCAAGAAAAGGATGATAGGCTTATCGCAAGCTTCATATATAGACACTGTCTTGAAGCGATTCAGCATGCAGGATTCCAAGAAAGGCTTCGTACCTTTCAGATATGGAATCCATCTATCCAAGAAAATGTGCCCTAAGACACAAAAATAGATAGATGACATGAAAGACATTCCTTATGCTTCGGCTGTCGGAAGCCTTATGTATGCAATGGTGTGCACGAGACCAAATATCTGCTTTGCCATTGGCATGGTAGCGAGATATCAAAGTAATCCAGGAAAAGAGCATTGGACGACTTTTAAGAACATTCTGAAATATTTGAAAATAACTCGGGATAGAATGATAGTTTATCAGTCAGATAATCTAATCCCCATCGGCTACACGGACTCGGATTTCGAATCACACTTAGATTCCAGAAAATCTACCTCCGGTAGTGTGTTTTTCATGGGGGGAGGAGCCATGACATGGAGAAGCGTTAAGCAGAAATGCATCACCGATTCTACCATGGAAGCCGAATACGTAGCTACTTGCGAGGCAGCGAAAAAAGTGGTTTGGCTCAAGAACTTCCTAGTGGACTTGGATGTAGTTCCGAATTTGCCCAGCACAATAACTGTTTACTGTGATAATGCCGGAGCAGTTGCAAATTCAAGGGAACCAAGAGCCCACAAGGCCAGCAAACACATTGAAAGGAAATACCATCTTATACAAGAAATCGTTAAGAGAGGAGATATAGAGGTGACAAAGATCGTGTCAGAAGACAACCTAGCAGATCCATTCACAAAGGGTCTGCCTCAGAACACATTCGAGAGACATGTGGAAGGAATGGGTGTCAACACCGTTGCCAATCTGCTTTGAGTATAAGTGGGAGATATTATTAGGTTCGTGTAGGTGACATTAGATGTCACACATTAGGAACTACACGAGATGTGTTGTAGTATACTTAAAAGCAGACTTTGAGTATAAGTGGGAGATTGTTGGGGTTATACTGGAAAGTATGCTTTTACTTTGTATAACCAAACTGAATTTCTGTCTTATTTACTGAAATAAATTATTTATCACTGATGCTTTAAATATCATTGAATGTTACATATATTTACTGCATAACTGTTCAATAAATAGTACGTGTTACATTGTAGTTAATTTGGTGATACCAGATCACGAAAGATTAAATTAACAGTCACTTGTAACTAAAAGTACACCGTTCACGACCTATATGGAAATGAACAATCCATCGTGAAAGGTTGAAGTGTAAGGCTCAGATTGGCTTGTCTTGACCAAGAGATTACACTAGTGCATGACTGATGCACTGAATAGGACCTACAGGAGGATAAATTCATCAGCACTGAACTAGGAAGAATTAGACCTCAGTGGTTCGTTATTTCTTAATCTTCATCCCTTAAATAGGATCGTGTGTGGTTAGTAATTATTACTTTGACTTATGACGGGCAATGAAATTCAATACTTTATATCTTGGGCAATATTATTGGTCACATGCGATTGCTAAGATTTAATACGAAGAATCGTGTGCAAGTACGCTTGTTCGATTTGCCCCCTTGGGAGGTTCATAAGATTTATCATACCAAATCTTGCAAGTGGAATTAATGGATAATAATATTGAACCGTTCCTTGACCAAGGACAAAAAGATATTAATCAATGGAAAGCTATTTCAGTGGGGGCTAGATAATCTTAAACACGGGAAATAATAACCGGGAGCCATATTAACAGTAATATGGGTTAAGATGGATAGTGCAATATTAATTATATAGTGGGATTAATTAATATTTATGGGCTTGCATAATATTGTGGCTCAATATTGATAATTAAAGATCCATTGGAAGGTCCAATCTTAATTCTCCTAAATGCCCCTCAAGTAGCCCAAATATAAAGTCCAATAACTGAAAAAGGTGTTTAAAATAAAATAAATTTTTGTTGCTATTTTTCTTAAAATTTTCAAAAAATATGAATAAAAGGGGAGAAAGATTTTCTTAGAATTTTGTTATGGAATGAAGATATGTATTCTTGGAATACAAGATTATCTCACTAAATTCAAGAAATCTCCCACTTGGTTATTTATATTAGAATTTTCGAAAATAAAGAAAAAGAAGGAATAATCTTGCAAGTGGAATAATCTCTATACAATTAACTATGCACACCACTCACGAAATGCATTCTATAACACATCAACTGTTTCCGATAAAAGAAAACGTTCATCATAAGTGAACGAGACACTTCTATGGCATCTCAGATTGGGACATATTAATCCAAAAAGGATTCAAAGGTTGGTAGAAGATGGTTCATTGGAGTCTCTCCGGGTTAAACCAATCCCAACTTGCGAATCATGTTTGGAGGGTAAAATGACCAAGAGGGCATTCGGAGCCAAGGGGAATAGAGTCAAATAAGTGTTAGAAATCGTTCACATAGACGTATGTGGTCCAATGTCAATCAAAGAAAGAGGAGGTTATGAGTATTTCGTCACCTTTATTGATGATTACTCAAGGTACGACTATATTTTCCTTATGAAGCATAAATCTGAGACCTTTGACAAATTCAAAGAATTTAAGGCTCAAGCAGAGAATCATAGGGAAAAACGTATCAAGTCTCTACGATCTGATCGTGGAGGCAAGTACATCAGCGATTAGTTTTTGAATTACTTGTCAGATGAAGGGATTGTATCCCAGCTAACTGCACCCGGAACCCCACAACAAAATGGGATTGCAGAGTGAAGAAACATAACTCTTTTAGTAATGGTTAGATAAATGATGAGTTATGCTGATCTATCCAAGTCATTCTGGGGTCATGCCTTGGAAACAGCGGCTTATATTCTGAACTTGGTGCCATCCAAATCGGTTCCCAAAACTCCCAAAGAATTGTGGACCGGGCGCAAGCCCAGTTTGAGACACATGAGAATTTGGGGGTGTCCAACCTACGTGTTGGACAAGGAAGCCGGAAAATTAAATCCTCGATCAGAATTAAGCCTGTTTATAGGATACTCCGAGGGAACAAAAGCGTGTATGTTCAATGGTCCCGAAGATCAAAAGGTGGTAATAAGCAGCCACTTTAGATTTTTGGAGGAAGACTATATGAACGAAAGAAAACCCAGAAGTTAGATTACCTTAAATGAGATAAGGGGGCTAACCTCAGTGCCAACTGTACAAGATGACATAGTAAACAACACACTTACACAACCGGAACCTCGTCGTAGTGGGAGGGTTGTAAGATAACCCGAGAGATTCATGGGTGTAGAAGAGTCCTCAGACTTAGTCCCCGGTCAAGATGAATCAGACCCATGGACATACGATGAGGCAATCCAAGACAAGGATGCGGTTTCTTGGCAAATAGCAATGGAAGACGAAATGGGTTCTATGGATCATAACAGAGTGTGGGAGCTAGTCGAACCACTTAATGGGGTCAAACCCATTGGTTGCAAGTGGGTATAGAAGAGGAAATGTTGACCGGACGGGAAGGTGGAAACCTTCAAGGCAAGGCTTGTGGCGAAATGGTATACTCAGAAAGAAGGGATCGACTATGAGGAAACTTTTTCACCTGTAGCGGAAGTCTTGATGAAGAAATCTATATGTAACAACCCCAAGGCTTCATTGAAAAAGGCTAAGAACACCTAGTTTGTAAGCTCAAGAAGTTCATTTACGGACTCAAACAAGCATCCAGAGCTTGGAACCAATGTTTTGATTAAGTAATAAAGTCATATGGGTTTGATAAAAACGAGTACGAAAGTTGTGTGTACAAGAAGCGTGTCAGAACTGCATTGGTATTCTTAGCACTATACGTAGACGACATTCTGCTCACTGGGAACGGTGTAAAGGTGTTTTCAGGCGTAAGGGCATGGCTTTCAAAACAGTTTGATATGAAGGACTTAGGGGAAGCCGGGCACATCCTTGGGATCAAGATCACTCGAGATCGCAAGAAAAGGATGATAGGCTTATCGCAAGCTTCATATATAGACACTGTCTTGAAGCGATTCAGCATGCAGGATTCCAAGAAAGGCTTCGTACCTTTCAGATATGGAATCCATCTATCCAAGAAAATGTGCCCTAAGACACAAAAATAGATAGATGACATGAAAGACATTCCTTATGCTTCGGCTGTCGGAAGCCTTATGTATGCAATGGTGTGCACGAGACCAAATATCTGCTTTGCCATTGGCATGGTAGCGAGATATCAAAGTAATCCAGGAAAAGAGCATTGGACGACTTTTAAGAACATTCTGAAATATTTGAAAATAACTCGGGATAGAATGATAGTTTATCAGTCAGATAATCTAATCCCCATCGGCTACACGGACTCGGATTTCGAATCACACTTAGATTCCAGAAAATCTACCTCCGGTAGTGTGTTTTTCATGGGGGGAGGAGCCATGACATGGAGAAGCGTTAAGCAGAAATGCATCACCGATTCTACCATGGAAGCCGAATACGTAGCTACTTGCGAGGCAGCGAAAAAAGTGGTTTGGCTCAAGAACTTCCTAGTGGACTTGGATGTAGTTCCGAATTTGCCCAGCACAATAACTGTTTACTGTGATAATGCCGGAGCAGTTGCAAATTCAAGGGAACCAAGAGCCCACAAGGCCAGCAAACACATTGAAAGGAAATACCATCTTATACAAGAAATCGTTAAGAGAGGAGATATAGAGGTGACAAAGATCGTGTCAGAAGACAACCTAGCAGATCCATTCACAAAGGGTCTGCCTCAGAACACATTCGAGAGACATGTGGAAGGAATGGGTGTCAACACCGTTGCCAATCTGCTTTGAGTATAAGTGGGAGATATTATTAGGTTCGTGTAGGTGACATTAGATGTCACACATTAGGAACTACACGAGATGTGTTGTAGTATACTTAAAAGCAGACTTTGAGTATAAGTGGGAGATTGTTGGGGTTATACTGGAAAGTATGCTTTTACTTTGTATAACCAAACTGAATTTCTGTCTTATTTACTGAAATAAATTATTTATCACTGATGCTTTAAATATCATTGAATGTTACATATATTTACTGCATAACTGTTCAATAAATAGTACGTGTTACATTGTAGTTAATTTGGTGATACCAGATCACGAAAGATTAAATTAACAGTCACTTGTAACTAAAAGTACACCGTTCACGACCTATATGGAAATGAACAATCCATCGTGAAAGGTTGAAGTGTAAGGCTCAGATTGGCTTGTCTTGACCAAGAGATTACACTAGTGCATGACTGATGCACTGAATAGGACCTACAGGAGGATAAATTCATCAGCACTGAACTAGGAAGAATTAGACCTCAGTGGTTCGTTATTTCTTAATCTTCATCCCTTAAATAGGATCGTGTGTGGTTAGTAATTATTACTTTGACTTATGACGGGCAATGAAATTCAATACTTTATATCTTGGGCAATATTATTGGTCACATGCGATTGCTAAGATTTAATACGAAGAATCGTGTGCAAGTACGCTTGTTCGATTTGCCCCCTTGGGAGGTTCATAAGATTTATCATACCAAATCTTGCAAGTGGAATTAATGGATAATAATATTGAACCGTTCCTTGACCAAGGACAAAAAGATATTAATCAATGGAAAGCTATTTCAGTGGGGGCTAGATAATCTTAAACACGGGAAATAATAACCGGGAGCCATATTAACAGTAATATGGGTTAAGATGGATAGTGCAATATTAATTATATAGTGGGATTAATTAATATTTATGGGCTTGCATAATATTGTGGCTCAATATTGATAATTAAAGATCCATTGGAAGGTCCAATCTTAATTCTCCTAAATGCCCCTCAAGTAGCCCAAATATAAAGTCCAATAACTGAAAAAGGTGTTTAAAATAAAATAAATTTTTGTTGCTATTTTTCTTAAAATTTTCAAAAAATATGAATAAAAGGGGAGAAAGATTTTCTTAGAATTTTATTATGGAATGAAGATATGTATTCTTGGAATACAAGATTATCTCACTAAATTCAAGAAATCTCCCACTTGGTTATTTATATTAGAATTTTCGAAAATAAAGAAAAAGAAGGAATAATCTTGCAAGTGGAATAATCTCTATACAATTAACTATGCACACCACTCACGAAATGCATTCTATAACACATCAACTGTTTCCGATAAAAGAAAACGTTCATCATAAGTGAACGAGACACTTCTATGGCATCTCAGATTGGGACATATTAATCCAAAAAGGATTCAAAGGTTGGTAGAAGATGGTTCATTGGAGTCTCTCCGGGTTAAACCAATCCCAACTTGCGAATCATGTTTGGAGAGTAAAATGACCAAGAGGGCATTCGGAGCCAAGGGGAATAGAGCCAAAGAAGTGTTAGAAATCGTTCACACAGACGTATGTGGTCCAATGTCAATCAAAGAAAGAGGAGGTTATGAGTATTTCGTCACCTTTATTGATGATTACTCAAGGTACGACTATATTTTCCTTATGAAGCATAAATCTGAGACCTTTGACAAATTCAAAGAATTTAAGGCTCAAGCAGAGAATCATAGGGAAAAACGTATCAAGTCTCTACGATCTGATCGTGGAGGCGAGTACCTCAGCGATGAGTTTTTGAACTACTTGTCAGATGAAAGGATTTTATCCCAGCTAACTGCACCCAGAACCCCTCAACAAAACGGGGTTGTAGAGCGAAGAAATAAAACTCTTTTAGAAATGGTTAGATCAATAATGAGTTATACGAATCTACCCAAGTCATTCTGGGGTCATGCCTTGGAAACAGCGGCTTATATTCTGAACTTGGTGCCATCCAAATCGGTTCCCAAAACTCCCAAAGAATTGTGGACCGGGCGCAAGCCCAGTTTGAGACACATGAGAATTTGGGGGTGTCCAACCTACGTGTTGGACAAGGAAGCCGGAAAATTAAATCCTCGATCAGAATTAAGCCTGTTTATAGGATACTCCGAGGGAACAAAAGCGTGTATGTTCAATGGTCCCGAAGATCAAAAGGTGGTAATAAGCAGCCACTTTAGATTTTTGGAGGAAGACTATATGAACGAAAGAAAACCCAGAAGTTAGATTACCTTAAATGAGATAAGGGGGCTAACCTCAGTGCCAACTGTACAAGATGACATAGTAAACAACACACTTACACAACCGGAACCTCGTCGTAGTGGGAGGGTTGTAAGATAACCCGAGAGATTCATGGGTGTAGAAGAGTCCTCAGACTTAGTCCCCGGTCAAGATGAATCAGACCCATGGACATACGATGAGGCAATCCAAGACAAGGATGCGGTTTCTTGGCAAATAGCAATGGAAGACGAAATGGGTTCTATGGATCATAACAGAGTGTGGGAGCTAGTCGAACCACTTAATGGGGTCAAACCCATTGGTTGCAAGTGGGTATAGAAGAGGAAATGTTGACCGGACGGGAAGGTGGAAACCTTCAAGGCAAGGCTTGTGGCGAAATGGTATACTCAGAAAGAAGGGATCGACTATGAGGAAACTTTTTCACCTGTAGCGGAAGTCTTGATGAAGAAATCTATATGTAACAACCCCAAGGCTTCATTGAAAAAGGCTAAGAACACCTAGTTTGTAAGCTCAAGAAGTTCATTTACGGACTCAAACAAGCATCCAGAGCTTGGAACCAATGTTTTGATTAAGTAATAAAGTCATATGGGTTTGATAAAAACGAGTACGAAAGTTGTGTGTACAAGAAGCGTGTCAGAACTGCATTGGTATTCTTAGCACTATACGTAGACGACATTCTGCTCACTGGGAACGGTGTAAAGGTGTTGTCAGATGTAAGGGCATGGCTTTCAAAACAGTTTGATATGAAGGACTTAGGGGAAGTCGGGCACATCCTTGGGATCAAGATCACTCGAGATCGCAAGAAAATGATGATAGGCTTATCACAAGCTTCATATATAGACACTGTCTTGAAGCGATTCAGCATGCAGGATTTCAAGAAAGGCTTCGTACCTTTCAGACATGGAATCCATCTATCCCAGGAAATGTGCCCTAAGACACAAAAGGAGATAGATGACATGAAAGGCATTCCTTATGCTTCGGCTGTCGGAAGCCTTATGTATGTAATACTGTGCACGAGACCAGATATTTGCTTTGTCGTTGGCATGGTAGAGAGATATCAAAGTAATCCGGGAAAAGAGCATTGGACGGCTATTAAGAACATTCTGAAGTATCTGAAAAGAACTCGGGATAGAATGTTAGTTTATCAGTCAGATAGTCTAATCCCCATCGGTTACACAGACTCAGATTTCCAATCAGACTTAGAATCTAAAAAATCTACCTCCGGTAGTGTGTTTTGCATGGGGGGGAGGAGCCATTACATGGAGAAGCGTTAAGTAGAAACGCATCGCCGATTCTACCATGGAAGCCAAATACGTAGCTGCTTGCGAGGCAGCGAAAGAAGCGGTTTGGCTCAAGAACTTCCTAGTGGACTTGGATGTAGTTCCGAATTTGCCCAGCACAATCACTGTTTATTGTGATAATGCCGGAGCAGTTGCAAATTCAAGGGAACCAAGAGCCCACAAGGCCAGCAAACACATTGAAAGGAAATACCATCTTATACGAGAAATCATTAAGAGAGGAGATATAGAGGAGACAAAGATCGCGTCAGAAGACAACATAGCAGATCCATTCACAAAGGGTCTGCCTCAACACACATTCGAGAGACATGTGGAAGGAATGAGTGTCAAGACCATTGTCAATCTGCTTTGAGTATAAGTGGGAGATATTATTAGGTTCGTGTAGGTGACATTAGATATCACACATTAGGAACTACACGAGATATGTTGTAGTATACTTAAAAGCAGACTTTGAGTATAAGTGGGAGATTGTTGGGGTTATACTGGAAAGTATGCTTTTACTTTTATAACCAAACTGAATTTCTGTCTTATTTACTGAAATAAATTATTTATCACTGATGTTTTAAATATCATTAAATTTTACATATATTTACTTCATCATTGTTCAATAAATAGTACGTGTTACATTGTAGTTAATTTAGTGATACCAGATCACGAAAGATTAAATTAACAGTCCCTTGTAACTAAATGTACACCGTTCACGACCTAGATGGAAATGAACAATCCATCGTGAAAGGTTGAAGTGTAAGGCTCAGATCTGCTTGTCTTGACCAAAAGATTACACTAGTGCATGACTGATGCACTGAATAGGACCTACAGGAGGATAAATTCTCCAGCACTGAACTAGGAAGAATTAGACCTCAGTGGTTCGTTATTTCTTAATCTTCGTCCCTTAAATAGGATCGTGTGTGGTTAGTAATTATTGCTTTGACTTATGACGGGTAGAGAATCAATGAGATTCAATACTTTATATCTTGGGCAATATTATTGGTCACATGCGATTGCTAAGATTTAATACGAAGAATCGTGTGTAAGTACGGTTGTTCGATTTTTCCCCTTGGGAGGTTCATAAGATTTATCATACCAAATCTTGCAAGTGGAATTAGTTTCCGGTATGAATAATAATGTTGAACCGTTCCTTGACCAAGGACAAAAATATATTAATTAATGAAAAGCTATTTCACTGGATTGAATTAATTAATGGGCTAGATAATCTTAAACACGGGAAATAATAACCGGGAGCCATATTAACAGTAATATGGGTTAAGATGGATAGTGCAATATTAATTATATAGTGGGATTAATTAATATTTATGGGCTTGAATAATATTGTGGCTCAATATTGATAATTCAAGATCCATTGGAAGGTCCAATCTTAATTCTCCCTAAGGCCCCCCAAGTAACCCAAACATAAAGTCCAATAACTGAAAAAAGTGTTTAAAATAAAATAAATTTTTTTTGCTATTTTTCCTAAAATTTTCGAAAAATATGAATAAAAGTGGAGAAAGATTTTCTTTGAATTTTGTTATGGAATGAAGATATGTATTCTTGGAATACAAGATTATCTCACTAAATTCAAGAAATCTTCCACTTGGTTATTTATATTAGAATTTTCGAAAATAAAGAAAAAGAAGGAAAAGAAAGATTTTCTTAAAAAGATATTATGGAAGATATATATTCTTGGAATACAAGTATATCTCATAAATTCAAGAAGATCCAAACCTTGAAATCTTTATCCTCCTTTTTCGAAAATTCTATAACAAATAAGAGAGTGGAATTTTTATGGAATATTTTATTATGGAGAAAAGAATATATTGGATATATATTCAAGATTTCTTGGAGATCAAGAAAGAGATTTTCTCTCCCCTTTTTTCCATGAAAAAATCATCCATCACCTCTTATAAGTAAGGGATGATTCTTTCATCCCCAAGTGCAATTCCATGTGTTGAAAAAATTAGAAATCCACAAAGGTGGTGCAACATATAACTTATTTTTCCTTTTCTTAATTGTTCTCGAGCATCCTACCACCGGAATGACGAGCAAGGACTTGGGAATACTTGGGAAGGTCTTTTGGTGTGTTCGTGTCAACGAAGTCCGTCTTCTCAACGATTGTCGCTCCAAAAGGTTAGTTCACGTAAACCCGTAGTAATTCCGCATGCGTAGGATTTATGTGAACTGTTTATATGCATGATTTGTTGTTGAATTATATTTGAATTAATATAGGATTAATTCATGCTAGTAATAATTGTTAGAATTAAATTTGTATTTAAATATTCATCCCGACGAGATCCGGGCAACTTATTGATCGCTTGAGGGCAGATCAGAGTGCGAGTGAATCAGTTTGGACTGATATCCAACTTACTGATCGCTTGAGGGCATATCAGTTCGGTGTCTATCAGTTTAACTGATGTGCGGAAGCTAAGTTTTACCAGTGTGAAAAATCAGTTTGTTAAATCAGATTTCTAAGCTATCTCTTTTGAATCAGATGACAGAATGCCAAACTTATCAGATCAGTTGCTTGGTGCAAGTCTGATCCAGACTTAGAATATGCATGCAATACTTAAACAAGTAGTGTGCAGATGTGTAAAACAGATAAGGGCACACAAGATTTTTATCGTGGTTCAGACAACTTGTCCTACATCCACTCTTCCCTCTCAGCAGGGGCACCAACTAACCAACTGGACTTAGTTTTATGTGTTAGTCCAACACAGTACAATAGATGTTCAAGAGTTCTCAATCAAGCAATCCCAGAGATCAGAACTAGAAACTCTAGACTGAAATCTTGCTAAACAAACTTAACCTAACTTTTGGTTTGGGTATAAGATTTGTTATGTTCCAACTGGAAATCTATCCTAGTTTATATGTAGCCTAAAGCTAGAGGATAAGATTTCTTGCTAAGAACTATGGGATGAACACTTAGAAATATTCTTCAATTTTGTGTTCTTCGTGCGGAAATTTGGCTTGCTTGAGCTTGTAGATTATTTCCGTAACCTTACTATGAAGGTTTGATCCCATATATATAGGCACGAAATCGAACTAGCTGTTGGAGAGAAATTCGATTTTAGGTCTATTTTAGGTAGGATTGCAGGCTTGATTCGACGTGCACAGAGGCGGCATGGCCGAAAGCATGTATGCTTGTCCTTTCTAGCCATTTGACTCTGAAGCACCTCGTCCTATAATGTCAGCTTCGTACATACGTGACTTGCTCTCATTGGTTATCAAGTACACTTATTCAGTGTTTGATTTACCAACTTAGGTTGACATTCTTCTTGCCTGATGAACTTGTATGACTAGATGAACTTTGGTTGTCACCTGATTTTAGCTGACCTGATCAGTCCAAACTGACCAGTCTACCTGATTGAGTCTTCTGATGCATGTTGTCTTAGCACAACTTGCAGACTCTTCTTCACTTCTTCTGATGTAGGTCTTCTGGTCTTCTGAGTCTTGTTACCTGGTGGTCATCTGATCTACGGGTCTTCTGATTCTCCAACATGCTACCTGATCTTCTGATCTTCACATGGTTATCTGACTAGCTGATCTTCTGATCTTCTTGTCTTTTGATCTTCTTCAAGACTTAACCTATACATATTGAGTTCCCCCTCAATATGTGACCTATCTATTACATCAGCTGTCTATACATCTCAGCTGGTCATCCTAACCTGATTTCTAATTCATCAGTCAGCTAACAGGTCTGACAGGTCCTATTACAACCTGTTTTGGAACTTCCATGAAAACTACAAATTTCCCAAAAAATTCCCCCTTTTTGATGAAACCAAAACATTTGAGAAACCAACATCAGTTGATAAGAATAACACACTAAACCCAGATAATCCGAAGACATTGAGAGTTTGTCTTAGGATCAGTAAATTTAAACTTTTCATTCATTTAGATTTTTTGTTACAGAGTATATGAAAGGTTTAAGCAAACAAAAGAACTGATCCTATCTAGACTCTCTTCTGATCATCATATCTTGGGAATATATCCTTCTGGCATTTCTCATAGGCTCTGAGGAAGATTGAAGATTCGGTAGAGCTTCCACTTGACATCATTTACTTGTTGTGGATTAGTTATGTCAGCTTTTCCCATTAGATCAAAGTAGAACCTCTGAAAGGTTATTCTGTCAAACGAGCCACCTGCCTTTTTCTTGTAGTTCATCACATCATATGGAGGATGTGAGATCTTTTCATTGATTGCTTTGACATCCTGCTCCAGTTCCTTCAGAAAGTCTGGATGCTTGTTCTCCATCCAGTTCAAGAACTCCTCATCTGGAGATTCTTCAGTGGTGACTATTTCCAGAACAAATGCATCCAGAAGTCATTAAACTTTGATCTTTTGCCATTCTGCCATTCTGTCAGAATGCCTTGCATCTCGGATGATTATGTCTTCAACCTTAGCAGGGATCAGTGGCTCAACTATCTTCTTGCCAACCCGACCCTTCCTTTCCTTGGCAGCATACTTCTTCTTCCTCACTCAGACGAGCTTCCTCAGCTAGTTTCTCTCGAGATAATCTGATTGCCAGATTTTTATCAGCTTCGATCTGGGCAGAGGCACTCCTGGTCACCCTCTTGGATTTGGTCTGAGCCGTTTGAGGAAGAGGTGCAGTGATTGAAGGTCCAACTTTCCCTGCAGCAGCCTTTTGCCTGGACCTCTCCAGCCTTGTATTTACTTCAACAACCATCAGATCAAGACTGTCAAGTCTTTTCCCATGTGATTCCACAGCTTGAATCAGATCTTTTGTTATTGCGATGAAATCAGCTGGTTTCTCAATCTGACCTTCCCCTTTTTGGTTTTATCAAAAAGAGCATCAATATGGGAAGCCAGAGAGCCAAAGCTGACTGCAATGGCCTGATTGAGGTCATGCACTGTGAGTCCTATAGATTGAACAGCTTGTTCCTGAATCTTGCTCACCAGTTCGGACTTGGCACTCTCAATGGGATTGGAGAAGGTTATAATTAACTTTTCAAGTTTCTCCTCTGTCTTCTCATTTTTGTCTGTGGCCTACAGGAGGGAGACTTGGAGCTGATTTACTTGGTTGATCTTCTCATCGAATGATTTGTTGAAACCCTCAACCAATTCTTCCAAGGTGTTTTTGAACTACTCCTTCAGCCCTTCAATCTGGAAAATAACAAACTCCCTCTGTTCCTTCATATCTCAAACACACGCCTGAAGTTGTTCCGTGATTGTATTACTCACAGAGTTTTCTAAGATTCCTTCAACTTATTCCTTCAACAAATCCTTGAAACAGGATCTGATTTCCCTTAACTGATCCGTGGATATGTGTGTTGCAGGGATGATTTGAGTGGCCTGACCTGTTGGAACTTGAAATTTAGTAGTTACTCCAACAGTTGCCTCAGTCGCCTTTGACTCCAGTGGCTGGTCCAGACCTGTGACACCAAGACCACTATCATCGGCAGTTCCTGCTTCCGTCATCTCAACATCCTTCTTCATTGGTTCAACTACTTTTTCCAATGGTTTACCCAACTTTCTGTAAACCAATGCCTTCACAGCTTCATCAGATATTAAATCAGCCGGGGAGCTTACTTCAGCTGCTTTCTTCATATCAAAGTCAAAATCTGCAAAATCATTAGGACCTCCCATCTGCTCCATCAGAATTATGAAGTCTGGAAAATTCTTCAACCACAGTTATCTCCAGGTAAGAATCTCCATAACTTCATCTTTGATTCTTGGATATGCACTCAGTTTTGGGTAGAGTTCATCCAAGTCTCGCTCTACGCACAGTCTTATCATTACTTCAGAAATAGTTTTTCCAGCCCTAGATTCTGGAGTGATGTCAGCTTGTGATATGGAGGCAGGTGGTTCGTCTGGCTGAACATCAAGATGAGCAATGGAGAGGACTGGAGCCTCAACAGATGGTTGATCAGCTGTAGATTTGTCTGGGGCAGCTTGTTGATCTTCTGGCTATTTTGTGGATGAGGTTTCAAGTGGGGGCGGCATATCAGTTCTCTGCTCCTCTGGATGAGTAGATGGTGATCTGACCCTTTTGGTTCTTGGAGAAGGAGAGGGTGAGGATATCATTAGTTGTTGAGCAACAAGTGGAGATTTGATTGGAGATTGAACTCTGGATTGTGGCAAAGGGGATCTAGTCCTTTATACTCCCTTGCCTTTATCTCCACTAGTTTGTTCAGGTGAACTGGCAGCATGAGACATCTGCTTCTCCGATGGTTCAGATACTTTCTTGCCCGAAACTACAGATTTGCTTCCTGCACCACTCCTGACTGTTTCTCGTTCTTCATCTGATTCTTCCTCATCTGAGTCCTTGTCCAAGAAGAGGGTTAAGGGAGCCTGCTTTAATCTTTTTTACCGTTGTTCAATCGTCACTCCCTTCCTCTTCTGAGGTTGAGCAGTTGGTTGATCCAGGTCATCTGAAGTTGTGGCTTTCTTCTTGCTTCTCTTCCTTTCAGTTTTGCGCGGATCATCATCAATAGGTCCATAGATGGGAGAAGAATCAGTGAGCAAAGCCTTGTAGTACTTCAATTCCTTAGATTCCCATTCCATATTCGGAAATTTGTCTCTCAGAATAACAACTACTTTGCTCAGATTGCTCAATCTCTTGGACAGATAAACCTCTCTCTTGTCATTAACCACAAATTTGTCATGTTCTTGTACCAGGACGACCTTCAGAATTCCAACCCAATTTATGTTTGTGGCTCTGTCCACAAGTGCTGCGAAGCAGTGTAACTTGACGGCAGTCAATCCATCATGACTGAAAGAAATTCCTAGTATGGTCTTGGACAAGATCTCAAACAAAAGGGGATATTTCCTTTTGAACATCGGTTTGACAAACCCAGAAGTGTGACTCTTATCAGCATCTCTGAATAGTGCTGCATGGATTTGATCATCTTCATGTTCTATGTATAAGGCAGGTGAAATTTTCCCTTTGGGTAAAGCAAATAACCTCTCCAGATCTGCATTGGTGACTACAAATTCTTCACCATTCGCTGAAGATTTCAATTAATCTCCTGGTTTTATAACCTCAAGGTTCCGTAGAAATTACAGGCCTTCATATTGCATAACTGGATTAGAATAAGTTGAGCAAAATTTCTCCAGTTTGCAGTCTTTGAGAATTTGCTCTACCTCCATAGATTCGGGATCACGAGTCACTCCAAATACAACATACTTATCCTCAACCACCTTCTTCATTAGGGAAGCATAGTTTACAATAAACGAACTCTAGTTGTGGAAGAAACACCCCATGTGGTCTTTGATGAGACATCCTCTGAACAAGAGAAGGTTGCCTCAGAACAAGCCGTACCAGATCAACCATTACCTGACACGCAGAAAATGAATCAGCTAAGCATCAAGGATAAAGAACCTGAACACGTAACACACATCCCAGAACTTGATCTTACTGATTCAACAGGTCAATCAGACCCAAAGGTACGCACAACTATCAGTGAAGAAGCTGTTACAGCTGAGACAGTATCAACTGAACCATCTGGTTCAGGGGGAACTTCTGAAGTTCCTATGAACAGACGTCAGCACATGTTGAGTCCAACATCAGCTGAGACATGTTCTTATCAAGTGGATCATAATTCCGCACCACTCCCAATCACTAGTGATGAACTATCGGATATGGATGATGTTCTCCAAACAGACGCACATCAGAACAGAAGGACCTGGATTACCAGTCATCCAACTGATCTGATTATCGGAGACCCATCTGATAGAGTCAAAACTAGACATCAGATTGGTGAAAGTGCCATATACTGTTGTTAACTGTCTATGATGGAACCAACTACGGTAGAGGAAGCTCTACAAGACGCAAGCTAGATACTAGCCATGCAGGAGGAGCTGGAACAGTTTGAGATAAATCAAGTTTGGGAATTGGTGGACAGACCAACTCATCAAGACGTAATTGGCACAAAGTGGGTATTCAAGAACAAGAGAGATGAGAAAAATGTCATAACCAGGAATAAGGCAAGACTTGTTGCTAAGGGGTATTCACAATCAGAAGGAATTGATTATGATGAGACCTTTACACCAGTCACTCGCCTAGAAGCCATTCGGCTGTTTCTGGCATATGCTTCCCACAGAGGGTTCATTGTGTATCAAATGGATGTAAAAATTGCATTCTTAAATGGGGTACTAGCAGAGGAAGTTTATGTCGAACAACCTCCAGGCTTTGAAAAAGGCAACCAAGTGTACCGTTTAAGGAAAGCTCTTTACGGCCTGAAACAAGCTCCCCGAGCTTGGTATGATACACTCTCTCGATTCTTGATGCGGCATGGGTTCACTAAAGGAACAAAGGATGTAACCTTATTCGAGAATAGAAGATGGAGAAGATATTACGATGGTTCAGATCTCGTGGGCGACATCATCTTCTGATCTCCCAACAAGAAGCTATGTGAGAAGTTCAAAAAGTTGATGCAAGGAAATTCGAGATGTCCATGATGGGTCGATGAATTACTTTTACGGGATTACAAGTCAAGCAGAGTACGAAGGAATATTCATCTCGCCAAAGTAAATACACAAGGAATCTACTGGCAAAGTTCGGAGTTCAACACTGCAAGGAAGCCAGAATTCCAATGATGACCGGATTCAAGATGGATCAAGACGAAGATGGTCAGAAAAGGAATCAGAATGAGTATAGAGCTCTAATTGGATCTCTACTATACCTGACTGCCAGCAGACCAGACATTACTTTTGCAGTAGGTATATGTGCTAGATTTCAAGCAAATCCAATGCAAAGCCACCTAGAAGCAGCTAAGCGGATTCTCAAATATATGAAGGGGACTGTAAACCTTGGTCAGATTGGAAAGATTACTTTATACGTTCAAGATATATCAGATTAAGGGGGAACTGATCAGATTGGAAAGATTACTTTATAAGTCGATTAAAGCTACAGTTAACAAACAAGTCAAGTTTAAAACTACAGATCGCATAAGTCAGAAGAAAACAACACAACAATGGAATAACAGAGTTTTTCATTGATAAAGACCCGGAGGTCAGTTTTACAAGTTACAAGTGATATCACAAGCTACAAATGCTACATCTATCTTCAAGTGGTATTACAAGTACAAGAAGACCCGGAGGTCGATACATAAACCATCAGCCCTAAGACAACCCTAGGCAGGGAAGGAGAGAGAGAGATTTTAAGAGCTGATGCTCTCAGACTCTCCGACCCAGGGGGCAGCAGAGAAGCTTCTAGAATCCTGAAAACCGCTCTTAGAATCTTGGAGTGAGAAGCGAGAGCGAGCCTTGAAGGATCTTTAAGGTAGGAGCCCTTAGACCTAAAATCAATGGGCTCTCCAGCTGTTAAATGGGACACAATGCCACAGGTTTGGTCACAAAGACCATATGGCCAAGAGTGTCTCATGCAAATATTGAGTTTGATACACTATTTTGTATACCAAACTCATGTTTTGTTTCAGACTGAGTCTGTTGATGCTAATACCGTCATCTCGATAGGCGCACAAGGTGCATACGGTTAGGAGAAGTGCCTTCTCATTTGCCTTAGCAGATCCACCTCCATGGTGGTAAAGAAGCTTAGCATTGATCGTATGTGAAATCTTAGATGACGACGAAAGCAGTGTGAAGGAACACATAGGGTTGATCTGAGAAGCTGATTTCATTAGAAAAGGGCTAAAGGTTCCCACTGGAAGTTTCACCGGAGATAAGGAACTCATCGGAAAAGCATGAAGGATATGCTAAAGAAGATGAAATGGTTTATGATTGTGTTGTTCGCCTAACACCCCAGGCTATTTATAGAAGGAAATTAGGGGTATAAATGCAAATTTTATCGTCTCAGAAAATCTTAAGAGAAATTTGCATCGACAACGCGTTAGGAACATGCGGCTAATGGTTGGATGAGTTAACGGAGTGATTAAATCACAGCGTGTTTATGCCATTACTACGGAATGTCAAATCGCACCGATTTGGAAATCGAGGCGACTTTTGGACTCCCCGAAGTAAATTTTTTGGCGGGAGTTGACTTCAGTTAATGCGAGATTATAGAAGAAAACTGAAGGATGAAGTTTTTCAGAAAAGAGGATCAGATAAGTGGCGAAGCATTTCAAGCAAAGAATCTGATCAGATAAGCGAGATATTGTTGGGAAATGCATGAGGCAAACATCGGATAAGTCAATAGAGTACCAGATCAGATCACCGTGGTAACTGATTGATTACAATATCAATCAGTCAGATACGCTCCCTTATTTATCTCATTCTGAATATCTTTATATGCGTTATTTATTTTAATTGATTTATTTTACACTATTCATGACGCATGCTCTGCAAAGCTTTTAATGCGGACCTGAAAATGTTTTCAAAATGTTTTATTGCAATTTTTCGAGTCCGGAAAACGAGAAGACTGTTTTTCTCAAACGTGCGATCATAATACTTTTTGGCCGACTAATCTCAGCCATCGATTTCAAAACACGGATACTTGAGTACTTTGGAAAGTTGTGCAAAAAGGTTTTCCCTCGTATTCTACAAAATCCAAATTTTTCTCAGAAAACCGCTTTCCACTACTTCGTCTTCTCAAAAAATTCTAAAAAGATCATATTTTCTCTAAGAATTACCTTCGAAATCATTTGATTCTACACTTCCGATTTCAAAATCTTTCGAATCAATTACTGGTAATTTCTTGTTTTAAATTAATTGCATGATCTAGATTTCTCTATGGTACCAAGGTTTTCAAGTTGTATTTCTGTAATTTATTCGATCTAAACGCTTATTTGCTAAATTGATGCTGAATTTTGCTAGTTTGGATGAATTTATTGAAATATCTTACTCAAACTAAACATCAATCTGCATATCTTACAGAAATGGCACATCTTGTTTCAAGACCGGGACAAGGGAAAAAGTACTGCAATTTTGCATCGATGAAGAAAGACATTATTGATGAAAAGTACGTCGTCTTCAACATCACCTCAGATCCGAAATCGCTGGAAATTCTGGAGTGCTTAAGAGCGTGTGGACTGGAATGATATTGCTCTACTCATCAGAACATAGTTCACACCCATGAAGCCCTGGAGTTTCTTTACAATCTGTAGAGGGATGAAGACAATGATGCTGACCTGATTTCTTCCGTTGGCAGAATGAAAGTTCGAGTGACGATCTACAGAGGATATTCGGACTAACTCGAGGAAGCATCAATCCAGAGACCTACACGACTGCTGTAGGAGAAAAGGAGTTTCTTGAAGCCGAGCTATTGAGACCAGCAAACAAGGAGAACACGACGAACGTCAAAGCCTTCTATCTGAAAAGAAAGTATCGCCTTCTTCTTGAGATCGTTCAGAAGGTGATCATGTGCTCGACTTACAGCCTTGATGAGGTCACTTCATACAAGATAAGTGTAATGGCTGCAATAATCAAGAAGGCTTCAGACATCGATTGGTTGGGTATGGTCAAAGCAAGACTGAGAAAAGACTCCGGGAAGTTCGAACTGACCTAGAGCAATGAAGTGTGCTTATCTTCGAAGTGCTCATTCATACACAAAATCTCTATCATTCTGTCAGATAAGCTGCCACAGAATTATGAATGGAACGAGAATGGAGCGAAGATTTATCAAGCAAAGCACAAGGCCATATTGGGCAAAGATAAGTCCCTACCTGGACAAGCTGATGAGGATCCAACTCCTTATGTGCCCAAACCCAAGGGAGAAAAGAAAGGAAAAGATAAGGCAACTGCATCGTCTGAAGTGAAGGAAAAGGCCATTCAAGATAAGAGGATGAAGAGGAAGGATCTGGCCAAGAAACCAGACGCTCAGCGGAAACGTCAGAAGAGAGTCTCATCTCCTCTGAAAACTGCTCCAAGTTCTGCCCAGCAAGCCAACAGAACAGAGGATCTGATGCAAGAAAGATCAGACGAAGAGATAGCAGTTCGCTCTGAGCCAACTATCAGAGAAGTACGGGAAGAACAGATGATCGCAGCAGAAGGAGAGAAATCTGTCAGAAGGACAGAAGTGGTACAATCTAAGGAAGAATCACCATCTGATTCTCTGCCTCTAACCAAGATCTTCCAGAGAGCAAGATCACCAACGCCCACTTCCAAATCACCATCACCCTCTCCTCAGAAATCATCACCTCCACCCTCTCCCCACAAAACCTTCTCTCCCTCACCCTCACCTCTCAGAACAAAATCTCCCACACCACCAATCAATGAATCCATTCAGGAAACTGAACACCCTCTACATGCTAAAAACGAACCTGAACAACAAACATCTTAATCCCCAATCCAGTCTCAAGAACCTGAGAGATTCGACGAACATGTGTCCATCTCTCATAATCCCTTCAACACCAGAACAATACTTGCTTCACCTGCTCCAGAGAGCCCCATCGTAAGAATAATGAAGCAACAGATCAAAGAGTATCTGCTGGTTCTATGCCCTGAATTGGATCAACATCCTGGCATCCAGCAACAGATAGAAGAGATAGTGTTCTGGAGGGATATCAGACTGAAGAGCATTGAAGAACTTCTGATTCTAATGACAACTCTGGGATCAGACTTCTTTGTAGACTTAGAGTTGAAATGTCTACACAATCTTTGATTGAAAGTCTTTGTTGAATTGGCATCGAACACGATATCCAATGGCTTGATTCATGAAAGGTTCGTAATTCATCGATAACGAGGAGGAAACCGCTCAACCTCCTACGGATCATGAGGAGCCGCCAATGAACCAAGAATGGGTCTTTGCAGATGAGACCCAATTTGGCAAGGCCTCAACATCTAAAATGATTTGCTAAAATGAGCTCGATACCCTAGATCATCACTCTAAGAAGATTCAGGATGGGATCCAGTGCTGCATTTGAAGACAAATTCGGCGGCGCTCACAAAGCAGATCCCGATGAAGCGGTTTGAAAATGAGCAAAAGCGAAAACTAGTTGACAAGAACGAAGTCACACTTTGTTGGGATGCACAATGCCATCCTTGCTTGAAGTAATGCAACTAGTATACCCTCTTCTTTGAGAAGCTCAAGCTCGATCGACAAACTCTCGCCTCGCATGACGAGAGATGCTCAATTAGACACAGGTACTTTTGGAGAGTGTCTGGGCATCCTTGGACAAAATCAACAATCACTTGGATATGGGTTGGAAACATTTTCTAGCTTCTACAGAAAAGGCAAGACATGAAATCGAAATCGCTCTCGAGACGCTTTCTACACACTGCAATACTTTCGCCACCGTCCAGATCACTCCTCTTGTTGTCGAGGAACTTGGAGAGGAGATCTCACGACAATTAACAACTCTGATCGCAAAGATGTCCAACCTCTTTGATGCAACCAAAAAGGGGAAGGAAAAAGAGTCCGGAAAAGAGTCCAAGGAAAAGAGAATACGTAAAAAAGACTCAAGAAAAAGATAACAAAGAGAAGGAAGAAAAACAGAGACTCGCATACGCTTGGTAAAATTTTCATCTCTACCAAAAACCATCAGATCTAACTTGCGCCCACTCCATCTACCGATCTAGTTCTTTGAAATAAAAAGAAACTGTGGAGCAACACAAAGAAAGAGATCGCGAAAGCGAAAAGTACTCTTTCGGATATTATTGCCACGAATGATTTAAATTGAAGACTTCTCTTCATCCGCTTCGTAAAAAGAATGGAAATCGATGATCGGGCCAAGAGCCTTGAACTCGCTAAGAAATTAGTGAAGAAGATGAACAAGATGAACTCGAAAGCGGACTCGAGGAGGAAGAAAGGCAAAGGCAAGATGATGAAAGCAATCATGGAAGATCAAAGACAAGGCGAGATATTCTCCACCAAAAGCCAGATGACTCCTGAACAAGTTCAAGAGCAAACAAGACAGAGAATAAGAGAGGCCGCAATCAAGAAGCTAAAGGTAGCAGAGGCAAAGGGGCTGAACATTGCCTACATCCGAAGGAAGAGGAAGACCGAAGCTACAACAGAGGAGATTGCTTGGGAGAAAAATGCCCTTCCAGCACCTGTTAAAGGCATCCTCTGTGCACGACAAGATTTGCTTCCAGAATGGGATCAGATCAGAGGAGAATGGTTATGTGACGTCCACATCCTGGAGAAGATTCCAATTCATCAAGATCGATCGAAATGATGATGAATTTCGAACCGGTTAGAAATAAAGTATCCGCACTTCTACCGCATGGATGATGATGAAGGCAAGATCATGTCACTGATACCAGAAGCTCCACCCTTTGAACTACTCCTTCCACCTTTGCTTCCAGCCAACAAGCTAGATCCCGTTAAATTAAAGAACATCTACTATGGACTAGCTTAAAAAGGAGGAATCTAAAGAAAAGAAGAGCTGGACAAGCTAATGCAAAGGATGTACAGGATGTTTGGCATCCCCAAAGAACTGCAAATGTTCAAGTACACCTGAAGAAGACAACTTGGTATCAGATGATAGGTACGCTTTTCACATATTCTACAATGCACACACCTATCTGAATAAAACTTTCCATCCCACTGATTCTAAGACAATCATCTCATTGTCTTCTGAGGTATGTACTATTTACATTATCTACATTTCCATTCATGGTATCTGTTTTTCTGTTCAAGTTTGGTTAAGTGTTTTGGTTCCATCAAAAAGGGGGAAATTATTGGGAAATATGTAATTTAGTTTTGATGGAAGTTCCAAAACAGGTTGTAATAGGACCAGCAGACACATTAGGTGATCGATGACTTAGAATCGAATAAGATGACCAAATTGAAATCTATAGATAGGCGATGTAAAGATAGGTCACATATTGAGGGGAACTCAATATGTATAGGTCGTCAAAGTGTCGGATGACCCGGAGAAGGTCGGATGATCGTAAGACTAAGCGCCGTCGTAAGACAAGAAGTCGAAGATCGGTGAAGACAAGAAGACACCAAGACTCGGAAGAACTCAAGACTCGATGAACTCAAGACTCGGATAACATCAAGACTCGGATGAACTCAAGACTCGGATAAACCTAAAGACTCAAAGATCAAACTCAAAGACTCAAAGATAACCGAATACACCGAGGTTCGAGACACCAAGATCAAAAGACCTAACACCTACTTTCAAAGCAGAGTCGTGATATTGAAGCTAAGACAATGTGCAATCAAGACTCAACATGGTAGACTAATCGCCATTTGATCAAGTCAGTCACACACCGGTGACAATAAAAAGATACACCGCACAAGACGAATCCTCTTCAAAAGGAATATCAATCGCCTAACGGGCAAATTTCTAAAGTGCCACCTCGCCGGCCAAGGAGAAAGCGACACGTGCACAAAAAGAGAAACGACAATCACGGATACGACGCCGCAGATAAAAACGGCACTAATCATGCCTACGGCCACGCCGAAAATCGCAAAGACGTCACAATCATATCCTACATACCTACCTAATATAGCCGAAATTCAAATTGCTCTCCAACGGCTCTTTTGATTTCGAGGTCTATAAAATGGGATCGATCTTCATTTTGAAGAAAAGGACCAACAAGTGAAAATGCAAGAACAAACACGGAGACATCGCAAAAAAGAAGCTAAAAGCTACAAAAATCTCCACTCAAAAAGAACACTACATCCTAAGATTATTCTTAGAGTGTTCATCCCATAGTTCTTAGCAAGAAATCCTATCCACTAGCATTTTGGCTACCTAAAGCACCAGGATAGATTTCCAGTTGGAACCCTCAATCATTCTTTACCCAAACGCAAGTTAGGTCAAGTCTGTAGAGTGAGAACTCATTAAACATCTCGGCTATCCTCTTTGTAGGATATAAGTCCCGCTGGTTACGTTCGTAGAGTGGGAACTCGATAAACATCTCGGCTATCCTGAAAATGATATAAGTCCCGTAGGTTAAGTTTGTAAGAGTGGGAACTCGGTAAACATCTCGGCCATCCTGAAAAGGATATAAGTCCCGCAGGTTAAAGTAGGTTAAGGTTCCCCTGTGTTAAGGGAAGAGTGGACGTAGGACGGGTTTCGTCTGAACCACTATAAAAAGTTTTGTGTGCATTTACTTGCTTTATTATCGCTTTACACAAGTCACTCAACTGAGTTTAAAATGCATACATATTCTAAAGTTAAGCTCAGTCTGCACCAAGTAACTGATCTGATCAGATTGACACTTCAGTCAACTGGTTGAAAACTGACTTAAGAATCTGATTGATAAAACTGGTTTTTCACACGGGTAAAAACAAGCTTCCGCACCATTCAGTTAAGCTGACATATATCAAACTGATCTGCCCTCAGGCACTCAGTAAGATTGAACATCAGTCTAAACTGATACACTAGCACTCTGATCGGGTAATCTGCAGGTCACACCTGATCCGCACGAAAAGTTTTGGAAGTCTATTCACCCCTCCCCTCTAGACTTCCACCCTCACAAAACTCGTTCAGGACCTACATGCGTGCATCGTCTTCATGATGAGATGTTTGGCTACTGTATCCAGATTATATAGCTTTCTCTCTTCAGCATCCATCAGCGAAGGACTCTTTCTGACACGTGCACCAACAGCATGATCTGGATCTCTATTATCATCATTTGGATTCGTATAATAGATGATAATCGGTCCTCTTTCAAGAACTTCCATCATTCTGTTACTGATTGAACCTAGATGGTTCCCCATGAAGATCTTCCAATCGACATACTCATCGACGTTGAACTTGGGCAAGTCATGATACATACCCGAAGTGTTATCCATGATGAATGTGAGTTTTGAAAATAGATGTGTTTTAAAAATAGGTTTTTCAAGATCTGTTCAAGTGACCACAATGGTTCTTCCTCAAGAACCAATGATACTCAAAGCCAGTGGCCGGTAGAACCACTGCTCTAATACCACTTGTAGGTCTCGAACAAGTTTTCGTGAGGGCAGAAGTCTTGAGGGAAGGGGTGAATTGACTTCTGAAAACTTTTTCATGAGATCAGGTGTGATAAGCAAGTTTGCCTGATCAGCGTGAGAGTGAATCAGTTTGGACTGATATCCAACTTACTGATCGCATAAGGGCAGATCAGTTCGGTGTCTATCATTTTAACTGATGTGCGGAAGATAAGTTTTACCCGTGTGAAAACCAGTTTGTTAAATCAGATTTCTAAGCTATCTATTTTGAATCAGATGACCGAATGCCAAACTGATCAGATCAGTTGCTTGGTGCAAGTCTGGTCCAAACTTAGAATATGCATGCAATACTTAAACAAGTAGTGTGTAGATGTGTAAAACAGATAAGGGTACACAAGATTTTTATAGTAGTTCAGACAACTTTTCCTATGTCCACTCTTCCCTATCAGCAGGGGCACCAACTAACCAACTGGACTTAGTTTTATGTGTTAGTCCAACACAGTACAACAGATGTTTCAAGAGTTGTCACTCAACCAATCCCAGAGATCAGAACTACAAACCCTAGTCTGAAATCTTGCTAAACAAACTTAACCTAACTTTTGGTTTGTGTATAAGATTTGTTGTGTTCCAACTGAAAATCTATCCTAGTTTATATGTAGCCTAAACCTAGAGGATAAGATTTCTTGCTAAGAACAATGGGATGAACACTTAAAAATATTCTTCAATTTTGTGTTCTTCGTGCGGAAATTTGGCTTGCTTGAGCTTGTAGATTATTTCCGTAACCTTACTATGAAGGTTTGATCCCATAAATATAGGCACGAAATCGAACTAGCCGTTGAAGAGCAATTCAAATTTAGGTCTATTTTAGGTAGGATTGCAGGCTTGATTCGACGTGCACAGAGGCGACATGGCCGAAAGCATGTATGCTTGTCCTTTCTAGCTGTTTGACTTTGAAGCACCTCGTCTTGCAATGTCAGCTCCGTACATATGTGTCTTGCTCTCAGTGGTTATCAAGTACACTTATTTAGTGTTTGATTTACCAACTTAGGTTGACATTCTTCTTGCTTTATGAACTCGTATGACTAAATGAACTTTGGTTGTCACCTGATTTGAGCTATCCTGATCAGTCCAAACTGATCAGTCTACCTGATTGAGTCTTCTGATGCAGATTGTCTTAGCACAACTTGAAGATCAAATTAACAGCCCTCGTAATTAAGTATAAATTCACGACCTAGATGGAAATGAACGAACCATCATGAAAGGTTTAAGTGTGAGACCCAGATTGGCCTGTCTTGACCAAGGGATCACACTAGCGCACTTAGGTGCGCTGAATGAGGACCTACAGGAGGACAAATTCTTCGGTACTGAATATACAAGAATTAGACATCAGTGGTGCGTTGTTTCTTAATCTCCGTCCATTAAATAGGATCGTGTGAAATTAATAAATATTGCTTTGACTTATGATGGGAAGAGAGTCAATGTAATTTGATACCTTATATCTTGGGCAATATTATTAATTACATGACGGTTGCTGACATTTAACACGGAGAATCGCGTGCAAGTACGTCTAGCTTGATTTGTCCCCTTGGTGGGCTCATATCCTTTATCATGCCAAATCTTGCAAGTGGAAATTTATTTCCGGCATGGATAATAATGTTGAGCTGTCTTTACTCCAAGGACAAAGATATTAATTAATATAAAGCTTGTTCAGTGGCTTAATTAATTAATTAATGGAATAAGATAATCTTAAACGTGGGAAATAATGACCGGGAGCCATGTTATATGTGAAATCGTAATATGGGTTAAGATGGATATTTCAATATTAATTTTATAGTGGAGTAAATTAATATTAATGGACTTGAATAATATTTGGCCCGAAATATTATAGCTTCATAGTCCATTGGAGGTCCAATCTTAATTCTCCTAAAGGCCCCCAAAATAGTCCAAAATAAAGTCCAATTAATGAGAGAGAGAAGAAAATATTATTGCCTAATTTCCAAGAGTAATTTTTGAAAACTTTGTCTATTAAAGGAAGAAAAGATTGTCTTGATTTTCTTGTAGATATTTTATGGAAATAGATAATTATTGTAGGAATACATAATTATCCCATAAATTCAAGAAGTCAAATCTTGACTCCTTTATTAGTGTAATTTTCAAAAATATAGGCAGAAGAGGGGAAAGAGATTTTTATGGAAAATTTAATTAAGGAGAAAAGAATATAGGAGATATATTCAAGATTTCTTGGAGATCAAGAAAAGATTTTCTCCCTATTTTCCAACCCTAATTTTCGTCCCCCCCTCCTCCCTGTTTATGGGGGATGAACTCTTCATTCCCAAGTGCAATTCCATGTGTTGGAAATATTAGAAATCCACAAAGGTGGTAGCAAAATATTTTATTTCTCTCCCATTAAAATAGTTCGTTGAAATCTTCCCACCGGATAACGTTCATGGACTTTGGGGATATGTTTGGGAAGGCTCTTGGGTTGATTCATCCGTTTGATTCTTCAAGAGGTTAGTAATTCCGTAACTCGTAGTTCTGCATGTTTAGGATTTACGTGAATTATGTGTACGCATGTTGTTTATTATTATGTTGAATTGATTTAGGATTAATTCATGTTAGTAATTAACTGTTTAATTTAAATATGTATTTAAATAATCACATCGAATAGATCCAGGCACCCCGATTTCCCCAACAATTGGTATCAGAGCTCTGGTTTCTAGCTCTGATTTTTTTAATTGTTATTTAAATTGTTGGACATTAAATTGAAATTGGATAGTAGAATTGCTAGATCTGTTTTGCAGGTATCCAATTGTCATGGTATTTAATGTGTTTTATTTTCATGGGTATGAATGAATGGTTTTTAATTCGACTCGTTCGGATTTGTTTTTCTCGTGAGAAAATTCTCGAGTAGATTAGGCTATTTTGATTTGTTCAATGTAATAGACTAGTCTAGATTTAAGGTATTTATTTTTCATTAAATACATTGTAACCTGATCAAAGACGGAGATGAGTTAAAGATGGATTCAGAACCGTACGTGGGCGATGTGCGCCGCGCGAAACGTGCCAAGTGAGGCACGCGCGCGGCGCGGACAACGCCGCACGCACGGGCCGAGGCGCTAGGCGCCAAGGCGGGATCAACCAAGGCGGACGCGTGCAGGCGGAAGCAAGCGGGCGCGCGGACAGGTGCTCATGCGCACGAGGCGGGCCAAGGTTGCCGAGGCATGCCGAGGGTGCTGAAGCGTGTCGAGGCCACCAATGCTGCTGAGATCCATGGCACACGGGCGACGTGCACTGCACCCTAGGCGCATGGGCACGGGCGCCCGACCAAGCGGCCGGCCGGATGTGGGCGTGCATCCCGGCTGCGTGCTGCTTGGCGTGGCGTTTCAAGGCGGAGTTTTGTTTGAGACGAACTAGTGGGAGAAATTCAAGACGGCGTTTCTTCAAGATCAAGCCAAAGAAAATCAAACCATGACAGTTGGATAATTTGTGCTCAATGTGTCTATTTTCTGCTTTGCTTGATTTATTGTTGCCGTATTTTCTTGTGCTTTATTTAATTTGTTTAAATGTGTTTTCATGAGAATTGCTCAACGAAAAATCTCAAATTCAAAAATTACTAAGTATGTTATGATAATTAATTTGTTTTGACACAAATTAATTTTGATTTCCATGATTTATTTATTTGTGAAATCTTTTGGAGAAATTCCCCTACGGGACGGTCAAAAGATACCTTTCACATGAATAAATTCCCAAAATGATGATTGTGAATTATATTAGTGGCGACGATGACCCTCCAACGAGGCTCGATCAAAGCGAAGTAATAATTCTCTATTTAATCATGGTTATTACTTAGGTATAAAATTGATATTTACATACTTCTCCGAAGTCCCTGTCAATTTTATATTGGTCAAGTGGGAGCCGACTATTAATTTTTAAATTAAAGGTTTGTAACTGTTCTTGTTTGTAATCTGCTTGAATGTGATTTAAATGATGACCCTCCCACGAGGCTCATTTAAATCTGTTTTGAAATGTTGGCTGATGCATGTTCATATTTTTTTGAGATTTTAATATGAATCATGTGATCGAATTATGTGGTTTAATTTTGTGCTGATCTGGATATTGATACAAAATATATGTTTATTTCAGTTCATCATGTCGTAACCTTTTAATCCACTGTTCAATATACTGAAAGATAACCTCCTCACTGGAGAAAATTATGTTGATTGGTATCGAAAACTCACTATTGTCCTCACTGCACAAAGCCATAACTGGATTCTTACTACACCCAAACCAGAAAAGCCATCTGACGAGTCAACCAAAGTGGTTAAGAAAGAATATGATAACTGGGAGCGTTCTAACGAAATGGCAAAGTGTACCATCTTGGCTTCAATGTCAGATGTGTTGCAACACCAACACCAAAACGTTGAGACCGCTGCGGGAAATCATGGTCAATCTTAAAGCGATATTTTAACATTAGAACCTTGTGGCTCGGCAGATCACCTTAACGGACATGCTCTCTATGAAAATGGTGGAGGGAACACCCGTAAGGGAACATGTTCTCCAGATGATGGCTCACCTCAACAAACTCGAGGTGCTTGGAGCTGAATATGACATCGAGACCCAGATCGATTTCATACTCCATTCCCTGCCCAAGAGCTTTGAGTAGTTCAGGCTGAATTATCAAATGAATAATCAAAAGTTCACTTTGCCTGATCTGTTGCAAGCTCTTGTCTCGGCTGAAGGAATTTCAGGAGAGAGCAGTCAAGCCTTAGCGGCAGTTGGGCCGTCCTCCTCTTCTAAGCCAAAGGGAGGCAAGAGGAAGAGGAAGCCCAAAAGTGAAAGCCAAGCTAACTCGAGTGTTGCCAAAGACAAAGGAAAGGTGAAGAGGGATGGTGGAGCAAAGGATCCGGCTAAGGGGAAGTGCTTCAACTGCGGTGAAAAGGGACATTAGAGGTCGGCCTGTTCCAAACCCAAAAGGAATGGAAAGAAAGGTAATTCACACTCACTAGTTGTTGAAACTTGTTTGGCGGAGTATGCTGCCCATTCGTGGGTATTGGATACGGGATCCACTGATCATGTATGTTTCACATTTCAGGGTTTCAAGCAGACCCTGTGACTAAGTGAGAGTGAGATCCTCATCACGTTAGGCGATGCTACGAGAGTGGCAACTGAAGCAGTGGGAGAAGTGCACCAGTCCTTTGGCGACAAGACGTTAATTTTAAGAGATGTTCTTTATGTTCCTGTTTTTCAGAAAAACCTTATTTCTATTTCTAAACTGTTTATCGATGGATTTTCTGTTCGTTTTAATAAAGATGTTACTGTTTTTCATAACGATGTTATTGTTGGTCCCGGTGCAAATGAGTCTTACACGTGTATGGGGGGGAATACACGTGTTCAGTGATTTTTAAAACTTTTTCTTCACTAAGGTCAGATGGGTCAGGTTGTCCTGATGATTTGGCCATGAGAAGCATAGATCGCCCTGAGTCAAAGTCTACCTGAGACAGTGATCCTGAGCTGCTTTCAGAAACCTCAGATAATCCCAACTGAGCCTGAGTTTTCAGAGATCCTGAGCTTGCTTGAATAGCTACTCAAATGTGTGGAATGGTTGGCCCTAAGTTTATACTCGTTTTATGCTTTGCTGAAAACCTTCCTTTTAATAAAATGGTGATTAAGGCTGTGATTCAGTTAGATGCAAGTTCAGTGGATTGATTCCAACGGAATATTAGTGAAAATATGCTTTCAGTTAAAGATATGCAACATATAATCAATGCAAAACAGAAAGCAAATAACACAGTAAGTTATAGTGGTTCAGAGACTCAAGCTCCTACGTCCACTCTCTCTGACTCTTCAGAGAAATTCCTTAACAACTTCCTAAGGTTTTCTGATTACCTCTGTAGTTTACTAACTTCTACTTTGAGCTTTCTGACTACCTCTGTAGTTTACTTACTCAAAACACACACAAGCTTTCTGACTATCCAAGATAGTTTACTCACTTCTTCTCTAGAGTTTTCTGACTACCTCAATGTAGTTTACTAACTCTTTAAAACTCCAACTCACCAACAATCACACTCAAACTACCTTACAAAGGGTTTGGGGTTTCTTGGTTGGTTTCCAACTAGGATGAGATGTCCTTTACAATTAAGAACAATGCAGAGGCTAGAATATCTCTACTAAGCTTTGGATATATCTTATCAAAACTAGGCTTAGTGAATGAGCTCTCTTCAACGTAAAGCACTTGGGAAATTCTTGGGTTTTCGAGTGCTTCAACTTGCAATAATAAGTTTGAGCTCTTGAGTTGTTTACAAATTTCTCGTAACCTTCAATGTAGAGGATCACAAGTATTTATAGGCAGTCACCAAGGTCACTCTTGAAAAAGTATCCATTAGAAGAGATAGCTTCATGAGTTTCCTCTTATGGTGTGTGATGAACGGCTATATTTAGGGTTTGAATACTCCCTAGCATGTTTTAGGCAATAAGCTTTCATGCAGCCACTCACCACTTTTTGCAGTCTGGAACATAGTACTACTGACATGCTTCAGTGACCTGTCGCTTTCAGTGTCAGTAAAGTACAATGCTGTCTTCTTCTAATTGGCTCTTGTCTTCAGTAAATGTAGACAAACATAACGACTCTTTTTGGTTTATATCTCTGAGTGATATAACCTTAACAACACTTAGTTTTAGTTCCTTTTGTCTGCATGTGAATGTCTTGGGCAATATCTATTTTTCTGAGTATTCGCGTTTTTCTCAGTTTTGTATCCTTCAGATAGATATTATTCAGTGCCTCGGAACATTCAGGTTACACTGAGCATTCAGTAGATTACTGAGTCTTCAGTAACTACTATGTCTTCAGTATCTTCTTGGTCTTCAGTATCTTTAGTCTTCAGTCTTCTGAGTCTTCAGAGTCTTCTGAGTCTTCAGTGTTTTCTGAGTCTTCAGTGTCTTCTGAGTTTTCTGAGTCTTCAGAGATATACTGACTGATATACTGAGTCTTCAGTTTCTCAGATTCATACTGAGTCTTCAGTTTCTCAGTCTCATACTGAAACTTCAGTTTCTCAGTTTCATACTGAAACTTCAGAAACTTCAGAAACTTACTGAGTCTTCAGAATCTTCAGAACCTATCCTGATCTATATCTGCTGACTATACATGGTGCAGATAACATCCTGAACACTCTAAAACTGAATCCTGACTCAACTATCAAGATTATCCTGAACATGTCATACTCAGGGGTTTTGGGATCTAATCAAAATTTTCTTTATTAAATTCATCTCCCAACAATTTCCCCCTTTTTGATGATGCCAAAACCATCTTGTTATAAAAACACTTAACCTATACTCAGGTTTCAGTTTTTCCTATTACAATACAAGAATGACAAATCTCTCAACAATTTCATAATAATTCTCCCAACAATTTCCTCACAAAATCATAAGGCATATCAAATATAAAGACATGTAAAAAGATAATGAGATATTATCTTTGAGCAAAAAGATAAAGTTCCATTGATTGTATGATAACAGTTATAAATTACAATGAACTTATCAAAAGTAAAGACAAAAACAAAAGAAATACAAGAGTATTCAGTGTTTGGTCTTCAGTCTTCTTCAATCTTTAGCTTGAGCTCTTCAGTCTTCTTCAACCTCATCCACAGACACTTCTAGGTTGAACATCCCATAATACCTCTTCTTCAATGCATCTCTCTCCTTGATGATATCTGGGTTGTTACCTGTCAGGCCTAACTGGATGGCATATTGAGCAATTTCCTGAGATATGGCTGTTTCATTTACCAAGCCATTCTCTAGCCTAGGAGGAGGGTATGTGTATGGACCAGGGGCAGTAATCTGAACATTACCTTCATCCGCAAGATTAATCCAACTCTGTAAGTACTTTGGATAGAAGGTTAACAGATAATCAATGAAGGCTGCATTTGAATCTGAGCTTTCCCCTCTCCATTCTCTCAGCACTTCATAGTAAAACCAAAAGGTTCTTTTTATCTCTTCCCAAGCATCATTGAATTGGATTGGCATCCACTTATCAATGTGCGGCCACTTCTGAGTTTTAACTATCCCTCTCCTTTTGCTCAGGAACTTTTTGAAACCACTTATGCGCTTCTGCTCTTCTTCCTTCTTTTTCCTTATCAAAGGAACTCCTGAAACTGAAGCAGCAGTTTTCTTGGCTTGTTCGACCTGAAGTGATCTCAAAGCTCTCCTAGTATTGAAGACTTTCTTTCTGTGGTTCCTCTTCAGACTCTTCTAACTCCATGATCAGCTTTCTCTGTGTTGGCTTAGAAGCCTTAGCTCTCTTCCTCTCAGGTTCAACAAACGCCACAACCTTCCTCTTGATTGGTTGTTCAGCACTGGCTTGGCTTGTCTCTACCTTCCTTCTAGCACTCAGTTTTTCAGCAATGACTTCTTGCATTGTTTCCTCAGAAACATGAGTGTAGACAAGCTTCTCCACTTTCTTGGATTTGAGCTTCTGAGTGGCTTCAACTTCCTTCAAGGCTTCAACAATATTCTTCTTTCAGCCTCTTTGTTTGCCTTTCTCTACAAGGTGTGTGCCAATAATATCCTCAGGTCGGCTCCTGGCCTTTCCACCTTCTTGGCACCATACCTTGGAAGAAGTTGGGATAGTGCAGTGTCCATGTGGTATTGTTCTTTGCTGACACTTCGCACCTCTCCAGCCAACTGGTCTTGCTCTTCCTCCAGCCTCATCAGGTGGTTTTTAGCCACAGAGAACTCTTCAGACATTGGTGCAAACTGGTTGGAGAGCACATCTTTAAGCATCTCTGTCATCTTGGTCATGAGCATGGAGCCCATTTCCTCAACAGCATTCTTGATCAGTTGATCATTCTTCTCCACCAGCTTGGCTTCTAGAAATGAAGTCCTCTCCTGATACATCTGCTTCAGCTCTGCACTCAGCTCAGTCTTGACTCCATCTATCTTCCCTTCCATGACAGTCATCTTATTATTCAGAGAAGTCTGAAGCTGCATCAGGTCTGAAGTAGAACTCAGATTTTCCATCTTCTGCGACTGGTTGGCCAATGCTTCTTCAATCTGAGCCACTTTCTCTACGATTGGCACAACCTTGTCCAGCTTGTCCACAATGGGAGTGAGATCAATCTCTGGAGCATAGAGAATTTGTTGCTTGTCCTGAGCTGGTTGCTCTGCCTGAGCCTCAGTCTCTATCTGAGCTTTAGTCTCAACCTGAGCTTCGGTTTCCACCTGAGCTTCGGTTTCCACCTGAGCCTCAGTCTGCATATCAGACATTACAGAATTAAAGATAGAAACTTCAGTAGCCTTGGCATAATGTTTAGTAGTGCCAAAAGTTACCTGAAGAGTACTAACTTCATTCTGAGGATGTGTGACATCAAGCTCTCCAGCATCAGTACTTTCCTTCTCCAATTGAGATTGCTTCTCAGCATTCCCTTGTTGATCCCCATCTTGATTTTTATCTTTGGAGGGGCACCAACATCAGCTTCTTTCCTCTCAGCAAGCTTCTTCCTGACCAGCTCATCAAAATCTGACACTTTCATCCTGAGCTTGGTCTTTCTGAACCCGGAGAACTCAGTTAATACTGTTGTCTCCTCATTTCACCAGTCCTCTCCTCTGAATGAAGCAATATTGAGCATCTCTGGCAGAGTCTGGTTGAGAATGTAGACTGTTGTCCTCAGTCTGAAGAAGAGATCCTGAAGGTCAGGATATGAGCTTAGCTCAGGGTAACTGTCCAATATGAACCGTTCCCCCTTGCTTCGCCACTCAGTCTCTTCTGCTTCGCCCTTCTTCAGCTTCGGGCTCTCAGGTTCAGTAGGAAGTTCCTCATGTGCTGAGGGATCAAAGAATGGATCACTCAGGAGCTCATCAAGATTTAGCAGCTCCTGAGGCTCAGCTTGGTCTGAGGATTGAGCAGGCATCTCCTCAGTTGGAATCTGAGCTTGCTCTGAGGTTAGAGCAGGCAAATCCTCAGTAGGAACCTGAGCTTGTTCTGAGGTCTGAGGTCCTTTAAAGTTTTCTTGAGAAAATTTATCTGAGCTCAGTGATGTCTCAAGAACCTCAGAGAAAACTTGTTCCTCAGTTTGCTCTTGTGCTGTAGATACAACTTGAGCCAATACTTGTAATCGCAATTTCTGTGCTTTCTGGCTCTCAGGTTGCACCTCCTCAGGTTCGCTCACCTCCTCCTCAGTGGAAATTAACATTCTTCTGCGCTTGGGAGCAAGGGTTTTCTTCTTCATGGATTCTCCCTTCTCCCTTTTCACCTCCATCAAAGCCTTCCCCCTAGCTTGATGGGCTTCTTCAGTAGCTCCTTCAGCAGCAGCAGTTTCCACTTTCCCTTCAAAGTCTTTCTTGTAGTTGTAGGCTTGAACATGACTTTAGAATTTGGGAAGGGTGAGGATTTGGCAAAAATGTCTTCTTCTTCACGGCACATCTCCAAAATAAAGGTTATTTTGGTTGCATGAAGAATTTTGCGTTTGATTGTAACAGATCCATCCTCCTTCTTGATCTGCTTCGCCTGGTCACTCACCACTCCGATCAAATACCTCAACCAATTAAAATCAGTGGTGGGTGAGTCCTCTAAAGTAGCCATCAATCTAAGCTTCGGCGTGCTGATCTGCTCAAAACTTCCGGATCTGCTCATTATGCACTTACTAACAATATCCAGCAATACTCTGTATTTCGGCTTCAAATGCCTCTTATTTAATGTTGCCTCAAACTTAATAGGATGCTCTGTTATCCTATCAAGGTATTCATGTTCCCTACCCAACATATACGTCGTAGGGTCTTCACCTCTATCACACAACTCAAATACATCATTTAAATTCTTGGCGATTATATACAACTCCCGTACAAAATCAATGTATTTAAAGCTATGTTCTAAGTGCGATACAGTAATCTGGGACTCAATACAATCCTCGTCATCTAATTTCAAGTTCGAAATAAACTCAATTACCTCCTTAGAGTATTCCGCCTCTGGTTGATTCAAAACCAGGTTTGTAAGCTTCGCGACTCGAATCATATGCAGCGCCTCTTCTTTGTGGGTTGCATTTGATGAATTCTCGAGCGATACAACATATTCGTACCAGGGCTTGTTGGAAATGGCAAGTTTATCATATATGGAGAAAGTCATTTTTGAGGATTTTGAAGTGTAGGGTTTTGAGACGATGAAGATTTCTGGGAAAAATAGGTTTTGAATTGCAGAGAATTTTTGGGAGACGAAGGTTAATAAAATGGGGCTTGAATGAATTTTCAAATGAATATATAGAGAGGATTCGTGGGAAATCGTATCGATTGATCACCGACTAATCGGGTATATGAAAGGACGATTTCATGAAAAATACGCCGCCAATTTAACCTTATTGGTGATTAATTGAACAGTGCAATTAATGACCATTGACCTTCTTCAGCATTTCAAAGGTCCCGCCCAAAACATTCTCTTCAGGTGTTTTCTTATTTATTGCCAATGATCTCTGAGCTTCAGTTATGCAATAAATGAGTTGCATGAGTCATTACTTCTTCAGGCTAATTTCCTTCTATCAGTCTTACTGAGTATTGACCTTGATAAAATGTCAGTATGATACTGAGTACTGAAAGAGTTCAGTATAATACTGAGTACTGACCTTCAGTATAATACTGAGTACTGACCTAGATCAATACAACTGAGGTTCCCAAGACTCAGAGTTCAATATTTCCAGTTTTATCCTGAGTTTCTCAGTAGAATCCTGAGAAAACTTAATGCATTTGAAAACCTTCAATTTTTCAGATTTACTCTATACACCTGGATCCAACATCCCTAATTCAACTGATAGTTCCTGAAATTTTGATTCAGCCAAAGGTTTAGTCAAGATATCAGCTCTCTGTTTATCAGTATGAATTTTCTCCATCCCGATGTCTTTCTTCTCAATATGATCTCTGATGAAGATTCCTTCTTTATATGTTTCTCCTGAAGTACAAGAAGGAAATTCATCTTCCAGCAATGACATCTCAGATCTTCTTTCATCAGGGCTATGATGTCTTCATTCAGCTCAGTGCCCTTTTCTGTTTACCTGAAAAATAGATCAGTTGTGTGGTACCCATTTGGTGTAGGGTCCTACCAGGTTAGCTGTACCTTTTGGAATCCAAATCTGCCTAACAACTCTAATTACTTTAGAGTGGCTGATCTGTCTCCCATAAACATCTACATACACATTCACCATTCTAGGTGCCTTAGCAGTATCCTGTGTATGAGTGCTAGCCTTAGCATGAACATGAGACTTAGAGTTTTTCTTGGGTACATGCCTTTTGTTCAAGAGCTTTGGCTTTTGTGCAGCTGGTCTTTGTCTATGTTGACTTGGGTTCAGGTAACCTTTACCCTTAGGCAAGTGGGGTTTGGGTTGCCTGTACTGAAATTGGGGTCTTTCAGTAATCTGAGGACTTGGTCTTTTCAGTTGAGAATGTCTCTGCTGAGTGTTTCTCTTCTGAAAATTCCTCTGCTGGTTCAGTGCAGATCTCTTCAGGTTTGCATTCTTAGCCTGAGGCTTTGAAGTACTTGCCTGAAAATTTTCTACTGAGTGGTCAGGTTTTCTAGCCTTTTCCTGAGGTTTGGGCTTTCTTACCTGAACATTCAGTTTTTATGGAACCATAGGTCCTTTTACGTTGTCTAAAACTTTGGGTAATTCTTCAGTCCGAAGATTTGGTGACACTTGTTTAACAAAGACTGTCTTAGTGCTACTAGAAGCAGCATTCAGATGACCTTGTGAGGTTCCCCTTAGAATGTATCCCAATCCAGCTTTTATAGTGGCAGGTCTCTGATAACTCTGAATTTCATCTATTACTTTAGATGCAGAATTCAATAGAGCTAGCTTTCTCTGCGCACTATCCTCACATTTTTGTAGAGTTTCATGCTTCTCAGAGAGGTCATTGAACTCAGTTCTGACAAGCTGAATCTCCTCAGTGGATTTCTCTAGTTTTCCATTTAGGGTCTCTATCAACTTCTCTTTCTCTGAGAGTTGTACTTTTAGAACATCTAGTTCATCATTAGTTCCCATCAATTGAGAAGTGATCTCAGCATTACTATGTCTTTCCACTTAAGATTCTCAGCAATCAGTTCTTTGTTCTGCTCTTGAGTTTCATTCAGCAGTTCTTGTAACACAGCATAGTCCTTTATAAGACTCTCAAAAGAATCCATCAGGTCAAATTGACTGTTTACAGTAGAACTTGACAACTCATGTGCTTGTGTAGGAGCAACAACAGAGATAGAAAAACTTACCTCTCCTACAACTATGAAACAAATGTCATCACTGTCACTTTCTGAGCACATCTCATCTGAGGAGCTGGAACTTTCTTCAGACTCCTTTTCTTTCTCAGCAATCTCAGCAAGTGTATCCCATATTTCCTTTGTAGTTTCACAATGAGAAATCATTCCCATAACACCATCATCAATAGTGCTATATAGAGTATCTTTGGCAATATAGTCAAGATTGACTAACTTCCTCTCATCAGGAGTAAGTTGATCATCAGACTTTGGAAATTCAGTCCTGGGATCATTTCTCTCATTTTCAGTAACTCTGGGATTCTCAACAGTGAATTGGAATGGTCCTTCAGAAACCACTCTCCACATTCTTTCATGCTTAGAATACAGGTGAGCCTGCATTCTTAATCTCCACAAATCATAGCTCTCAACTGAGAACATTAAAGTTTCTTAGAAGGCATTATGTCTGAGCCTTATAAGATTTCAGCAAATAGATCTGTTCAGTAGACCACAAGAATCTTTTAGCAAATAAGACTATGGTCAACAAGGCAGGTGGTCAAGTTGAACCACTGCTCTGATACCACTTGTTGGTATCAGATATCAGAGCAGAGACGGGTTTTAAAAAAATGGATCAGTTCAGGTGATCACTTTCGAAATTAGTGATCTTTTGAACTCCCGCTCTGATACCACTTGTTGGTCCCGGTGCAAACAATTCTTACACGTGTATGGGGGGGAATACACGTGTTCAGTGATTTTTAAAACTTTTTCTTCACTGAGGTCAGATGGGTCAGGTTGTCCTGATGATTTGGCCCTGAGAAGCACAGATCGCCCTGAGTCAAAGTCTACCTGAGACAGTGATCCTGAGCTGCTTTCAGAAACCTCAGATAATCCCAACTGAGCCTGAGTTTTTAGAGATCCTGAGCTTGCTTGAATAGCTACTCAGATGTGCGGAATGGTTGGCCCTAAGTTTATACTCATTTTATGGTTTGCTGAAAACCTTCCTTTTAATGAAATAATGATTAAGGTTGTGATTCAGGTAGATGCAAGTTCAGTGGATTGATTCCAACTGAATATCAGTGAAAATATGCTTTCAGTTAAAGATATGCAACAGATAATCAATGCAAAATAGAAAGCAAATAACACAGTAAGTTATAGTGGTTCAGAGACTCAAGCTCTTACGTCCACTCTCTCTGACTTCAGAGAAATTCCTTAACCACTTCCTAAGGTTTTTTGACTACCTCTGTAGTTTACTAACCTTTCTACTTTGAGCTTTCTAACTACCTCTGTAGTTTACTTACTCAAAACACACACAAGCTTTCTGACTATCCAAGATAGTTTATTCACTTCTTCTCTAGAGTTTTCTGACTACCTCAATGTAGTTTACTAACTCTTTAAAACTCCAACTCACCAACAATCACACTCAAACTACCTTACAAAGGGTTTGGGGTTTCTTGGTTGGTTTCCAACTAGGATGAGATATCCTTTACAATTAAGAACAATGCAAAGGCTAGGATATCTCTACTAAGCTTTGGATATATCTTATCAAAACTAGGCTTAGTGAATGAGCTCTCTTCAATATAAAGCACTTGGGAAATTCTTGTGTTTTTGAGTGCTTCAACTTGCAATAATAAGTTTGAGCTCTTGAGTTGCTTACAAATTTCCCGTAACCTTCAATGTAGAGGGTCACAAGTATTTATAGGCAGTCACCAAGGTCACTCTTGAAAAACTATCCGTTGGAAGAGATAGCTTCATGAGTTTCCTCTTATGGTGTGTGATGAACGACTATATTTAGGGTTTGAATACTCCCTAGCATGTTTTAGGCAATAAGCTTTCATGCAGCCACTCACCACTTTTTGCAGTCTGGAACATAGTACTACTGACATGCTTCAGTGACCTGTCGCTTTCAGTGTCAGTAAAGTACAATGTTGTCTTCTTCTGATTGGCTCTTGTCTTCAGTAAATGTAGACAAATATAACGGCTCTATTTGGTTAATATCTCTGAGTGATATAACATTAACAACACTTAGTTTTAGTTCCTTTTGTCTGCATGTGAATGTCTTGGGCAATATCTATTTTTCTGAGTATTCGCGTTTTTCTCAGTTTTGTATCCTTCAGATAGATATTATTCAGTGCCTCAGAACATTCAGGTTATACTGAGCATTCAGTAGATTACTGAGTCTTCAGTAACTACTATGTCTTCAGTATCTTCTTTGTCTTCAGTATCTTTAGTCTTCAGTCTTCAGAGTCTTCAGAGTCTTCAGTGTCTTCTGAGTCTTCAGTGTCTTCTGAGTCTTCTGAGTCTTCAGAGATATACTAACTGATATACTGAGTCTTCAGTTTCTCAGATTCATACTGAGTCTTCAATTTCTCAGTCTCATACCGAGTCTTCAGTTTCTCAGTCTCATACTGAAACTTCAGTTTCTCAGTTTCATACTGAAACTTCAGAAACTTACTGAGTCTTCAGAATCTTCAGAACCTATCCTGATCTATATCTGCTGACTATACATGGTGCAGATAACATCATGAACACTCTAAAACTAAATTCTGACTCAACTATCAAGATTATCCTGAACATGTCATACTCAGGGGTTTTGGGATCTAATCAAAATCTTCTTTATTAAATTCATCTCCCATAGTTATTATATATCGTGGAACTTTGAGGAACAATCTCTATATTATTAACTGTGCACATCACTCACAAAATGCATCCTATAACACATCTACTATTTCTTGTAAATGAAAGCGCTCGACTGACGTGAAAGAGACACTTCTTTGGCACCTAAGATTAGGTCATATTAACCCAAAAAGGATTCAAAGGTTGGTGAAAGATGGTTCTTTGGGGTCTCTCCAAATTGAGCCATTTCCGACTTGCGAATCGTGCTTGGAAGGTAAAATGACCAAGAGGGCATTTGGAGCCAAGGGGCTTAGAGCTAAAGAAGTGTTGTAAATTGTTCACACCGATGTGTGTGGTCCAATACAAATCAAAGCTAGAGGTGGCTACGAGTATTTCGTTACTTTTATCGATGATTACTCACACTATGAATACATTTTCCTAATGAAGCATAAATCTGAGACCTTTGATAAATTCAAAGAATTTAAGGCTCAAGCAGAGAATCATAAGGGAAAAAGTATGAAGTTTCTACGATCTGATCGTGGAGGCGAATACCTCAGCGATGAATTTCTGAACTATCTATCGGAGGTGGGGATTGCATCTCAGTTGACTGCACCCGGTACCACTCAACAAAATGGAGTTGCAGAATGAAGGAATAGAACACTTTTAGAAATGGTAAGGTCAATGATGAGTTATGCGGATTTACCAAAATCGTTCTGGGGTTACACATTAGAAACAGCGGCTTATATTATGAACCTATTGCCATCCAAAATGGTACCTAAAACCCCGAGAGAACTGTGGACGGGGCGCAAGCCCAGTTTTGGACACATCAGGATCTGGGGGTGTCTAGCATACGTGCTAGACAAGGAAGCCAGTAACTTGGATGCACGTTCGGAATTAAGGATGTTCATAGGGTACCCCGAAGGAACTAAATGATGCATGTTCTTTGGTCCCGAAGATCAAAAGGTGGTAATCAGTACCCACTTTAGATTTTTGGAAGAAGACTATATGAACAGTCGAAAGCCTAGAAGTGAAATTACCTTAGAAGAACTTAGGGGGCCGACTCCATTTTCGAATGTACAAAATGATATACCAAACGTCATGCCTACACAACCGGAACCTCGTCGTAGTGGGAGGGTTATCAGACAACCCGAGAGATTCTTGGGGATCGGAGAGTCTTCGGACTTGATCTCCACAGAAGAATCAGATCCGTGGTCCTACAACTAGGCAATCCAAGACAAAGATGCTCAATCTTGGCAAACAACAATGGAAGCCGAGATGGGTTCAATGGATCACAACAAGGTGTGTGAGCTAGTCGAACTACTTGATGGGGTAAAACCCATCGGATGCAAGTGGGTATACAAGAAAAAAGGGGACCAGACGGAAGGGTTGAAACCTTCAAAGTAAGACTTGTGGCGAAAGGGTAGACTCAGAAAGAAGGGATCGATTATGAGGAAACCTTTTCGCCCGTAGACATGCTCAAGTCCATCCGCATTCTCTTGTCGATTGATGCGCATCTAGATTTTGAGATCTGGCAAATGGACGTCAAGACAGCTTTCCTAAATGGAAATCTTGACGAAGAAATCCATATGCAACAATCCGAAGGCTTCATTGAAAAATGCCAAGAGCATCTGGTTTGCAAGCTCAGGAAGTCCATTTATGGACTGAAGCAAGCATCCTGAGCTTGGAATCAATGTTTTGATCAAGTTATAAAATCTTACGGATTCGATCAAAACAAATTTGAAAGTTGTGTCTATAAAAAGTGTGACAGAACTACATTGGTATTTTTGGTACTATACGTGGACAACATTCTACTCATCGAAAATGATGTAAAGGTGTTGTCAGATGTAAGGGCATGGCTGTCAAAATAGTTCGATATGAAGGACTTAGGGGAAGCCTGTCACATCCTAGGGATCAAGATCACTCGAGATCGCAGGAAAAGAATGATCGGGTTTTCGCAAGCCTCATACATAGATACTATTTTGAAGCGCTTCAGCATACAGGATTCCAAGAAAGACTTTGTGCCCTACAGACACGAAATCCATCTATCTAAAGAGATGTGTCCCAAGACACAGAAAGAGATAGATGGCATGAAGGGAATCCCTTATGCTTTGGCTGTGGGAAGCCTCATGTATGCAATGCTGTGTACGAGACCGGATATCTGCTTTGCCGTAGGCATGGTGGCAAGATATCAAAGTAACCTTGGGAAAGAGCATTGGACTGCAGTAAAGAACATTCTGAAGTACCTGAAAAGGACATGGGACATAATGTTGGTTTACAAGTCAGACAGTCTGATCCCCATCGGTTACACGGACTCGGATTTCTAATCAGACATTGACTCCAGAAAGTCTACCTCGGGTAGTGTGTTTTGCATGGGAGGAGGAGCCATGACATGGAGAAGCGTGAAGTAGAAATGCATCGCTGATTCTACCATGGAAGCCGAGTACGTCGCCGCTTGTGAAGCAGCGAAGGAAGCGGTTTGGCTCAAGAACTTCCTGGTGGACTTGGACGTGGTCCCGAATTTGCCCTGTAAAATCACGGTCTACTGTGATAACGCCGGAGCACTTGCAAATTCAATGGAACCGAGAGCCCACAAAGACAGCAAACACATTGAAAGAAAATACCATCTCATACGAGAAATCGTTAAGAGAGGAGACATTGAGGTGGCTAAGATTGCATCGGAAGACAACCTAGCAGATCCATTCACAAAAGGTCTGCCTCAGAGTACATTCGAGAGACATGTGGAAGGAATGGGTGTCAAGGACGTTGCCAATCTACTTTGAGTATAAGTGGGAGAAATATTATTAGGTTCATGTAGGGTGACATTAGATGTCACAAAGAACACGAGACATGCTGTAGTATACTTAAAAGCAGACTTTGAGCATAAGTGGGAGATTGTTGGGGTTATACTGAAAAGTATGTTTTTACTTTGTATAACCAAACTAAAGTTTCTTATTTATTTACTGAAATAAATTATTTAATCACTGTCATTAAATATGAATGAATGTTATATATGTTTATTGCAAACCCGTTCAATAAGACAGTACGTATTACATTGTAGTTAATTTGGTGATACCCAACCACAAAAGATCAAATTAACAGCCCTCGTAATTAAGTACAAATTCACAACCCAAATGAAAATGAACGAACCATCATGAACGGTTTAAGTGTGAGACCCAGATTGGTCTGTCTTGACCAAGGGATCACACTAACGCACTTAGGTGCGCTGAATGAGGACCTACAGGAGGACAAATTCTTCGGTACTGAATATACAAGAATTAGACCTCAGTGGTGCGTTGTTTCTTAATCTCCGTCCCTTAAATAGGATCGTGTGAAATTAATAAATATTTCTTTGACTTATGATGGGAAGAGAGTCAATGCGATTTGATACCTTATATCTTGGGCAATATTATTAATTACATGACGATTGCTGACATTTAACACGGAGAATTGCGTGCAACTACGTCTTGCTTGATTTGTTCCCTTGGTGGGCTCATATCCTTTATCATGCCAAATCTTGCAAGTGGAAATTTATTTCCGGCATGGATAATAATGTTGAGCTGTCTTTACTCCAAGGACAAAGATATTAATTATTATAAAGCTTGTTCAGTGGCTTAATTAATTAATGGACTAAGATAATCTTAAACGCGGGAAATAATGACCGGGAGCCATGTTATATGTGAAATCATAATATGAGTTAAAATGGATAGTTCAATATTAATTTTATAGTGGAGTAAATTAATATTAATGGACTTGAATAATATTTTGCCCGAAATATTATAGCTTCATAGTCCATTGGAGGTCCAATCTTAATTCTCCTAAAGGCCCCCCAAATAGCCCAAAATAAAGTCCAATTAATGAAAGAGAGAAGAAAATATTCTTGCCTAATTTCCAAGAGTAATTTTCGAAAACTTTGTCTATTAAAGGAAGAAAAGATTGTCTTGATTTTCTTGTAGATATTTTATGGAAAGAGATAATTATTGTAGGAATACATAATATAGGCAGAAGAGGGGAAAGAGATTTTTATGGAAAATTTAATTAAGGAGAAAAGAATATAGGAGATATATTCAAGATTTCTTGGAGATCAAGAAAAGATTTTTTCCCTATTTTCTAACCCTAATTTTCATCCCCCCCTCCTCCCTATTTATAGGGGATGTACTCTTCATTCCCAAGTGCAATTCCATGTGTTAAAAATATTAGAAATCCACAAAGGTGGTAGCAAAATATTTTATTTCTCTCCCATTAAAATCGTTCGTTGAAATCTTCCCACCGGATAACGTTCGTGGACTTTGGGGATATATTTGGGAAGGCTTTTGGGTTGATTCATCTGTTTGATTCTTCAAGTGGTTAGTAATTCCGTAACTCCTAGTTCCGCATGTTTAGGATTTACGTGAATTATGTGTACGCATGTTGTTTATTATTATGTTGAATTGATTTAGGATTAATTCATGTTAGTAATTAACTGTTTAATTTAAATATATATTTAAATAATCATCTCCAATAGACCTGGGCACCCCGATTTCCCCAACATTGTTACATGGTGGTCATCTGATCTATAGGTCTTTTGATTCTCTAGCATGCTACCTGATCTTCTGATCTTCACCTAGTTGTCTGACTAGCTGATCTTCTGATCTTCTTCAAGACTTAACCTATACATATTGAGTTCCCCCTCAATATATGACCTATTTATTACATCAGTTGTTTATACATCTCAGCTGGTCAGCCTAACCTGATTGCTAATTCATCAGTCAGTTAATAGGTCTGACTGGTCCTATTACAACCTGTTTTGGAACTTCCATCAAAACTACAAATTTCCCAACAATAAAAGATGGTTGTTATCCTGTTATGTGGGTAAGCTAAAAGAAAAGTTTCCATGGACGGGGGAGGAGTGGTTCGTCAAATTCTTGGGAGGAGATATGGTAATCCTAGAACCCTCTGTGGAAGAAGAAAGATCACCCGATTACGAGACTCTTGGACACTGGTTTGAATTCATCGAGCCCTGGAGTGAGGATATAGTGAACAACATACGCTTAATTTGGACCAATTGGTACATGATTTCCCTCCATGCTTGGATTTTGAGGTTTTTCAGGTTAATTGCATGCAATTTTGGAAGTATTGCTAAGATCTATGAAGACACTGAAGGGAAAAGAAAGCTACAATATGCCAGAATTCTAATAAGAATTTCATTTCCAAAGATCCCTAAAAACCCGGTATATGTCGATATCGATGGGCGGATGTATTACGTTAGGATCAACGAAGAGCGAGGATCTCATGGACGATGAGATGGAGTGGGAGTCAGATGGTGTTCTTGACCCAAAGAACGATTTCTAGGATTCGGATGATGAATCACTGTTCTCGGCCACCGACGGATCAGAAGATGGTGAGGACGATGTGATTATGGCATGCGAGGAGACGGCATACGAGGAGACGACAAACCCTAATTGCCTTGGAACGAGTGAATTTTCGGCGCCGCCCATCAATGATGTGTTGGGGAATAGGGTGTCCGGATCTATTCGAGTTACAATTAAATACATATTTAAATTATTTAATTATTAATAGCATGAATTAATCCTATATTAATTCAAATAACAATTAAATACTAACAACATCATGCGTACAATTAATTTCACGTAAATCCTACACTTACAGAATCTAGGAGTTACGAGAAATGTACCTCTCGGAGTGACAACCTTTGAGTAGACGGATCAACACAAACACCTTCTCAAATATGTCCCACGTCATTGCTCGTAATCCGGTGGAAGGATTCTCACGAACAATTATAACAAAAGAGAAAACCAAAAATATATCGCACCACCTTTGTGGATTTTTATTTTTTCCAAGACTGGAATTGTGTAGGGGATGAAAAATTCATCCCCTATTTATAAGACAAGGGGGAGAACAAAATTTTGGTGATTTAGAGCTAATTTGAAATTTCCTTGTATGTTTTTCAAGATACAATCTTGAATATATCTCATATATTGTATTTTCCATATAAATCGCAAAATATATTTTCTTCCCTTACCTTATAGTAATTTCAAAAATTACAAGGAAACAAGAATCAAGATTTGATTTCTTGAATTTATGGGTCTTGTATTCCAAGAATACTTATCTCTTTCCATAAAATCTTTTCAAGAAAATCAAGAAAATCTTTTTTTCTTTTTCCCACAAAATTTTGAAAAAAATAAAAAATTAGGGCAATAATATTTTCTTCTCATTTTCATTAATTGGACTTATTTGAGCTATTTGAGGGGCCTTTAGGAGAATTAAGATTGAACCTCCAATGAGCTCTGAATTTCTAATATTGAGCCTCAATATTATTCAACCCATTAATATTAATTTATTCCACTATAAAATTAATATTGCACTATCCATCTTAATCCATATTACGATAATATGGCTCCCAGATATTATTTTCTGTGTTTAAGATTATTTAGTCCATTAATTAATTAAGCCACTTAAAAGCTGTATATTAATTAATATATTTTTCCTTGGAGTAAAGACAGCTAAACATTATTATCCATACCGGAAACTAATTCCACTTGCAAGATTTGGTATGATAAAATTCTGAGCCCACCAAGGGGAAAAATCATACAAGACCATCCTTGCACACGTTCCTCTGTAATGTAATTAAAAATATTGCCCAAAATGCAAAATATAGAATCACTCTCTGACTCTAAACCCAACGCAGATCAAAGCAATAAATACTAATTACACACAATTCTATTTAAGTGACAGAGGTTAAGAAATCAACAACCACTGAGGTCTAATTCTTCATCCCATATGTCAGTACGAAAGAATTTATCTTCTCTATAGGTTCTCTTCAGCACATCACAATGTGCTAGTGCAATCTCTTGGTCAAGATAAATCAATCCGAGCTTTGCACATCAACCTCTACCAATGGAGTGTTCAATTCCATCTAGGTTGTGAAGATGTACTTTTATTTACAAGGAACTCTTAATGTGATCTTCTGTGATCGAGTATCACCACATTAACTACAATGTAATATGTATTAATATTGAACGGTTCGCAGTAAATAAATAACATTAATTTATATTTAAAGTAACACCGATAAAACATTTATATTAAGTAAATAAGAGTACATTAGTATGTTATTGTATAACCCCAACAATCTCCCACTTATACTCAAAGTTTGCTTTTAAGTATACTACAACACGTCTCATGTCCTACATGAGCCTAATAACATTTCTCCCACTTATACTCAACGCAGATTGACAATGCACTTGACAATCATTCCTTTCACATGTCCCTCGAATGTATTCTGAGAGACAGACACTTTGTGAATGGATCTGCTAGGTTATCCTCCGATGCGATCTTTTCCACCTCTATATCTCCTCTCTTAACGATTTCTCGTCTAAGATGGTATTTTCTTTTAATGTGTTTATTGGCTTTGTAGGCTCTTGGTTCCCTTGAATTTGCAACTGGCTCCAGCAGATGTTGCTGGGTAAATTCGGAACTACATCCAAGTCCATTAAGAAGTTCTTGAGCCAAACAGCTTCTTTCACTGCTTCACAAATAGCTACATATTCGGCTTCCATGGTTGAGTCAGTGATGCATTCATACTTCACACTCCTCCATGTCATGGCTATACTTCCCAAACTGAACACATTACTTGAGGCAGATCTTCTGGAATCTATATCTGATTGGATATTCGAGTCCGTGTATCCCATGGGAATAAGACTGTCTAACTGATAAACTAACATTCTATCTTGAGTTCTTTTCAAATACTTCAGAATATTTTTAACAACAGCCCAGTGTTCTTTTCGCGGATTACTCTGATATCTTGCTACTATTCCTACGGCAAAGAAAACTGTTTTGACAGCCACACCCTCACATCTGATAACACCTTTACATCTTTTCCGATGAGCAGAATTTCATCTATGTATAGTACTAAGAATACCAATGCAGTTCCGACACACTTTTTATATACACAACTCTCGAACTCGTTTTGATCGAAATCGAAGAATTTTATAACTTGATCAGAACATTGATTCCAAGCTTGGGATGCTTGCTTTAGTCCATAAATGGAATTCTTAAGATTGCAAACTAGATGCTATTTGTCTTTCGCAATGAAACCTTCGGGTTGGAGCATATAGATTTCCTCTTCAAGACTTCCGTTTAGGAAAGTTGTCTTGACATCCCTTTGCCAGATCTCGAAATTTAGATGTGTAACTATCGACAAGAGAATAGAGATGGACTTTAGCATGGCTACAGGCGAAAATGATTCCTTATAATCGATCCCTTCTTTATGAGTATACCCTTTCTGTTGGGATTATACTGAAAAGTATGCTTTTTACTTTGTATAATCGAAACTGAATTTTTCAGACTTATTTACTGAAATAAATTATTTATCACTGATGCTTTAAATATGATTGAATGTTATATATATATTTACTGCATAACTGTTCAATAATTAAATGCGTGTTACATCAGAGTTAATTTAGTGATACCGGATCACGTAAGATTAAATTAATGAATCCCTTTGTAACTAAAAAGTACGCCATTCACGACCTAGATGGAAATGAACAACCATCGCGAAAGGTTGAGGTGTAAGGCTCGGATTGGTTTGTCTTGACCAAGAGATTACACTAGTGCATGATGATCTTGTTGAATAGGACCTACTGGGAGGATAAATTCTTGAATCCCGAACAAGGAAGAATTAGACCTCGATGGTTCGTTGTTTCTTAACCTTCGTCCCTTAAATAGGATCACATGGGATTGGTAACTATTGCTTTGACTTATCATGGGTAGCGAATCAGAGAGATTCAATACTTTTTATCTTGGGCAATATTATTGGTCACATGTGATTGCTAAGATTTAATCTGAAGAATCGTGTGTGTAAATGCGCTTGCTTGATTTGCCCCTTGGGAGGTTCATAAGTTTAATCATACCAAATCTTGCAAGTGGAATTAGTTTCGAAGATGGATAATAATGTTGAACTGCTCCTCGTCCAAGGACAAAAGATATTAATTAACGGAAAGCTATTTCAAAGTGGCTTGAATTAAATAATGGGCTAGATAATCTTAAACACGGAAATAATGACCGAGCCATATTGACTGTAATATGGGTTAAGATGGATAGTGCAATATTAATTATGTAGTGGGATTAATTAATATTTATGGGCTTGAATTATATTGTGGCTCAATATTAGATATTCAAGGTCCATTAGAAGGTCCAATCTTAATTCTCCTAAAGGCCCCCTGAGTAGCCCAACAAATAGTCCAATAACTGAAAAAGGTGATTAAAATAAAATAAATATTGTTGCTTAATTTTCCAACCAAAATTTCGAAATTTATAGATATGTTGGGAGAAAGATTTTCTTTGAATTTTGTTATGGAATGAAGATATGTATTCTTGGAATACAAGATTATCTCATTAAATTCAAGAAATCTCCCACTAGGCTATCTATATAGTAATTTTCGAAAAATAGGAAATATAATGGGCAAGAAAGATTTTCTTGATTTTCTTGAAGAGATATTATGGAAGATATGTATTTCTTAAAATACAAGAATATCTCATAAGTTCAAGAAGATCCAAATCTTGGAATCTTGCACATTAAAATTTTTGAAAAATCCATATTTAGAGGAGGTGGGAGTTTTGTGGAATATTTTAATTATGCGAAAAAGAATATAGAAGATATATTCAAGATTTCTTGGTGACCAAGAAAAGTCTTTTCCAACATTGATATTTCACTAAAAATTTCGACACCCCCTCTCCTATAAATAGGGGATGATTAGTTCATTCCCAAGTACAATTCCATGTGCTGGAAATATTAGCAAATCCACAAAGGTGGTGCAACAAAGTTTATTTTTTCCTTTTGTTAATTGTTCGACGAGTGTCCTTCCACCGGATAGTTGAGCAAGGGCTAAGGGAATACTTGGGAAGTCCTTTTGGTTAGTCCGTCCGACCGAAGTCACTGCCATCCCGAGAGGTACGCTCACGTAAACCCGTAGATTCCGCATGCGTAGGTTTTACTTGGCTTTTTATATGCATGATATGTTGTTGCAATTATTATTTGAATTAATATAGGATTAATTCATGCTAGTAATAATTAATAAATTAAATTTGTATTTAAATATTCACCCCGAATAGATCTGTGCAACTCATTCCCCAACACTTTCACCATAAGTCTAGCCTTGAAGGTCTCTACCTTCCCATCCGGTCCTCTTTTTCTCTTATATACCCACTTGCAACCAATGAGTTTTAACCCACTAGGTCGTTCGATTAGCTTCCACACTTGATTATGATCCATAGAACCCATCTTGGCTTGCATCGCTGTTTGCCAAGAATTTGCATCTTTGTCTTGGATCGCCTCGTTGTAAGACCATGGGTCTGATTCTTCTTCTGAGATCAAGTCCAAAAACTCTCCTATCCCTAAGAATCGCTTGGGTTGTGTAACAACCTCCCATTGCGATGAGGTTTCGGTTGTGTAGGTGTGACGTTTGCTATATCGACTTGTACAATTGGTGTTATAGTTGGCCCCCTTAATTCATTTAAGGTAATCTCATTGTTGGGCTTTCTATAAACAACCTTAATTCCGAACGTGGATCCAACTTACTGGCTTCCTTGTCCAACACGAAGCCGGACAACCCCAAATTCTCATGTGTCTTAAATTGGGCTTGCGCCCGGTCCACAGTTCCTTTGGGGTTTTAGGAACCGATTTGGATGGTACCATGTTTAGAATGTAAGCTGCTGTTTCAAGGCATGCACCCAAAATGACTTGATAAAATCCGAATAACTAATCATTGATCTGGCCATTTCTGAAAGAGTTATGTTTCTTCGTTCTGCTACCCCATTTTGTTGAGGGGTACCGGGAGCAGTTAACTGGGATACAATCCCTTCGTCTGATAAGTAGTTCAGAAAATCATCACTGAGGTATTCGCCTCCATGATTAGATCGTAGAAACTTGATACTCTCTTCCCTATGTTTTTCTGCTTCAACCTTAAACGCTTTGAACTTATCAAAGGTCATTGACTTATACTTCATAAGGAAAATGTATCCATATCTTGAGTAATCATCGATAAAATAACAAAATACTCATAAGCTCCTCTTGATTTGATTGACATTGGACCACATACGCCAGTATGAACGATCTCCAACACTTCAGTGACTCTATTCCTCTTGGCTCCAAATGCCCTCTTGGTCATTTTACCCTCAAAACAAGATTCACCAGTTGAAAATAGTTCAACCCGGAGAGACTCCAATGATCCTTCTTGTACCAACCTTTGAATCCATTTTAGATTAATATGACCGAGTCTTAGATGCCAAAGAAGTATTTCGTTCACATCTGAAGAGCGCTTTCTTTTATGCAAAATAATCTATGTGTTATAGGACGCATTTTGTGAGTGGTGTGCACTTTTAATAGTATAGAGATTGTCCATCAATCTCCCATAACATATACACTCATCATTTCGAGAAATGATGACATTCTTATTAAAAGAAACTAAGTATCCATCAAAAGAATTTTAGAAACTGAAAGTGAATTCTTTCTAAAACTGGGAACATAAAGAACGTCTCTTAAAACTAAAATTTCATCGCTAAAAGATAGGTGCACTTCTCCCACTGCAATAACCACTACTTTCGTAGCATAGCCCACGGTGATAGTGATCTCACTCCCACTTAATTGCCAGATTATCTAGAATCCTTGAAATATTGAAGCAAATATGATTAGTGGTTCTTGCATCCATTTCCCACAAATGAGAAGCATGCGCCGCTAAACAAGTTTTAATAACTGGTGTGTGAGAATTACCTTACGTCCCAGCCTTCTTAGGCTTAGTACAGGCAGATATCCGATGTCCTTTCATACCGCATTTGAAACTCTTCCCCTTATCAGTCTTCTTGACACCTCCCCCTTGGTTCACCTTCTCTTTGCCCTTGGAAACACTTGAGTTGACTTGGTTTTGACCTTTTTCCTTCTTCTTCTTCTTGCCTCCACTTGGCCTAGAAGAAGTGGAAGGTCCGGTTGCCACCAAAACTTTGATTTTGGCGCCAAGTGTTGGAATTTGTAGGCACGTAAACACGTAATACATGCGCACCGGAAATAAACAGTTCACCAACAACGAATAATTAATTGCATAATTAAATACGAGTAAACGTAAAGAGAATTCTTACAACAATTTATACACGGATTTCTCAATTATGGTATTCATGTAACAGTCGTTTACTAACTCACAGATATCTGTCAGCGTTGAATCCCCGAGATGAATTTGCTAGGAAAATTCTAACTTATAAATTTTATGGAGAAAATATGAAATCTTATATTATGAATTCCCAAGAGCTCATATATGTAGGGGAGGCCCAATTTAAATTTTAGGCTAACTTGATTAGGAAATAAAATCCCTGATATTGTAAATTAAATCCCATAGATTTAATTCCCATATACAAAATCTCTACGGATTTAATTTCCATGTATACCAAATCTCTACGGATTCGATTTCCGTATATATCAAATCCTACAATAATATTCCATATATTATTATTCGGAATCATATCTAATTAAATCTAATTGAATTAAATAGCAATAATAATTCATTCTTAATATAATTATTATTATATTCTCCATAAATTAAATATTAATATCCAATATAATATTTAATCAACTAACTATAATTAGTAAACAACTGTTACTTGTTGTGTGACCCATAGACCCTCATATATCGAGCAATTGGTCAAACTAAAGGTCTTAATTGAACACTAGACAATAAATCAGACATTCCTAATATATGAGGTACGTTGCGAGAAAATGTGCAACTACCTGTAACTGAAACATGGGCTATTACGATAACTTCCTTTCATTCGCGAATACTTGATTAAGTCTTGAACATGATGAAGTGTCTATTCAAATAACTTAATCATATTATCTCTAATCACTAATTAATCATGTTTGTCATACTTAGCCACAAAGTTTAAGTTGACGTGCATCAGCCAATGACTTAGATCCAATTATGATGAGAATATGAATATTTTCTCTAAATCCACATTGAGGAATGAATCCTATTCTTAGCTCAACTATCACGCACATACATTTCGTTATGAACCCAATCCAAGCCATATCTACCCATGAAAGGGTGCAAGCGTCGGTCATGGTCAAAGTTCATCACTCCACACATATCGTGCATATTGACCTCAAGCCAAAGTAGTATCGCGTCACTCCCACTAACCAAGACACCCGTAGACACATATTGTGAAATTATATCAAACGGTTTCTTGGATGGGTATAACTAGAGATGGCAAAATGAGCCCGGCCCGATGGGTCGGCCCGTGTTGCCCGAAAAAAGGGCTGGGCTGGCCTTCATTTATGGCGGCCCGAAAAGAATCGAGTCGATTTGGCCTGGCCACCAGGCCAACCGAGCTTGGGCCAATTTGGCCCACAGGCTTCGGACTGGCCCAATAATTATTACTTTATTTATTTTTATTGGCCCAAAATTGAATATAAAATATGTAGGCCCATTTTATAATACCTCACTACAATACCCATTTTATAATACCTCACTACAATAATCTTTTAACTCAAAACCGATGTGGGACATAAAGATAGAAAACACTTTTAACCAAACAATTTGCATAATTTTTCAAATTTGTCCTTCACTATGTAATTCCGTTGACCAAACCAATATCTCTCGAATAGCAAATATTGGTCACCTACCAGTTATTAAGAATATCCTCAAGAGAGTCTTGAACAGTAGTCGAGAGGCCCTTTTACATTTGGAAGCACACCCTAGTGAGAAAAACTTGAAAAATATAAAACAATAAAAAGGGAACTATATTTTTATATAATTATATAATTAATATTTAAAAATATTATTTAAAAATAGGCTATTTTGGCCCGGTGGCTCGAGTGGCCCGCCTAGAGCCAGGCTGGACTTCGAAAATGGAGGCCCGCAAAGGATCCGGCCCGGCCCAGTCCGAAACTCGCAGTTGACCCGGTGGGCTTGGCCAGGCCGGCCCTGTCATTTTGCCACCTCTAGGGATATCAATACCCTCTAAGGTATTTGTGCATCCATCATGAGATACCTAGTATTTCGCAGTAAGTGAGATCTTACTACACTCTATAAGAGTATGAAGCAACGAGCCCCATGGGCGAGCAACCTGCTCGTGAAAGGATGATCATAAAAGCAAGAAAGAAGAAGAAGAAAGAACGCCTGGAGCTAAGTGTGGAGGAAATTAGATTGGGTAAGATCTTGGAAGAGGAAAAAATCAAAGATGAGGCGGAACGGGCTTTAAGATTCGGCAAGGAATTAGGCCACAATTTTTAGAAAACACCGGAGGAGACCACGAGTCAGATGGAATTACTGGAACGCAGAGACAGACGGAGTAAAAAATGGAAAGTTAGAACAATGAAGAAGGGTGGTCAAGGCATTACCCAATGAAAATTTTGAGTCTCGAAGCAAGAGGTATTGGCAAGAAGGAGAAGAGGATCTAGATTAAGGAAATGATACGTAAACATAGATTTGACTTATGCTGTATTCAGGAGACGAAGATGACGTCAATGAAAGCCTCTTTATGCAAATCGATGTGGGGTTCACCGAATGTAGATGGGGCTGGAAAGACTCAAATGACAATTCCGAAGGTATGTTAACTTTTTGGAACAAAGATGCTTTTTGCTGTGTTAATTCTTGGTTTGATAATGGGTTCTTGGCGGTGAATGGGTATTGGAAAGCGGATGGCACGAAATATTGCATCATTAATATTTATGCCTCATGTTTACATTTGAAAAAGATTGCTTTATGGGATTCACTTGGAGTAGTAATTGCACAACATGAGGCTGATTGTATGTGCATAATTAGAGATTTTAACGCAGTTAGATGTCCAGAAGAAAGAGCAGGAGTTGGTGAATATAGTGGTAGGAGGGATATGAAAGCCTTGGATGATTTCGTTATACACCAGCATTTGATCGACCTTCCACTGGTGGGTAGAACTTTCACTTGGTACAAGCCCAATGGAACTTGCAAGAGCCGCATCGATCGAGCAATCATCAACACGGCTTGTCTGATAGATGGCCTCATATTACTCTGAGATGCTTCGGGAGAACAACTTCTGACCATTGCCCTATCCACTTTGACTTGCCACTAAAGGATTGGGGGCCTAAACCCTTCAAATTCTTCAACGGGCAGCTCACGCATCCTGAATTTAGGGAGTTCGTCAAGACAAAATGGGAAGGATACAAGGTAGATAGATGGGGAGGCTTCGTACTTAAAGAGAAATTGAAGCTCCTTAAATCGGATCTCAATATTTGGAGAAAAGAGGTTTTCGGGAGTCTGGACACAAGCATTGAGTTGAAAAAGGTAGAGATAGAAGTGTTAGATAGACTAGACGATTCATTTGGGCTTGAAGAGCAGAAAGTCATGAGGAGAAATCAAGTATCAGCCGAACTCATTAGAGCTCTGATTTGGGAAGAAAAGTTGATGCATTAGAAGTCTAAATCAAAGTGGCTACTCGAAGGCGATGTTAATTGAAGTTTCTACCACAACTGGATCAATAGGAATCTGAAATTCAACGGCATTGAGGGGTTGACAATCAATGGGGTTTGGACTAACACGGTGAGAGAGGTTAAGAAAGGGGTTGACAATCAATGGGGTTTGGACTAACACGGACGACATGTTTATTAGGAAACTGGAAGCATGTGAAATTAAGAAGTTAGACTGGGCGTGTGATTCGAATAAAAGCCCGGGACCGGACGATTTTTCTTTCGACTTCTTAAAGGAGAATTGGGCTATCATTAAGGAAGATATCTTTAGAATGATGAGAGAATTCCACTGCCATGGGCGAACTATGAAAGGATTGAACCCTTCCTTTATAGTCCTCATACCTAAAAAGAAAGGGGCCTCGTCCTGGATGAGTTTCGGCCAATATCACTCATTGAAAGCTTATAAAAAATAATTTCTAAGATGTTGGCGAACAGATTGAGCAAGGTTTTAGATCCACTTATATCTGAAAATCAATTGGCTTTTGTTGGTGGGAGACAAATTACGGATAGCATTGCGGCACTGTACGAGATCATCGATGAGGCTAAGAGAAAGAAAAAGAGATGGGCAGTTTTCAAAGTTGATTTTGCCAAAGAGTATGACTCTGTTAGATGGGATTTCCTTGATATCATGATGAAGGGTATGAATTCTAGCGACAAGTGGAGATCTTGGGTTATGGAATGTGTCTCAACGGCTTCAGTGGCGGTTCTCGTCAGCGGAAGCCCGACGGAGGAATTTAAGCTCAATAGAGGATTGAGACAAGGGGATCCACTCTCCCCCTTTCTCCATCCCTTAGTGGCTGAAGGACTAAGTCTTATCATTAATCGAGTTGTGGAGTTAGGTGTCTTGGAGGTGGTAGAAGTTGGTCATGATAGAGTAAGGTATCACATCTACAATATGCAGATGATACCCTCTTCCTATATCCGTGTAAAGCAGAAAGCTTTAGAGCTATAAAGTACATACTTCGTAATTTCGAAATTCTTGCTGGGTTGGGGGTCAATTTCAACAAATGTGTCTGTGGGGTTTCAATGTTAGTCAGACGGTGATTAACGAGGGGGCTGAAATATTGAATTGCGGAATTGAGAAAGGCCCACTGACCTATATGGGACTGAATGTTGGAGTCAATCACAAGAATGCAACGGCGTGGACAGATTTGTTCAAAAAAAAATCAGGAAACGGTTAGCGAAATGGGAGGACAAACAACTAACATTTGGGGGCATAATTACATTGATTCAATCTGTGCTTTCGGCGATTCTTATCTATTGTATATCTTTCTACCGAGTACCTAAAAAAACCCCTTAGAGAGTTAGTTAGTTAGTTTACAACGCTACTTCTTGTGGGGGTTGGGGGGTAGGGGGTGGGTGGAGTGAAAATACCAATAAAATACCTTGGGTAAAATGGGAGGATATATGCAAGGAAAAATTGTCGGGAGGCCTTGGGATAAGAAACTTAGATACTTTTAATTGGGCTTTGCTAGGTAAATGGGTGCGGAGGTTTCTCAATGAACCAGAAAGATTTTGGGTGAGGGTCGTTTTCTCTAAATACGGGGGGCTGGGTTCGGGATCTGAGGGAGACAACAGGAGAGGCAGGGGGGAGGGTCGAGGGAGATCGAAAAAAAATGTCTAGTTGGTAGGGTGAGGTTTATGAGATTTATCAAGGTATGGTCTCGGGGGGAATGGGGAGCGAGATTAAGAGGGTGCTCGAGGATGGAATGAATACTCTATTTTGGGAGGATGCTTGGACTGAATGTGAATCGTTGTGTGAGAAATTTAATAGGTTGTACACGGTGAGTGAGCAAAAAAATAAGAGCGTGGGGGAGTGGGCGGAGTTGGGCTAGGTTTGGAAACTCAATTGGACTAGACCTATTTTCTCTAGAGAATCTTCTGTTCTTAACCAACTTATTATGCAGATTAACAGGGTTTGAGTGCATAAAGATAATACAGATTACTGGGAATGGTCCCACTCCAACAACGACGTCTACCAAGCTAGAAAGGCGTACAATGTGCTGATTTCCCAAACTCTAAACCAGACTCAAACGACAGCGGTTAGGAGAGATGATCGAATAGCTTTCAAAAGGCTGTGGAGATGTCACCGCCAAAACGAGCACAAGCAATTGTGTGGAAGATACCTGTTGGAAAATTAATTGCCCGGATCTATTCCGAATGAATATTTAAATACAAATTTAATTCTAACAATTATTACTAGCATGAATTAATCCTATATTAATTCAAATAATAATCCAACAACAATTCATGCATATAAAAAAGCCACATAAATCCTACGCATGCGGAATTGCTAGGAGTTTACGTGAACTAACCTCTCGGAGTGACAACTGTTGAGAAGATGGATACCCGTTCACACGAACAAACCCAAAGAGCCTTCTCAAGTATTCATTCATATGGTCACGAACAATTTAACAAAAGGGAAGAATACAAAATATGTTGCACCACCTTTGTGAATTTCTAATTTTTCCAATATACATGGAATTGCACTAGGGGTAAAAAATTCATCCCCTATTTATACACATAGGGGTGGTCGATTTTTTAGTGAAAAATAAAGATGGCAAAATGATAGGCCCAGTGGAAAACCCATTTTGCACGTGCGGAAGCAAACATGACAAGCGATGCATATTAAACAGGGGTGAAGGAATGGTGATTCCAGATTTTTCCCTTTTAAGCTCATGTGTTGTGTTTTGCTTGTAATCGAATGCATACGACAATATAAGTGTTGGGGATTATACTGAAAAGTATGCTTTTTACTTTGTATAATCGAAACTGAATTTCCAGACTTATTTACTGAAATAAATTGTTTATCACTGATGCTTTAAATATGATTGAATGTTATATATATTTACCGCATAACTGTTCAATAATTAAATGCGTGTTACATCAGAGTTAATTTAGTGATACCCGATCACGTAAGATTAAATTAATGTCCTTGTAACTATAAGTACGCCATTCACGACCTAGATGGAAATGAACAACCATCGCGAAAGGTTGAGGTGTAAGGCTCGGTTGGTTTGTCTTGACCAAGAGATTACACTAGTGCATGACCGATCTTGTTGAATAGGACCTCTGAGGAGGATAAATTCTTCAGAACTGAACAAGGAAGAATTAGACCTCAGTGGATCGTTGTTTCTTAACCTTCGTCCCTTAAATAGGATCACGTGGGATCGGTAACTATTGCTTTGACTTATCATGGGTAGCGAATCAGAGAGAGATTCAATACTTTTTATCTTGGGCAATATTATTGGTCACATGTGATTGCTAAGATTTAAAACGAAGAATCGTGTGCAAGTACGCTTGCTTGATTTGCCCCCTTGGGAGGTTCATAAGCTTTATCATACTAAATCTTGCAAGTGGAATTTGTTTCCGGTATGGATAATAATGTTGAACCGTTCCTTGACCAAGGACAAAAGATATTAATTAATGGAAAGCTATTTCAAAGGGCTTAAATTAATTAATGGGCTAGATAATCTTAAACACGGAAATAATGACCGGAGCCATATTGACTGTAATATGGGTTAAGATGGATAGTGCAATATTAATTATGTAGTGGGATTAATTAATATTTATGGGCTTGAATTATATTGTGGCTCAATATTAGATATTCAAGATCCATTAAAAGGTCCAATCTTAATTCTCCTAAAGGCCCCCTGAGTAGCCCAACATATAGTCCAATAACCTAAAAAAAAGTGATTAAAATAAAATAAATATTGTTGCTTATATTTCCCCATTATTTTCGAAAATTATGAATAAAAGAGGGAGAAAGATTTTCTTTGAATTTTGTTATGGAATGAAGATATGTATTCTTGGAATACAAGATTATCTCATTAAATTCAAGAAATCTCCCACTTGGTTATTCATAAGAGAGATTTCGAAATTTTTTGGAAAATAGAGGGCAAGAAAGATTTTCTTGATTTTCTTGAAAAGATATTATGGAAGATATGTATTTCTTGAAATACAACAATATTTCATAAATTCAAGAAGATCTAAATCTTGGAATCTTGCTCAAATTTTCGAAAATTATACCATAAAATAGAGGAGGTGGATTTTTGTGGAATATTTTAATTATGGGAAAAAGAATATATGGGATATATTCAAGATTTCTTGGTGACCAAGAAAAGTCTTTTCCCACATTGAAAAACCACCAAAATTTCGTGCCCCTCCTCTCCTATAAATAGGGGATGATTAGTTCATTCCCAAGGACAATTCCATGTGCTGTAAATATTAGCAAATCCACATACGTGGTGCAACAAAGTTTATTTTTTCCTTTTGTTAATTGTTCGCGAGTATCCTTCCACCGGATTGTCGAGCAAGGGCTAAGGGAATACTTGGGAAGTCCTTTTGGTTAGTCCGTCCGACCGAAGTCACTGCCATCCCGAGAGGTACGTTCACGTAAACCCGTAGATTCCGCATGCGTAGGTTTTACGTGGCTTTTTATATGCATGATTTGTTGTTGCAATTATTATTTGAATTAATATAGGATTAATTCATGCTAGTAATAATTAATGAATTAAATTTGTATTTAAATATTCACCCCGAATAGATCTGTGCGAATCATTCCCCAACAATAAGAACGTAAAGCAGTAAACAACACAACAATGTACAGTGGTTCGGAGACTCAAGCTCCTACATCCACTCTCCCTGTTCCTAGGGAAATCCTTCAAGCACTTCCTAAGGCTTTCTGACTACCTCTGTAGTTTACTAACCTTTCTACTTTGAGCTTTCTGACTACCTCTGTAGTTTACTAACTCAAACTGGACTTATCACCCTCTCGGGCTCGCCTCTAGATGTTTAACGAGTTCACACTCCTTCGGGACTTATCACCCTCTCTCGGGATTGTCTAACAACTACCTCACTCCACCACTAGTTTATCTCTTCCGAGAATGGGGTTTGGGTTTGGTGTTGTCTCCAACTATTGTGAGATTTTCCCTTACAATGGTTTAGCCTCAATGCTAAGGTTGGGAAAATCTCTCTAAGCTTATGATACATCGTGGGTTGCTTAGGTTGGGTTCTAGAACACTCTTTGAATATGTTTGTATATCTACAGACTTGTGTTTTAGGGTGGGAAAGCTTGGGTATATGTTCTTTTAGCTCTGTAGCATCGTGTGCTATATTCTCCACGCATCCACCACTTAATTTGATGGAAGAACTTGTATTTATAGTGTGGATTTGAATGTTACCGTTGGAGAGAATCACATTCAAATCCATACTATTCTTTGTAAGTTCTGCAGCTTTTTCAGGCTGGTTGTCTTCCTCTCATTGGTCCACGTCAGCTGGATTCCAACGGCTATATTCCTCAGTTTCTTTGCCTCGGAATATTCAGGATATACTGAGCATTCAGTACATTACTGAGTCTTCAGTAATTACTGTGCCTTCAGTATCCTTTGTCTTCAGTCTTCAGTATCTTCAGTCTTCTGAGTCTTCAGAGATATACTGATTGATATACTGAGTCTTCATGCTGAGTCTTCAGATTCTCAGTCTCAAACTGAGTCTTCAGATTCTCAGTCTCATACTGAGTCTTCAGAAACTTCAGTTTCATACTGAAACTTCAGTTTCTTCAGAAACTTACTGAGTCTTCAGAATCTAACCTGTTCTATATCTGCCGACTATACACGGTGCAGATATTATCCTGAACACTCTAAAACTGAATCCTAACTCATCTATCAAGATTATCCTGAACATGTCATACTCAGGGGTTTTGGGATCTAATCAAAATCCTCTTTATTAAATTCATTTCCCAACAATTTCCCCCTTTTTGATGATGCCAAAACCATCTTGTTACAACACACTTAACCTATACTCAGGTTTCAGTTTTTCCTATTACAAGAATGGTATATCTCTTAACAATCAATTCAGCAATGAATCACCCAATAATTTCATCACCAAACAACAATAATCAGGCATATCAAATATGAAGACATGTAAAGTAAGATAATGAGGTATTATCTTTGAGCATAAAGATAAAGTTTTCATTGATGTATGATAGACTATTACAGTTTACAATGAACTTATCAAAAGATAAAGACAAAAACATAAAGAAATACAAGTCTTCAGTCTTGGTCTTCAGTCTTCTTGATCTTCAGCTCGGCTCCTCATTCCTCTTCAACGGACCTTGTCTGATCAGGCATACTGACACTTATGCTGACTGAGTTCAGTTCTTTTGACTTCAGACATCCTGATCCTCAGGTCTCTCTTACTTACTGAGTCTCAGATCAGTTTTCTTTACTGAATCTCAGATCAGTTTTACTTACTGAGTCTCAAATCTCTTGACCTATACTGAGTCTCAGTTTCACTTTTACTCAGGCTATCTGATTTCTTCTTTGCCTGATCTGATCAGTTCGACTGATTAGATCAACACATCTTTAGATCAACATATCAGGATAGCATCTGGTAAGTACATCATATCAGGTTAGCATATCAGATTATCATATCTGATCTCGATCACGTCTGATCTTGATCAGTCTCTTTTGCTCATCTTCTGATTTGCAACCTTCTCTTCTGATTTGCTGGTTTTAGCTTTTCTTCTCTTCTGATTTGCACAGCTCATCAGTTGACTCTGGAACTCATCTAACTCATCTGATCTCGATCAGTCTCGTCTGTAGCCTCGTCTGATCTTGATCATCTACTTCTGATTCCATGAGTTCCCCCTCAATTTGTTCTTTCGTTCCCCCTCAACTTGTTATCTGTAAATTATCTTGAATAACACAAGTTGATAATGTTTTGGCATAGTTCATCAAAACTCAAATATCCAACAAGGACGCCAAAACATTAAAAATATATGCATTTTTAAAGAAACGAGTTTTTCTTTAAAAAGATCTGTTCAGGTGTTCACTTTGAAATTAGTGAACTTTAGAACTCCCGCTCTGATACCACTTGTTGGTATCAGATCAGAGACAGGTTTAAAAATAGATCTGCTCAGGCGATCACATTGAAGAAGTAATCTTTTGAGCACCTGCTCTGATACCAATTGATAGGCCCAGTGGAAAACCCATTTTTCACGTGTGGAAGCAAACATGACAAGCGATGCATATAAAACAGGGGTGAAGGAATGGTGATTCCAGATGTGTTTTGCTTGTAATCGAATGCATACGACAATATAAGAACGTAAAGCAGTAAACAACACAACAATGTACAGTGGTTCGGAGACTCAAGCCCCTACATCCACTCTCCCTGTTCCTAGGGAAATCCTTCAAACACTTCCTAAGGCTTTCTGACTACCTCTGTAGTTTACTAACCTTTCTACTTTGAGCTTTCTGACTACCTCTGTAGTTTACTAACTCAAACTGGACTTATCACCCTCTCGGGCTCGCCTCTAGATGTTTAACGAGTTCACACTCCTTCGGGACTTATCACCCTCTCTCGGGATTGTCTAACAACTACCTCACTCCACCACTAGTTTATCTCTTCCGAGAATGGGGTTTGGGTTTGGTGTTGTCTCCAACTATTGTGAGATTTTCCCTTACAATGGTTTAGCCTCAATGCTAAGGTTGGGAAAATCTCTCTAAGCTTATGATACATCGTGGGTTGCTTAGGTTGGGTTCTAGAACACTCTTTGAATATGTTTGTATATCTACAGACTTGTGTTCTAGGGTGGGAAAGCTTGGGTATATGTTCTTTTAGCTCTGTAGCATCGTGTGCTATATTCTCCACGCATCCACCACTTAATTTGATGGAAGAACTTGTATTTATAGTGTGGATTTGAATGTTACCGTTGGAGAGAATCACATTCAAATCCATACTATTCTTTGTAAGTTCTGCAGCTTTTTCAGGCTGGTTGTCTTCCTCTCATTGGTCCACGTCAGCTGGATTCCAACGGCTATATTCCTCAGTTTCTTTGCCTCGGAATATTCAGGATATACTGAGCATTCAGTACATTACTGAGTCTTCAGTAATTACTGTGCCTTCAGTATCCTTTGTCTTCAGTCTTCAGTATCTTCAGTCTTCTGAGTCTTCAGAGATATACTGATTGATATACTGAGTCTTCATGCTGAGTCTTCAGATTCTCAGTCTCAAACTGAGTCTTCAGATTCTCAGTCTCATACTGAGTCTTCAGAAACTTCAGTTTCATACTGAAACTTTAGTTTCTTCAGAAACTTACTGAGTCTTCAGAATCTAACCTGTTCTATATCTGCCGACTATACACGGTGCAGATATTATCCTGAACACTCTAAAACTGAATCCTAACTCATCTATCAAGATTATCCTGAACATGTCATACTCAGGGGTTTTGGGATCTAATCAAAATCCTCTTTATTAAATTCATTTCCCAACACAAAATCTTTTTCTTGATCTCCAAGAAATCTTGAATATATCCCATATATTCTTTTCTCCATAGTTAAATATTCCACAAAATCCCACCTCTTAATATTATGATATATTTCGAAAATAATAAGGAGTTGGAATCCAAGATTTGGATCTTCTTGAATTTATGAGATATTCTCGTATTCCAATAATACATATTTTCCATAATATCTTTTCAAGAAAAATCAAGAAAATCTTTCCTTTCCTCATCGAATCAAAATTTTTGAAATTTTCTTAATAAATAACCAAGTGGGAGATTTCTTGAATTTAATGAGATAATCTTGTATTCCAAGAATACTTATCTTCATTCCATAACAAAATTCAAAGAAAATCTTTCTCCCATTTTATTTATTAATTTCGAAATTAATTAGGAAAAATTAGTCAACAATAATTTATTTTATTTGAAACACCTTATTTCAGTTATTGGACATTATCTTTGGGCTACTTGCGGGGCCTTTAGGAAAATTAAGATTGGACCTTCCAATGGACTTTGAATTATCAATATTGAGCCACAATATTATATAAGTCCATAAATATTAATTAATCTCACTACATAAATAATATTGCACAATCCATCTTAACCAATATTACTGTTAATATGGCTCTCGGTTATTATTTCTCGTATTTAAGATTATCCAGTCCATTAATTAATTTAAGCCACTGAAATAGCTTCACATTAATTAATATCTTTTTCCTTGGTTAAGGAACGTCTCAACATTATTATCCATACTGGAAACTAGTTCCACTTGCAAGATTTAGTATGATAAAACTTCTGAGCCTCCCAAGGGGACAAATCAAGCAAGACGTACTTGCACACGATTCTCCGTATTAAATCTTAGCAATCGTCATGTAACTAGTAATATTGCCCAAGATATAAAGTTTTGAATCACATTGATTCTCTACCCATGATAAGTCAAAGCAATAATTATTAATTTCACACGATCCTATTTAAGGAACGAAGATTAAGAAATAACGAACAACTGAGGTCTAATTCTTCTATATTCAGTACTGAAGAATTTATCCTCCTGTAGGTCCTATTCAGCGCATCATAATGGACTAGTGTAATATCTTAGTCAAGACAAGCCAATCTGAGCTTTACACTTCAACCTTTTACGATGGATTGTTCATTTCCATCTGGGTTGTGAATTCTGTACTTTTGGTTACAAGGGACTGTTAATTTAATCTTCTGTGATCTGGTATCACTAAATTAAGTAAAATGTAACATGTACTATTTATTGAACAGTCATGCAGTAAATATATGTAACATTCAATGATATTTAAAGCAACAATGATAAATAATTTATTTTAGCAAATAAGACAAAAATTCAGTTTGATTATACAAAGTAAAAACATACTTTTCAGTATAACCCCAACAATCTTCCACTTATACTCAAAGTCTGCTTTTAAGTATACTACAACACGTCTCGTGTTGTTCTACGTCTAATGTCACCTACACAAACTTAATAATATCTTTCCCACTTATACTCAAAGCAGATTGACAACGCTTTTGACACCCATTCCTTCCACATGTCTCTCGAATGTATTCAGAGGCAGACCTTTTGTGAATGAATCTGCTAGGTTGTCTTCTAATGCGATCTTTGCCAGCTCTATATCTCATCTCTTAACGATTTCTCGTATAAGATGGTATTTCCTTTCAATGTGTTTGCTAGCCTTGTGGGCTCTCGGTTCCCTTGAATTGCAACTGCTCCGACATTATCACAGTAGAACGTGATGGTGCTGGGCAAATTCGGAACTACATCCAAGTCCACTAGGAAGTTCTTGAGCCAAACCGCTTCTTTCGCTACTTCACAAGCAGCTACATATTCGGCTTCCATGGTAGAATCTACGATGCATTTCTGCTCAACGCTTCTCCATGTCATGGCTCCTCCCCCCATGCAAAACACACTACCCAAGGTAGATTTTCTGGAATCTAAGTCTGATTGGAAATCTGAGTCCGTGTAACCGATGGAATCAGACTGTCTGATGGATAAACCAACATTCTATCCCGAGTTCTGTTTAGATACTTCAAGATATTTTTAACTAAATTCCAATGTTCTTTCCCCAGATTACTATGATATATTGCCACCATGCCTACGGCAAAGCAAATATCTTGCCTCGTGCACAACATTGCATACATAAGGCTTCCGAAGCCGAAGCATAAGGAATGCCTTTCATGTCATCTATCTCCTTTTGTGTGTTAGGGCACATTGCTTTGAATAGATGGATTCCATGTCTGAAAGGCACGAAACCTTTCTTGGAATCTTGCATGCTGAAACGCTTCAAAACAGTATCTATATATGAGGCTTGCGATAAGCCTATCATCATTTTCTTACGATCTCTAGTGATCTTGATCCCAAGGATGTGACCGGCTTCCACTAAGTCCTTCATATCAAACTGTTTTAATACCCATGCCTTACGTCCGACAACACCTTTACATCATCTCCGATGAGTAGAATATCGTCTACGTATAGTTCTAAGAATACCAATGCAGTTCCGACACGTTTTTTATCCACACAAATCTCGTATTTGTTTTGATCGAGCCCGTAAGACTTTATAAGTTGATCAAAACATTGGTTCCAAGCAGATCCATTCACAAAGGGTCTGCCTCAGAATACATTCGAGAGACATGTGGAAGGAATGGGTGTCAAGACCGTTGCCAATCTGCTTTGAGTATAAGTGGGATAAATTATTAGGTTCGTGTAGGTGACATTAGATGTCACGTATTAGGAACTACACGAGACATGTTGTAGTATACTTAAAAGCAGACTTTGAGTATAAGTGGGAGATTGTTGGGATTATACTAGAAAGTATGCTTTTACTTTGTATAATCAAAACTGAATTTCAGACTTATTTACTGAAATAAATTGTTTATCACCGATGCTTTAAATATCATCGAATGTTACATATATTTACTGCATAACTGTTCAATAAATAGTACGTGTTACATTGTAGTTAATTTAGTGATACTAGATCACAGAAGATTAAATTAACAGTCCCTTGTAACCAAAAGTACACCATTCGCAACCTAGATGGAAATGATCAATCCATCGTGAAAGGTTGAAGTGTAAGGCTCAGATTGGCTTGCCTTGACCAAGAGATTACACTAGTGCATGACTGATGCACTGAATAGGACCTACAGGAGGACAAATTCTTCAGAACTGAACAAGGAAGAATTAGACCTCAGTGGTTCGTTATTTCTTAATCTTCGTCCCTTAAATAGGATCACGTGTGGTTGGTAACTATTGCTTTGACTTATCACGGGTAGAGAATCAACGAGATTCAATACTTTATATCTTGGGCAATATTATTGGTCACATGTGATTGCTAAGATTTAATACGGAGAATCGTGTGCAAGTACACTTGTTCGATTTGCCCCCTTGGGAGGTTCATAAGATTTATCATACCAAATCTTGCAAGTGGAACTAGTTTCCGGTATGGATAATAATGTTGAACCGTTCCTTAACCAAGCACAAAAGATATTAATTAATGGAAAGTTGTTTCAGTGGCTTGAATTAATTAATGGGCTAGATAGTCTTAAACACGGGAAATAATAACCCGGAGCCATATTGACTGTAATATGGGTTAAGATGGATAGTGCAATATTAATTATGTAGTGGGATTAATTAATATTTATGGGCTTGAATAATATTGTGGCTCAATATTGAGAATTCAAGATCCATTGGAAGGTCCAATCTTAATTCTCCTAAAGGCCCCCTAAGTAGCCCAACATAAAGTCCAATAACTGAAAAAGGTGTTAAAAAATAAAATAAATTTTGTTGCCTATTTTTCCTTGTTTTTTGGAAAATTATGAATAAAAATGGGAGAAAGATTTTCTTTGAATTTTGTTATGGAATGAAGATATGTATTCTTGGAATACAAGATTGTCTCATTAAATTCAAGAAATCTCCCACTTGGTTATTCATATTTGAGATTTTCGAAATTTTTGATAATTAAGGGAAAGAAAGATTTTCTTGATTTTCTTGAAAAGATATTATGGTAGATATGTATTTCTTGAAATACAAGTATATCTCATAAATTCAAGAAGATCCAAATCTTGGAATCTTGTCTCTTAATTTTAGAAAAATATGCCATAACAAGATAAGGTGGGATTTTTGTGGAATATTTTAATTATGGAGAAAAGAATATAGGAGATATATTCAAGATTTCTTGGAGATCAAGAAAAGATTTTCCCACATTATTTTTTTCCCAAAATTTCGACCAACACGCTATCTATAAATAGGGGATGATTCTTTCATTCCCAAGTACAATTCCATGTGCTGGAAAAATTAGTAAATCCACAAAAGTGGTGCAACAAAGTTTATTTTTCCTTTTGTTAATTGTTCGCGAGCATCCTTCCACCGGATTGTCGAGCAAGGACTAGGGAATACTTGGGAAGGCTTTTTGGTGTGTTTTCATCAACGAGTCCATTGCCATTCCAAGAGGTACGTTCACGTAAACTCGTAGTAATTCCGCATGCGTAGGATTTACGTGAACTGTTTATATGCATGATTTGTTGTTAAATTATTATTTGAATTAATATAGGATTAATTCATGCTAGTAATAATTGTTAGAATTAAATTTGTTTTTAAATATTCATCCCGAATAGATCCGTACAATTAATTCCCCAACACTTTTGATCTTCGGGACCATAGAACATGCATCCCTTCGTTCCCTCGGGGTACCCTATAAACAACCTTAATTCTGATCGTGGATCCAATTATCCGGCTTCCTTATACAACACGTATGCCGGACATCCCCAAATTCTCATGTGTTTCAAACTGGGCTTGCGCCCGGTCCACAACTCTTTAGGGGTTTTGGGAACCGATTTGGATGGCACTAGGTTCAAAATGTAAGCCGTTGTTTCCAAGGCGTGACCCCAAAACAATTTGGGTAGATCTGCATAACTCATCATTTATCTGACCATTTCTAAAAGAGTTATGTTTCTTCGTTATGCAATCCCGTTTTGTTGAGGGGTTTCAGGTACAATCCCTTCATCTGACAAGTAGTTCAAAAAATCATCGCTGAGATATTCGCCTCCATGATCAGATCGTAGAGACTTGATACGTTTTTCCCTATGATTCTCTACTTGAGCCTTAAATTCTTTAAATTTATCAAAGGTCTCAGATTTATGCTTCATAAGGTAAATGTGTCCATATCTTGAGTAATCATCGATAAAGGTAACGAAATACTCATAACCTCCTCTTGCTTTGATTGACATTGGACCACATACGTCAGTGTGAACGATTTCCAACACTTCTTTGGCTCTATTTTTGGGGTAATATTGGAAACTATGCCTTTTACTTTGTATAACCAAACAAAATTTCTTATTTATTTACTGAAATAAATTATTTATCACTATTGCATTAAATATGATTGAATGTTATATATTTATTGCAAACATGTTCAATAAATAGTACGTGTTACATTGAAGTTAATTTGGTGATACCAGAACACGGAAGATCAAATTAACAGTTCCTCGTAACTAAGTACAAATTCACAACCCAGATGAAAATGAACAATCCATCATGAAAGGTTGCAGTGTAAGGCTCAGATTGACTTGTCTTGACCAAGAGATTAGACTAGTGCGTTATGATGCGCTGAATAGGACCTACAGGAGGATAAATTCTTCGGTACTGAATATACAAGAATTAGACCTCACTGGTTCGTTATTTCTTAATCTCCCTCCCTTATATTGGATCGTGTGAAATTAATATTGCTTTGATTTATGATGGGAAAAGAATCAACGCGATTCGATACCTTATATCTTGGGCAATATTATTAGTTACATGACGATTGCTAAGATTTAATACGGAGAATCGTGTGCAAGTACGACTTGCTTGATTTGTCCCCTTGGTGGGCTCAGAAGCTTTATCATACCAAATTTTGCAAGTGGAAATTTATTTTCGGCATGGATAATAATGTTGAGTTGTCTTTACTCCAAGGACAAAGATATTAATTAATATAAAGCTTATTCAGCGACTTAATTAATTAGTGGACTAGATAATCTTAAACACGAGAAATAATAACCAGGAGCCATATTATTGTAAAATCGTAATATGGGTTATGATGGATAGTTCAATATTAATTTTATAGTGGAATAAATTAATATTAATGGGCTTGAATAATATTTGACTTAATATTAAAGATTCATAGCCCATTGGAGGTCAAATCTTAATTCTCCTAAAGGTCTCTCAAATAGCCCAATTAAAGTCCAATTAATGAATAAGAGAAGAAAATATTATTGCCTGTTTTTCCTTATTATTTTCGAAAATTATGAGTAGGAGAGAGAAAAAGATTTTCTTGATTTTCATGGAAAGATTTTAAGGAATAAGTATTCTAATGATACTATTTTATCCCATAAATTCAAGAAAGGTAAAAGATCTTATTCCTTCCCTGTTTATTTTGATATTTTCGAAAATTATGGACAAGAAGGGAGGAGAAGATTTTGTTGCGAGATATTTTGAGAAGAAGAATATATTGGATATATTCAAGATTGTATCTTGAGGAAGAAGCAAGAAAATTTTGCAATGACCCAATTAGGTCAAAATTTTCAACCCTCCCTTGTCCTATAAATAGGGGATGAATTTTTCATCCCCAATGCAATTCCATGTGTTGGAAAAATTATAAACCCACAAAGGTGGTGGCAAATATATTATTTTCTCTTTTGTTATTCGAGTTTAGCCAAACCCGTAACCCGCCCCGCCAATTTTTTTGCCAACAAATAACCCGCCCGCCCCGTCGGGTTTTTGAACCCGCTTTACCCCGCCCCGTGAACCCGGCGGGTTTAACCCGCCCCAAGTCCAATTTCATTTTTCCCTATATTTTTTAATTTATACTCCTAACTTCATACATATATTCCTAAAAAATAACACATTAACTAGAATCATTCAAATTATAACAAATAAAATACTTAATTCCATAATCAATCTCACATCATAAAGCACAAAATTCAAAAGTTTTAATCAATCCCACATCAAAGAAGATTATTTAATGGGACAGTCAGTGTGAATTAGCTCTAGTTCCTTCTTCAGGCTCCATCTGTTTTAAAAAAGATAGATATGTTAGTGTTTTAGAAAAATAAATAAATAAGCAAAAAAATAATTTATCTCTACCTCCAATTCATACAATTATTTTGCAGTCCTCCAATTAATACTTGAATTTGTATTATTTGGGTGAATTAATTGAAATTTATTTTGAATTATGTACATTAATATCTACTCATTCTAATTTCTTCTCAATCTAAACTAAAGCACTTATTCGATAAAAGAAACTGATAAATCAAAGAAAGAAACAATTCACCGTGAAAGAAATAAACCCTATATAAAATACATTTAATTTAATAAAAAATTATAGAATTAATATATATTTATATACGTGGGGCAGGTCGGGGGCGGGTTTACCTAATACCGCAACCCGCCCCGCCCCGGCAAAAAACCCGTTTAACCCGCTCCGAAACCCGTTTGACTGGGTTTTAACCCGCCCCATCCGGGGCGGATTCGTGCTGGTTCTGGGTTTTAACCCACCCCATTTCCATCCCTAGTTATAATCGTTCGTTAGAATCCGTCCACAGGATTAAGTTCGTGGACGTGGGACATATTTGAGAATGCATTTTGGGTTGATCCATCGTCTCAACGGTTGTCTCTCCAAGAGGTATGTAATCTCGTAATTCCTAGATTCCGCTTGCTTAGGTTTTACGTGGATTAAGTGTATGCATGTTGCTAATTGCTTGTTTAATTATTATGTTTAATTGATTTAGGATTAATTCATGTTAGTAATTAATTGAATAATTTAAATATGTATTTAAATACACCTCGAATAGATCCGGGCACCCCGTATTTCACAACAACTGGTATCAGAGCTTCGGTTTCAAACTCAGTCTTTTAAATGGTTATTTAAATTATGTTGGTCATTAAATTCAAAATTGGATAGTAGAATTGCTAGATCTAATTTGTGTTGGGGAATTAATTGCCCGGATCTATTAGGGATGACTATTTAAATACAAATTCAATTCTAACAATTATTACTAGCATGAATTAATCCTAAATTAATTCAAATAATAATTCAACAACAAATCATGCATATAAACAGTTCACATAAATCCTACGCATGCGGAATTACTACGAGTTTACGTGAACTTACCTCTTGGAATGGCTCGTTGATGAAAACACACCAAAAGACCTTCCCAAGTATTCCCTAGTCTTTGCTCGTCAATCCGGTGGAAGGAAACTTGCGAACAATTAACAAAAAGGGAAAATAAAAATTGTTGCACCACCTTTGTGGATTTACTAATTTTTCCAGCACATGGAATTGAACTTGGGAATGAAACACTCATCCCCTATTTATAGAGGTGTGGTGGCCGATTTTTTGCATATGGAATAGGGGGAAAAAATCTTTTCTTGATCTCCAAGAAATCTTGAATATATCTCATATATTCTTTTCTCCATAATTAAAATATTACATAAAAATCCCACTCTCTTTTGTTATGGTGATTTTCGAAAAACATAGGAAAAAGAAAACCAAAATTTGGATCTTCTTGAATTTATGAGATATACTTGTATTTCAAGAAATACATATCATCCATAATATCTTTTCAAGAAAATCAAGAAAATCTTTCTTTCCCTTTTATTTCAAAAAATTTCAAAATTTACATATGAATAACCAAGTGGGAGATTTCTTGAATTTAATGAGATAATCTTGTATTTCAAAAATACATATCTTCATTCCATAACAAAATTCAAAGAAAATCTTTTTCCCCCTTTATTCATAATTTTCGAAAAATATGAGGAAGAATAAGCAACAAATTTATTTTATTTTTAAACACCTTTTTCAGTTATTGGACTTTATGTTGGGCTACTTGAGGGGCCTTTAGGAGAATTAAGATTGGACCTTCCAATGGACCTTGAATTATCAATATTGAGTCACAATATTATTCAAGCCCATAAATATTAATTAATCCCACTACATAATTAATATTGCTCTATCCATCTTAACCCATATTACAGTTAATATGACTCCCGGTTATTATTTCCCGTGTTTAAGATTATCTAGTCCATTAATTAATTCAAGCCACTGAAATAGCTTTCCATTAATTAATATCTTTTATCCTTGGTAAAGGAACGGTTCAACATTATTATCCATACCGGAAACCAGTTCCACTTGCAAGATTTGGTATGATAAAACTTATGAACCTCCCAAGGGGGCAAATCGAACAAGCGTACTTGCATACGATTCTCCGTATTAAATCTTAGCAATCGCATGTGACCAATAATATTGCCCAAGATATAAAGTATTGAATCTCCTTGATTCTCTACCCGTAATAAGTCAAAACAATAATTACTAACCACACACGATCCTATTTAAGGGACGAAGATTAAGAAATAACGAACCAATGAGGTTTAATTCTTCCTAGTTCAGTTCTGAAGAATTTGTCCTCCTGTAGGTCCTATTCAGTGCATCAGTAATGCACTAGTGTAATCTCTTGGTCAAGACAAACCAATCTGAGCCTTACACTTCAACCTTTCACGATGGATTGTTCATTTACATCTAGGTCGTGAATGGTGTACTTTTAGTTACAAGGAACTGTTAATTTAATCTTCTGTGATCTGGTATCACTAAATTAACTACAATGTAACACATACTATTTATTGAACAGTTATGCAGTAAATATATGTAACATTCGATGACATTTAAAGCATCAGTGATAAACAATTTATTTCAGTAAATAAGTCTGAAATTCAGTCTGATTATACAAAGTAAAAGCATACTTTCCAGTATAATCCCAACAATCTCCCACTTATACTCAAAGTCTGCTTTTAAGTATACTACAACATGTCTCGTGTAGTTCCTAATACGTGACATCTAATGTCACCTACACGAACCTAATAATGTCTCCCACTTATACTCAAAGCAGATTGGCAACGTTCTTGACACCCATTCCTTCCACATGTCTCTCGAATGTATTCTGAGGCAGACCCTTTGTGAATGGATCACATAGGTTATCTTCCGACGCGATCTTTGCCACCTCTATATCTCCTCTCTTAACGATTTCTCGTATAAGATGGTATTTCCTTTCAATGTGTTTGCTGGCCTTGTGGGCTATTGGTTCCCTTGAATTTGCAACTGCTCCGGCATTGTCACAATAAACAGTGATTGTGCTGGGGAAATTCAGAACTACATCCAAGTCCACTAGGAAGTTCTTGAGCCAAACCGCTTCTTTCGCTGCCTCGCAAGCAGCTACATATTCGGCTTCCATGGTAGAATCTGCGATGCATTTCTGCTAAACGCTTCTCCACGTCATGGCTCCTCCCCCCCCATGCAAAACACACTACCAGAGGTAGATTTTCTGGAATCTAAGTCTGATTGGAAATCCGAGTCCGTGTAGCCGATGGGGATTAGACTATCTGACTGATAAACCAACATTCTATCTCAAGTTCTTTTCAGATACTTCAAAATGTTTTTTAACTGCCGTCCAATGTTCTTTCCCCGGGTTACTTTGATATCTTGCCACCATGCCAACGGCAAAGCAGATATCCGGTCTCGTGCACAACATTGCATACATAAGGCTTCCGACAGCCGAAGCATAAGGAATGCCTTTCATGTCATCTATCTCCTTTTGTGTCTTAGGGCACATTTCCTTGGATAGATGGATTCCATGCCTGAAAGGTACGAAGCCTTTCTTGGAATCCTGCATGCTGAATCGTTTCAAGACAGTGTCTATGTATGAGGCTTGCGATAAGCCTATCATCATTTTCTTACGATCTCGAGTGATCTTGATCCTAAGGATGTGCCCGGCTTCCCCTAAGTCCTTCATATCAAACTATTTTGAAAGCCATGCTCTTACGTCTGATAACACCTTTACATCGTTCCCGATGAGCGTAATGTCGCTCGTGATAGTACTAAGAATACCAATGCGATTCCGATATGCTTTTTGTACACACAAACTTTCAACTCGTTTTGATCAAACCCATAAGACTTTATAACATGATCAAAACATTGGTTCCAAGCTCGGATGCTGTTTGAGTCCGTAAATAGACTTCATGAGCTTACAAACTAGGTGTTCTTGGCCTTTTCAATGAAGCCTTGGGGTTGTTGCATATAGATTTCTTCATCAAGACTTCCGTTAAGGAAAGCCGCCTCTTGACATCCATTTGTCGATTTCAAAATCGAGATCTTGTGACTATCGACAAGAGAATCCGGATGGACTTGAGCATTGCTACAGGTGAAAAAGTTTCCTCATAGTCGATCCCTTCTTTCTGAGTATAACATTTCGCCACAAGCCTTGCCTTGAAGGTTTCCACCTTCCCGTCCGGTCCCCTTTTTCTCTTGTATACCCACTTGCAACTAATAGGTTTGACCCCATTAAGTGGTTCGACTAGCTCCCACACTCTGTTATGATCGATAGAACCCATTTCTGCTTTCATTGCCTTTTGCCAAGAAACCGCACCCTTGTCTTGGATTGCCTCATCATATGTCCATGGGTCTGATTCGTCTTGTCCGGGAATCAAGTCCGAGGACTCTCCTATCCCCATGAATCTCTCTGGCTGTCTTACAACCCTCCCACTACGACGAGGTTCACGTTGTGAAAGTGTGTCGTTTGGTATATTATCTTGTACAGTTGGCAATGAGGTTAGCCCCCTTAGCTCACTTAAGGTAATCTCACTTCTGGGTCTTCTTTCGTTCATATAGTCTTCCTCCAAAAAATCTAAAGTGGGTGCTTATTACCACCTTTTGATCTTCGGGACCATAGAACATACTCCCTTTTGTTCCCTCGGGGTATCCTAAAAATAACCTTAATTCTGATCGAGGATCCAATTTCCCTGCTTCCTTGTCCAACACGTAGGCCGGACACCCCCAAATTCTCATGTGTCTCAAACTGGGCTTGCGCCCGGTCCACAATTCTTTGGGAGTTTTGGGAACCGATTTGGATGGCACCAAGTTCAGAATGTAAGCCGCTGTTTCCAAGGCATGACCCCAGAACGACTTGGGAAGATCCGCATAACACATCATTGATCTAACCATTTCTAAAAGAGTTATGTTTCTTCGCTCTGCAACCCCGTTTTGTTGAGGGGTTCCGGGTGCAGTTAGCTGGGATGCAATCCCTTCATCCGACAAGTAGTTCAAAACCTCATCGCTGAGGTACTCGCCTCCACGATCGGATCTTAGAGACTTGATAAGTTTTTCCCTATGATTCTCTGCTTGAGCCTTAAATTCTTTGAATTTCTCAAAGGTCTCAGATTTATGCTTCATAAGGAAAATATAACCGTACCTTGAGTAGTCATCAATAAAAGTGACGAAATACTCATAACCTCCTCTTGCTTTGGTTGACATTGGACCACATACGTCTGTGTGAACGATTTCTAACACTTCTTTGGCTCTATTCCCCTTGGCTCCGAATGCCCTCTTGGTCATTTTACCCTCCAAACATGATTCGCAGGTTGGAATTGGTTCAACTTGGAGAAACTCCAGTGAACCGTCTTTCACCAACCTTTGGATCCTCTTTGGATTTATATGTCCCAATATTAGATGCCATAGAAGTGTTTCGTTCACATCTGATGAATGTTTTCTTTTATCGGAAACAGTTGATGTGTTATAGGATGTGTTTCGTGAGTGGTGTGCACAGTTAATTGTATAGAGATTATTCGACCAATGTTCCATAACAGATACACTCATCATTTCAAGAAATGATGTCATTCTTATTAGAAGAAACTAAGTATCCATTAATAGAATTTTAGAAACTGAAAGTGAATTCTTTCTAAAACTGGGAACATAAAGATAATCTCTTAAAATTAAAAACTTTATCTTCAAAAGACAGGTGCACTTCTCCCACTGGTTTAACCACTACTCATGTAGCACTGCAATATCTGCTACTTACGTAGCATTGCAATAACCGTTACTAACGTAGTATTGCAATATCTGCTACTTACGTAGCATTGCAATAACCACTACTTTCATAACATCGCCCAGTGTGATGAGGATCTCACTCCCACTAAGTTGCCGAATCAGTTTCAACCCGTGAAGCAAACATGATTTGTGGATCCCGTATCAACTACCCACGAATGAGAAGTATACGCCGCTAAACAAGTTTCAACAATTAGTGCGTGAGAATTACCTTTCTTTCCGGCCCTTTTGGGGTTGGAACAGGAAAACCTCCATTGTCCTCTTTCACCGCAGCTTAAGCACTTCCTCTTTGGATTTTCCTTGACACCACCAGCATTCATCATCTTACCATTGCCCTTGGCAACAACTGAGTCTGATTGCTTATGGCTTTTGGTCATCTTCTTCTTGCCTTCCCTTGGCCTAGAAAATGAAGACAGACCACTTGCCGTCAAAGCTTGAGTTTGGTGCCACATCAACATCTCTACCGAGACCAAAGCTTGCAACAAATCAGCTAGCCAGGCCAAAATGCTCAGAAACTTTTGGGTAGATAGTGAAGTACCAAATTCATCCGAGTCTCCAGATTATAATCTGCACTCAGAACCTCAAGTTTGTTCAGATGAGCCATCAATTTTGAGGACGTAATCCCTTACGGGTTTGCCCTCCACCATTTTCAGCGACGACATCTCTCGCAAGGTGATCTAACGAGTCCCGCATTTTTTTGACTCGTCAGTTGGCTCATCTGATTTTGGTGTGTCAAGAATCCACTTGTGCTTTAGTGCAGTTAGGACAATTATAATTTTTCGTTTCCAATCAATATAGTTTTTCACCAGTAAGCAAATTGTCTTTAAGTATATTGAACAGTGGATTAAAAGGTTGCGACATGATGAACTGAAATAAATAATAATATGCATAGGCATAAATATATCACAAAATTCGATCACATGTTTCATATTTAAAATCTCAAAAAAAAAAATATGAACATGCATCAGCCAACATCTCAAAACAGTTTAAATAAGCCACGTGGGGTGGGTCATTATTTAAACACATTCAAGCAGGTTACAAACAAGAACAGTTACAAACCTTTAATATCCAGATTAATAGTTGACTCCCACTTGACCAATATAAAATTGACAGGGACTTCGGGGAAGTATATGCATATCAATTTTATACCTAAGTAATAACCATGAATAAATACAGAATCATCCACTTGTGAGGGTCATCGTCGCCACTAGTAATAATCCACAATCATCCACTTGGAATTTATTCATGTGAAAGCTATCTTTTGACCGTCCCGTGGGGGGAATTTCTCCAAAAGAATTCACAAATAAATAAATCATGGAGGTCAAAATTAATTCAATTTTATTATCCGGAATAAAATTGTCAATTAATTGTTCAAGCATACTTAGTAATTTTCGAAAGTGAGATTTTTCAAAACATTTTCTCATGCATCGCAAATTTAAATACAATTAAAATAAGCATAAAATAATGCATAAACATCAAGACAAAAAATTAAACATATTGGGCACATTTATCCAATTGTCATGGTTAATTTTTTTCATGTCTTGATCTTGAGAAATCGTCTTCATAGCCTTCATCGTTCGTCTCGAAAAGCTCCCACTTGACCGATTCAAAAAAATGCCTTGTCAAGACACGTCATCGACCACCATGGTCGGAGTGCCCACCTAAGACTCCCGGCCGTGTCGAATAAGCGTCGTCGCGTCTTTCGCCGGCCGCTTCGGTCTGCGTCGCCGCTTGCCGCCTCGGCGCCTTTCGTCGCCGCCGTACCTTGCCGCGCCGCCGCCGCATAGCGTGCCTCGGAAGATCGCCCGCCGTCGTCCCTTCTCCGAAGTCGCCAGCGTCGCCACATTACCGCGTCACCCGGCGAATCCGCCTTCGGCCCCTCACCCCGCCCACGCCCGTCTTGGGCGCTAGCGTCCGCATCACGCGTGCCGCACTTAAGATCCACGTCACGCGTGCCTCCCTTACGCGTTGCACGACGCACGCCGCCACGCCCGATTCGGATCCGTCTTTTAATTCTTCATCTCCGCCTCCGTTTACGATCCGGTTACAATTTATTTACAAAAAAATAAATAAACCTAGATCTAAACTAGTCTATTACATTGATTAAATCAAATAAATTCTAATCTACTCGTGGATTTTCTCACGAGGCAAAACGAATTCGAACGAATCGAATTAAAAAAAAAAACCACAATTTATATGCATGCATAAATAAACACATTAAATTTCATGACAATTGGATACCTGGAAAAAAGATCTTGCAATTCTACTATCCAATTTCAAATTTAATGAAAATGAATTAAATTACAATTTAAAATTCAGAGCCCGAAACCGAGGCTCTGATACCATTTGTTGGGGAATTAATTGCCCAGATCTATTCGGGATGAATATTTAAATACAAATTCAATTCTAACAATTATTACTAGCATGAATTAATCCTAAATTAATTCAAATAATAATTCAACAACAAATCATGCATATAAACAATTCACATAAATCCTACGCATGCGAAATTACTACGAGTTTACGTGAACTTACCTCTTGGAATGGCAATGGTCTCGTTGATGAAAACACACCAAAAGACCTTCCCAAGTATTCCCTAGTCCTTGCTAGTTAATCCGGTGGAAGGAAACTCGCGAACAATTAACAAAAAGGGAAAATAAAAATTGTTGCACCACCTTTGTGGATTTACTAATTTTTCCAGCACATGGAATTGAACTTGGGAATGAAACACTCTTCCATAATATCTTTTCAAGAAAATCAAGAAAATCTTTCTTTCCCTTTTATTTAAAAAAATTTCAAAATTTACATATGAATAACCAAGTGGGAGATTTCTTGAATTTAATGAGATAATCTTGTATTTCAAGAATACATATCTTCATTCCATAACAAAATTCAAAGAAAATCCTTCTCCCCTTTTATTCATAATTTTTGAAAAATATGAGGAAAAATAAGCAACAAATTTATTTTATTTTTAAACACCTTTTTCAGTTATTGGACTTTATGTTGGGCTACTTGAGGGGCCTTTAGGAGAATTAAGATTGGACCTTCCAATGGACCTTGAATTATCAATATTGAGCCACAATATTATTCAAGCCCATAAATATTAATTAATCCCACTACATAATTAATATTGCACTATCCATCTTAACCCATATTACAGTTAATATGACTCCCGGTTATTATTTCCCGTGTTTAAGATTATCTAGCCCATTAATTAATTCAAGCCACTGAAATAGCTTTCCATTAATTAATATCTTTTATCCTTGGTAAAGGAACGGTTCAACATTATTATCCATACTAGAAACCAGTTCCACTTGCAAGATTTGGTATGATAAAACTTATGAACCTCCCAAGGGGGCAAATCGAACAAGCGTACTTGCACACGATTCTCCGTATTAAATCTTAGCAATCGCATGTTACCAATAATATTGCCCAAGATATACAAGATATAAAGTATTGAATCTACTTGATTCTCTACCCGTAATAAGTCAAAACAATAATTACTAACCACACACGATCCTATTTAAGGGACGAAGATTAAGAAATAACGAACCACTGAGGTCTAATTCTTCCTAGTTCAGTTCTGAAGAATTTGTCCTCCTGTAGGTCCTATTCAGTGCATCAGTCATGCACTAGTGTAATCTCTTGGTCAAGACAAACCAATCTGAGCCTTACACTTCAACCTTTCACGATGGATTGTTCATTTCCATCTAGGTCGTGAATGGTGTACTTTTAGTTAGAAGGAACTGTTAATTTAATTTTCGGTGATCTGGTATCACTAAATTAACTACAATGTAACACGTACTATTTATTGAACAATTATGCAGTAAATATATGTAACATTCGATGATATTTAAAGCATCAGTGATAAACAATTTATTTCGGTAAATAAGTCCGAAATTCAGTCTGATTATACAAAGTAAAAGCATACTTTCCAGTATAATCCCAACAATCTCCCACTTATACTCAAAGTCTGCTTTCAAGTATACTACAGCATGTCTCGTGTAGTTCCTAATACGTGACATCTAATGTCACCTACATGAACCTAATAATTTGCAGGTATCCAATTGTCATGGTATTTAATGTGTTTAATTATTTAATGCGTATGAATAGTTTTTAATTCGACTCGTTCGAATTTGTTTTTCTCATAAGAAAATCCACGAGTAGATTAGGCTATTTGATTTGTTCAATGTAATAGACTAGTCTAGATCGTAGGTTTATTTATATTTTGTTAAATAAATTGTAACCGGATCGGAGACAAAGATGAGGACTGAAGACGGGATTTGAAAACCGTGCACGGGCAGCGTGCATCGTGCGAAACATTCCAAGGGAGGCACGCGCATGATGCGGACGATGGTGCGCACGGGCGCGCGCATGGCTGAGGGGCCGGATGCACGTGGAATCAGTGCAAGGCCGGCGGGCAACGCGCGCGCTGGGGCGCCGGCGCAAACGAATGCGGGGCTTGATTCGGACGGGGTTGTGGCCGAGCAACGCGCGTGCGCATGGGTGCGACCTGCCCGTTGCATGCCGAAGTTGCAAAGAAGATTGGGTGATGTGCGCGTTGCGCCTTGGCACACGGGCGCGGTCACTCGGCCAAGGGGCCCCTTGTTTCGAGATGGATTTTGTAGAGCCCCGAATCCAGAATGTCGGCTCTTGCACCTTTGACACTCTAAACTCCGCCACTTAGTGTTTGTAAAATCTGAGCTTAAAAATTTCTTTTTATAATATAACGACAAACGTAAGTATTACATTATGCAGCGGAAAGTATTAATGACAAATATAAGTTATGAAAAAGCTGTGTGGGCCCATTTATTAAAACTAGATCATTGATAAGTATTAGTTAATTTTAAGGATATCTTACAAGATAAACATCTAGCAACATTTAAGAAAAGGTTCATTACTCGGCATACAAATATATCATTAAGTGTTAAGAGTGATAACATTTATTTAAAGAGTCATATCTATATATTATTATCATTAACCAAGGGAAACTCCGTGTCATCCCTGTTGCAGCTCCGACCCCTCTCGATCATGTCCTGAAACATCAAACTGTGGGGGGGTGAGATAAAAATATCAGCGGGCAACTTGTACGCGTTACTCATACTGGTCACCGAAAATATAATTATCTTGGTATTTTATTAAAGATTATTCATACGCTTTTGCGTAGATGATTTTTGGTATTTAGGGTAAATTCATAGTACATTCAAATTCATTACTTGAATTTCTAACAGTACACTCTTTTTCATGGTTCGGATAATAGTAACTTAGAATCTCCTTTATCAATAGTGGGATAATATTGGTAACGACTTATAGCCTGAAATCCTCTTCATTTCCTTTACATCATAGTGGGACCACACTAGTAATGACTTACCACGTGCAATCCCCATCGTCACCTTTTCATTATAGTGGGACCACACTGGTAACGACTTACCACGTGCAATCCCCATTGTCTCCTTCATCGCATACCATATATCTCATATCATCATATCATAATCATAGTCATAAGATTATTTTTGAAACCTTATATTCTTATATACTTGTGTTCTTTGGTTATAGATTTGTGTTTGTTTAGTCGAGTTCAGAATACACCAACAATCACTGTAACATAAACCACTGTATACAAATAGTGTCACCCACCTTGTTAACTTTTAAGAAAAGTTACAAACTTGAAATCGGTTTGAGAGTTTGAGCGTGATGGTGATCGTCCGAGCTTTGATTCGAGCAACACTTCCCCTAGCACAATATTTTCATGTTCTCGTCATTAATTACTCTTGATTTAAGTAAATTATTCATAAGTTTAACGAGGACGTTAAACTCCTTTCTTAAAATTTCCTTACTCGTGAACTTTTATCAAACATTTACTTTAATCGGCTATTGTAGTTCATTAATGATGTCCCAAGATAATAACTTGCAATAATAAAGCTTTAAGGTTCATTTTTCAGCTTGACACAGTTTTAGAAAACAATTTTATAAAATTGTGTTATAGTACTAAAATTCATAAAATAATTCACAAAGGCAGTTAAGTGCATGTGGTATTTGATTATGATTAGAAAAATGAATCGTATGGAAAATAGTTCCAGTAATTCAATAAGTCGGTTTGTTCTTCAGTTTCACAATATACACTTCAAAAATTCATAACTCTTTATTCGCAAGTCCAAATCTTATGAATTTTGAGGAGCATGTTTATGTCTTGTTATAGTTTAGGACCACATCTTTAATTTTCTACAAAGTTCATGTGTATGGTGCATGAAAAATTCTCTAAATTAATAACATGTGATTTATTAACAAAAGGTCCTAAAGGACTTACAAATAAGTGGCATAAAAAGAAAATAAAACTCACATACGGTTTGTGAAAGAAAGTCATCCAAATAATTTATTGTACCAACCATTAAGTTTTACAAAAGTTTCAAATTCCAGTTTTGACATTTTTCAGAAAGTTAGTGTCCCAAATTTTATGATCTTCTTTCATTTTAGTGAGCTTTTTCCCGTTGATTCGCTAATCCAATTGATACGAAACTTTAGGGATTTTAAATCTGGTAGTCAAAACTTTACTGGCAAGTAAATTTATCGGGAAAAACAAGAATGGAAATTGATTAAAAGTGTCACAAAAATTAGGTACTTGAGACCAATTTCTTGTTGAAAGCAGAATTCCAGTTTTCGTTTTCAGCACGTCACATCTTTAGAAAAAGATCATAACTCTGAATCTACCTGATGAAAAATTATGAAATTTTATACAAATACTGTATACTCGAAGACGTTTAACTTGCCGCTAGTTTCATCTTAAATTATTTTCTAAATCTCAAGATATGATTTTTTGAAGTTTGTAGTTAGTATTTTTGAGTAACAGTTTTTCCAGAAATTTCAGTTTTGAGAGACCATATTCGAGTGTAAAAACGGGCAGCTTAACGATAGTAAAATTAAACAACAAGACTACGAACATGTGCTACACATATAAGGGAGCACTTAGATGTTTTAAAACAGAAATTTTCAACACAACGGAGCACTCGACAGCGTAGCCGAAATTTAGTCGAGCATCATTTTAACGTTTCAACTTAGCATATTTGAGTGTAAATTTTGGCAGCATAACGGTACAATTTTCGAAAACCAAAAATAAGAGCTTGAAGTATGCACTTCAACCAACACATAAAGTCCTAATCTAGCAAATACCAACAAAACACACCACAAAACAATTCATCAAAAAGGTTAAAACACAATTTTTCACCTTTGTTGTTTTTTCCTTGATTTAGACGTGGGTTTCTATCGTTTTTTTTTTTTTGGCCTTAGGGAGGATCTAAGACTGTAGAAGCTCGATTCCTCAAGGATTTATGGAAGAGAAATGATGGATAGTTAGTTTAAAAAAATCTTGAAAAGAAATTGAAAGAATATGAAGAAGAGTTCTTTACTTGATCTTGGTGAAAATGGGTTTGATCTTCAAGAGGGAGTTTGGACTTGATTCTTGCTTTGATGGAGGATTTTTGGTTGATGAAGATGAAAAGAACCTGATCCTCTCCTATATTTTAGGGTTGAGTCGATTCTTTTGTTCTTATGGAGAGAAAAGGAAAGTTTCAAAGTATGGTGAAAATGGAGATATATGATGGAGGGGGCGTGGTTTATGAAGGAGCTCTCATGGTGGAAATGATGGTGTGTTTGGAAGGAAAGAACACGGCAGAGCAAAAATGAAGGGGGGTCTCCAATTATCACTTAGTATGTATAATATCTTAAGTGCCTTAATATGTCCCCAAAGGTCAAGGCGTTGTGGCCAAGTAAATAATATGTGGTTAAGGTAAATTTAGTAATAGACTATGATGCTTATTACCACTCGATATTTATCTCACCCCATATATGTATTATGAACTCGTAATTTCGTTAATAAAAAATTACAGTTTCGCTAGAAATAACTGTTTAGATCTTTTAGTGATTAAATCGTCACGTTTCGAGATGAAAATTTATTTATTTAATTAATAAAATTCGATTTTTCTTAAAGTTCTTTAAAAATTTCGATTTAGATCGACGAAGTAGATTTTCCGCCGTCGTATTCATTATTCATCAGATTTTCAATTTTTATACCGAAAATCCTAATTCATTGAATAATTAAATTTTCTTTCTTTAAATTGAAATTAAATATTTTTATTTTATATCTTATGATCAAGCCTTAATTAAATATTTCGTTATAGTGCTAGAAGTGCTCCCGGTTCAAAGTGCTCGTCCGTTCCCTGAAAAATCAAAACTTTCCAAACATATACGCCTAAAATCATTAGGAAAAATCTTTTACTTAAATAGTCACTTTATTAAGCTCATTTCTTTTATTATCCTTATTAAACTGGGACGGGGTGTTACAGATTTTTTTTAGACTTTCGAGTAGGAGAAATTCAAGATGATATTTCTTCAAAATCAAGACAAGGAAAATCAAACAATGAGAGTTGGATAATTTGTGCCCAATATGTTTATTTTTTCTGCTTCGCTTGATTTATTATTGTATTTTCTTATGATTTATTTTATTTGTTTAAATATGTTTGCATGAATTGTTCAATGAAAAATCTTTAGTTCAAAAATTACTAAGTATGTTTTAAACAATTAATTCAATTTTGAATCGAATTAATTTTGACCTCCCTGATTTATTTATATGTGAATTCTTTTGGAGAAATTCCCCTAAGGGACGACCAAAAGGATGGTTGTGAATTATTATTAGTGGCGACGATGACCCTCCCAAGAGGCTCGCTCAAAACGAAGTAATAATTCTGTATTTAATAATGATTATTACTTAGGTATAAAATTGATATGCATATACTTCGCCGAAGTCCCTGTAAATTTTATATTGGTCAAGTGGGAGCCAACTATTATTTTTTCTTAAAATTAAAGGTTTGTAACTATTCTTATTTATAAGCTGCTTAAATGTGATTTAAATGATGACCCACCCACGTGGCTCATTTAAACTGTTTTGAGATGTTGGCTGATGCATGTTCATATTTTTTTGAGATTTCAATATGATTCATGTGATCGAATTATGTGATTTTCTTTGTGTTGATCCGGATATTGACACAAGATGTATGTTTATTTCAGTATCATCATGTCGCAACCTTTTAATCCACTATTAAATATACTGAAAGACAATTTGCTTGAGAGAATTTTGTTGATTGGTATCGAAAACTTACTATTGTCCTCACCGCACTGTTGGAATATAGAGGTACGTAAACACGTAATACATGCGCAGCGGAATAAAATAGTTCACCTACAACGAACAGTTAATTGCATAAACAAGTGCGATTAATCATAACAAGAAATTTTACAACAATTCGATAGCAGATTTCTCAACTATGGTATTCATGTAATCCCCGTGGACAGACTTGCACAGATCTGCCACTATTGAATCTGAGACGGAATTTGCTAGGAAAATTCTTATTCTAGATTTTATGGAGAAACTAGGTTTTCTTGTTGTAGTAAATAATGAATCTCGTGATGTCATATATATTGGGAGAGATTGACTTAAATCTTAAGCAATCTTTATTAGGAAGATAATTCCTAATCTTGCAAAACAAATCTCAAAGATATATTTTTCCCTACGGATATTTTCCTGCAATAATATTCCATAATATTATTTGGGATTCATATTTAATTAAATCTAATTTAATTAAATAGTAATAATAATTAATTCTAAATTAATATATTATTAATTCTCCATAAATTAAATATTAAATCTAATTTAATACTTAATCAACCAACTATAATCCGTACATGTGGGTTACTTGTTGTGTGACCCATAGGCCCTCATATATCGAGCGATTAGTCAAACTAACGGTCTTAATTGAATCCTAGACAATAAATCAGACACTCTCAATAAATGAGGTACGTTGCGTGAAACGTGCAACTACCTGTAACTGTAACATGGGCTATTACGATTTCCTCCTTTCATTCACGAATACTAGATTAGTCTTGAACATGATGAAGTGTCTATTCAAATAACTTAATCACTTTATCTCCAATAACTAATTGATCACTTATGTCACACTTGACCAATGACTTTGATCCAATTATGATGAGTAGGTGAGTATTCTCTCTAAATCCACTTTGAGGAATGAATCCTTTTCTTGGCTCAACTACCACGCACATGCACTTCGTGATGAACTCAATCCAAGCCATATCTACCCATGGAAGGGTGTAAGCGTCGGTCATGGTCAAAGTTCATCACTCCACACATGTCGTGTGTATCGACCTCAAGTCAAAGGAGTATCGCATCGCCCCCACTAACCGAGACACCCGTAGACACATATAATGGAACTACATCAAACTGTTGTTCGGATGGGTATACCAATACCCTCTAAGGTATTTGTGAATCCATCATGAGATACCCAGTATCTCGCAGTAAGTGAGATCTTACTACACTCTCTAAGAGTATGATGCAAATCGCACACCAATATCTATTGCATCATCAATATCCCATTCTTGATGATCCTTGATCGGGGCTATTTGAGAATCAGGCTTAAGTCATCTGAGTTCTCACACACTCAATGACAACAGTGATTCAAGGGAACACAGATAATAACAAATGCAAACAATCAAACATAATATTCCCACAAGTGTAATGCCATACATTTAATATTAAATAAACAATAATATTAAACCAACACTGAATATTATCTTAGCATTATGTCCATACAAAAGATTGTCTCTAGGACATTAACACTAACAATCTCCCACTTGAACTAGAGTCAATCACCTACATGCCTAACCCCTAGACCATTGAAATGTCTATTGTGTACATGAATACTTAAAGCTTTGGTGAAAGGATCAGCCAAATTATCTTCCGTGATAACGCCTTGGTACATGATTGTTTTTGTTATTGGATCTCGGTTCCTTTGCTTGCACAACCGCACATGTGTTGTCACAATACAACTTTATTGGACTTCCGGCACTCGGAACTACCCCTAGTTCATTCAAGAACTGTTTTATCCAAACAGCTTCTTTGGCAGCTTCCACCGCAGCAATGTACTCACCTTCGGTTGTTGAGTCCGCGATAGTCTCTTGCTTGGAACAATTCCAACTAACCGCCCCACCATTGAGAGTGAACACATAGTCTGTGTAACACCCAAGATTTTTCAATCACCAAAAGTTATAAAATATTTAAATTAATATTGTTAATAAAAGAGTTAATTAATAATTAAATTTATATGCATAATATATATTATAAGATTAAAAGCAAAGTTATACACATATACTAAAATATGCATGGATAATTTGCGTACATACTTTTCTATATATATTAATAGACTGCAGCGTGTAACTTACAATGTTGATCCAAACATATATATATATTTTTAATTATTTATTTTCTATTATTTAAAATATAATGTATAGATAAATTTTAACCTAGATTCCTCTAAATTTATTGTGATCAATCTCTTCTCTGAACCCAAATATCTCAAAAAATTCTCTTTTCTTTCCCTCGCCCTATATTTATACGAGGTCATCCTTCAACTTTTAACAAAAAAAAAAAAGAATTCTCTCGCTCGAAATCACACTTTCTGCATACACAAATATAGCTATCTTTTTTCGTTTTGTCACATATATATATTATTTTTCTTTTCTTAAAATTTCAATATTACTATGATAAACCACAGTATATATGTTGGTTTATACGTATAGGTCATTAAATCTTATTATTAAGGTACTAGATATTCATAATAATAATAATCACTACTACACATTTAGGCTTTGACAACAAGACTTGACAACTTCTTTTTCAAACAATTCTCAAGTTTATAGCTTGGAGAGCGGTTTTATTAAAAAAAAAAAAAAAAAAAAAAAAAAAAAAAAACCGCTGTCCAAGATCATTTGCACAAATGTTTCAAACCGCTGTCCAAGATCATTTTCTTGGCGGTTTTCAAACCGCTGTCCAAGATCACTTACCTGCCAATTAATAACCGCCTCTAAATAAACACTTGGACATCGGTTAATAACCGCTGTCTTTTTTTTTTTTTTTTTTTTATATATCAAATATATATGTCCAGAACCCTGCTGCGCCCTTCATTTCTTCTCTCCAATTAATTATTCCTCTCCCCCCAAATCGCCGCAAAAACCGAAGACCTAGCTCATCCCTCTCACCCCAAATCGGCGTGCATAAATGGGTTTCCTCCTCCAACAAATCGCCGTAAATGCGCCGTTGACCTAGCTAGCTTCTCCCTCTCCCCCAAATCGCTTGGCCCTCCTCCCTCCCTCTCCTACACCGCCATGTGTCCTCCTCCCCTACACCCCCGCCGTCGCCATCCTCCCCTACCGCCGCCGCCGTCGCCACCTTCCTCCTCCATATATATATAGGTATTTTTTCTTTTATATATATGTATATATGTATATATATTTTAATGAATATATATATATATATGTGTGTGTTTGGGATTAATTGTTAGGATATATATATATAAATATTGTGTTTATACATTGATGGTTTACATTACTCTGATTTTGACGAGCCCCAACGAGGTCAATGTTGTTGTTGCCAATAAAGATGCAATGACTTGATTAATGTATAAGGACTCAATGTTTAAGGATAAAAACTAATGGGAAAAATTATCCTAAAAACTAATGCAAGGTTATATAAGTTATTCAGAAGATTATACTTATGCTTGCTTATATTAGTGATGGAGATTTGAATTTTGAAGCACTTGTAAAGGGTCATTTGGATTTGCCCATAAAAAATTATATATGCAGTCACAATAAAAAACCTGCTGACTACATTTGATTTGAACTGGTCTTGAATTTTAATGTGCATGCAACTCCAAGACTAATGATCCCTCCTTAATTAGAAATTCAATTGAGTGGTCTCACATATCCATTTTGCAAGACGATGTCCCGATTTGTTAGAAAGTGACCAAGTCAAATGAATCCCTATACTGTTGTTCGATAGATGACTCATAGGATATATTCCTCTATATATGTCTTTATATGTATCTTACGCAAATATGTGCCCTTTTTTGACTTGTGTTTCATGTAATTGGGTCTTCAAGACTACAATGTTTCAAACTAAGGAATGTCTATATGGGGTACTTGGAATAAAAGGGAATGATACTGGATATTGGCTCGATAATAGAGGAAATGTGTTTCATAAATTCATTCTTCCCATTTAAGAAAAAGAACATCTTATTCTCACAATTAATTTTTCATTCATTTCTTCAGTTCAAACTAACCAACCACCTATTAGTCATTAATGACACATGTTTGACACATTAATTTACCGCTTTTGTTTGTAAAGAGAAAGCTCTGTATTTTCTCCTGTAATCCCTCTTTTTCTTTTTGTGAGGAAGAGACGAGAAACTCCCCCCACCCGTGCCGTTGGCCCCTCAGCCGGGCGGGTTGTAAATCGAAGGATGTGACCAAGTGGCAGACACTTGTTCCTATAGTTTATTGAATATTGTTTGTTTTTTGTTTATTAAATGTTGTTCTTCTGCTTTACATGATCATGTCTCGTTTGCCATATCCCGGAGATGATGAAGATGATGATGGATATTCTGATGGAGATCATGGCGCATATGATCATGGTGCATATGATCGACAGCATCCTGATGACTTGAGAAAGTGTGACGCTGATGCTCCCACCACCACTAGCAGCTCCGGGGAGAAGCGCACTCGGGCTATAGTCACCATGTCATCTATTAAGAGAGCTCGTAGCAAGGGGAAAACACTTCAGGTAATTTTATTACAATTGAACAGTTTGAAATCGATAAATATATTGATTGATCGTTGAACCTAATTAAATACTATGTTATTGCAGTTATCGTTCAATGAGTTTGGACAGGCAATAAGAAAAGAGAGTGAGTCGTTGTCCTTCTACATTGGAGCTGCAGTCAGGAGCGTGATCCCTATCGTGGTGCCAGCCAAGGACTGGCGTAGCCCCAAACTGACTCCTTTGATGGAAAGATTATGGGACGAGCTTACGGTATGTTAATTATATATTTATTGAAAGTTGTAGTATGACCCTTAAATTTACTAAATTGTTATGTTATATGCGTATAGACTACATTCAGAGGTCTTGACCTCACAAAGAAGAAGCAAATATTGTCGCAAGCTGGAGTAATGGTCAAGAATTTCCGGACTTGGTTGAGAAGTAACACACGAGATCCTAAACCGGTCTTTACTCGGCTAGTCCGCCTCCCAACAGATCGAATAGCCCTATGGTGGCTCCATACTGGGAAGAGTTTGGGAGCAGAGCTATGGAGGATGATTTCCAGGTAAAATTGATCAATGTCATTTCCTCAATTTCTAATGCCCTAAGTTTTTCAGTGTTTATCATATTTCTATTATACTGTAGAATCGAAGTAATAAAAATCGCGATCAAGCCAAGTCGATAGAGGCGCGATATCGTGGATCGAACAAAGGTTATGCACGAATAAGAGAAAATATGGTGAGATCAAAATCCTAACTTTTAATTTTTTTTATATATTCACTTTTAATATATCTAATAAAGGGACACGTTCATCACTATCGTAGAAAGAAGAAAGAAGAAAAATAGGAGAGAGTGAACCTATTGTTACCCGTTTCGACTTATTTCAGACTACCAGAAAGGGTCGAGACGGGAATATTCACGATCCCAGTGCACAACGCATCATCGAAGAAGTGGTAATCTATCCATTAATTTATCTTTCAATTACAAACTATTATTTATAAATAAATAATTAAATAATAATCTTTTGTTTTTGTGATTCAGGAGCGTCTATCTCAGACCATGACGCCCGATGACATCCGCATGTTCGGCCCTGATGATCTGTTTGGACGGGCTATGGGTCGCTAGGAGCATCCCGACCGCTTACGGAGTATCGGATATGGCGTGACGAAGACATCTTTAGCAATGGCACCCGGTCTTCAAGCCATGAATATGGTGGGTATACTAACGGAACAGGTTGCCAAGTTGTCTAAAGATGTGGAACGTTTGAGGTCCGAGAGAAGAAAGAGCCACGGAATGTCGTCGAGTGGAGCAAGCTGTGAACATAGTGTCGCTAATGCTATGTTTTCAGCTAACCCTAGGGACGACTTTATTGAGGCACTTCAAAACGTCTCCCAGGTATCAGATATGCATGTCTCACATTTGTTTTAATTAAAGACTAGTGTATTAAAATTTTCTAACTAAATATCTTATTCAACAGCCAATGACGTTTTTGCTACCTTTATTTGGAGGATCCCGATCGGTTGGTGGCCACAGGCTCGTTGCACAGCTCCCATGGAATGATTCATGGTCATCCCATCACTCCTGGTTTCGTGAGGGTCACACTCGATGTACCCGTAATCGGACAAGAGGATTCAGCGGTGCCAAAACCAATTGATTCAGCGGTCGGGCACTTCATCGAATGGCCGAGCAACTTGGTCTCTAGCACCATGAGGGTAAAATATTTTTTATTAAAGTTCATTATCTTATTTGTGGTTCTAAATAATATTGCAAATTAATTGTAGAATCTGCCGACACCACATGAGGCTAAAGAGAAATCTAGGGGGAGAACGAGGGACTCCACTGCGCTCAGACTTGGTTATCCCATGACTGGAGACTTAGATCACGATGATCATTTACAGTCTAGGGTGCACCGGATGGTATCGTCTAATACTTTCGATATCGCCACGCGGTCCCATGCTTGCTCACTTTCATCGTAGAATACTTTCCAAGAATTCAATCGGAGGAACATGTCGCCAAGTCTTGAATGACGAGTGGTTGAGTGCAACCACCATAGCCCTTTACCTCGGTATTTGTTTACTAATTCTCAATATTCACTTTACAGATAGTTTAATTTTCTTTTTAAATATTAATTAGCGTATATATGTTGGTTAAAGATATTTGGGTGAGGTATATCTCTCCAGAGATAACCGAGCAAGTGGAATGTACTCCTTCGTCTCCCCCCAAGTGTCTTGCATAATGGGTGATAGGGTACAAACCATGGATGGGTTCGTTAATCATATGCTGAATCTAACTGGGAGCGATCATCTCATTTTTTGGCCAACAAATGTGGGGTGAGTGATAAACATTTCGTTAAAATTTGTATTCATGTTTATAATATTTGCACATATATATGCTAAATTTGCAGTTAATTTTAATATTCTCAATATAATATAGGAACCATTGGGTGCTGGTCGCCATACACATGAATACATTAAGTGTGTATTTTATGGACCCAGCTCATGATGGAGTTTATTCAAATCGCCCTGATCTCGTTTCATATATGGAAGTGTAAGTTCATTTTTAATATTCTATACAATGATTTGTTTTACTTTTAAAATTATGCATATTTAATCTATTTTTAATTTTTAATTATAATAATAATAGTGTGATGATGACGATGTATCGAGTCGCCTTGAGTCAAGGTTCAAGATCCAAGTTAAATAAAGTGAACTGGATTAACATTAAGGTAAATTTAATTTAGTAAATTATCAAACTAATTAATAGAAAGAAATCATAATTGTAATCGTGATTATAATTGTTAATCAACAAAGTTCCGAACAACGAGGTAATGACCATTGTGAACATTTTGTGTGTTGCTTTATAGAAGATATAATCCGCGCTTCTCTAACGAACATTCCTCTCAATGTAAGTCAATTTATTGATTTATTTAAATTATTATTGATTGAATAAAAATTCATACTATATTGATTGATTCGTTGTTTTGCGGTTTGTCTATGAACGTGAGCTCAAGTCTTACTCTAAGAAAAGATCGAGAAATGGAAAAATGATTGATTGAGTACCTTTACAATCGATTCTTATATTCATACGATATTGAGTGAATGTTGTTTGAAATATTGGTAGCATGTAATTAAATTATATATTTGTGATGATATATATTTCATGTTTTTGGTGTATTGGACGTATGTTTATGATTGTATGTTTATATATTTCGATGTTTTGTAATATATATATGTGGTTTATGGTTTTATTATAGGATTTTTGGTTTATGTTATATGGTATTGGACGTATATATAAGTTTTGGTTTATAGTTTTATTATAGGATTTTTAAAATGTAAATTAATAATTAAAAAAAAAAGATATTGGACAGCGGTTAATAACCGCTGTCTATGTAACATATAAACGAAAAAAATATATATTAACTTAGACAATGTTGATAAATCACGTCAAAGCTAAAAATTGCAAAGCGGTTGAAAACCGCCGTCAAAGTCTTTTCTTGACAAATGTTTTTATCAACTGTCCAAGCTTGGACAGCTGATACTTGGAGAGCGGTTATAACCGCTCTACAAGGTCATTTTTCACAGCTGTCCAAGCCCAAATGTGTATTAGTGAATATTAAGACTTGATATTTGATTTTTTAGGTCACGACGGTTATACGCATTAAATCGAATTACGTATTTACAAGGTTAATCGAGACTTGAGGTGGGATTTTTATTTGCTTTGTTATTTTTGAATATTCATGTGAATTTAATTGGTGCTTGCTACATGTTTTACGGGGATATGTTAGATTGAATTATTTGGTTACTCGATGGAAAAGATCGTTGTAACTTGCGGGGACTTCGGTCCAGGATGAAAATGATCCTTGGACGCAACTCCACCGTATATAGATTGGACAATACGACTCAGGATGGAAAATATCCTTGATTTGTTATATTGATTATGATGCATGTTATGTGAGTTTATGATTTTATTTATGTGCTATATTTGATTATAACATTGTGAGAGAATCCCACTGAGCTAGTTGTTTTGCTCATCCCAATCCTTAACATTTTGCAGAGTAATTATGGAGTGCGGTGGAGGGCCGGTGGATTGCCTCGAGACGTCATTTATCATTTTCTTAAGCAAATTATTTCTTTGCATAACTCTTATTTCATTTGAATAATGAGGATTTAGATTTGGTTATTTGCAGTAGCATTGGATATGTTATTTTATTTTGAAGGTCTATATTTAGCACCGAGACAATTTATCAGATTTTTCCAATGGTTTAATTACGTTCTTTGAAAATGTTTTGAATTTAATTGCTTTCGCTGCAAACTTTGGAAATTTAAAATGCAGTAGTTCTAGTTAGTTATGTAAAAATTTGGATTTTTGTCTATTTAAATTTCCTATAAACGCTTTATAAAAATTGGGATGTGACAGTGTGGTATCAGAGCAGGTCTACGTTCTTGTAGACTTGTAAAAATAAAATCTTCTTTTAGAGTCTTACTATTTCTTTTTCTTTTTTTAAAAAAAATCTCTTTTAGTCAAGAAAAAAAAAAATATATATATATATATATATTTATTTTCAAAAGAATTTTAATCGTGCATTATTGAGTATAGATTACGGCATCCACCACCGACCACCGCTACAACTCCAAGGTATGATATGAAAGTTTACAAGTTATATTATTAAACGATCATGGAAAAAGTGATTGTATAATATATGATTTACGATATTGAAACGGTTGAGTTTGATAAAATATTTACTATTTGGTCATGGAAAAGATGATCAAATCAAACTACGATTTATGACATGGATTGACTAACTAGGATTTACGAAAATGACATACGATTTATGACAATTGGATACCTGCAAAACAAATCCGAACGAGTCGAATTAAAAACCATTCATTCATACGCATGAAAATAAAACACATTAAATACCATGACAAATGGATACCTGCAAAACAAATCTAGCAATTCTACTATCCAATTTCAATTTAATGTCCAACAATTTAAATAACAATTTTAAAAAATCAGAGCTCGAAACCAGAGCACTGATACCAGTTGTTGGGATAATCGGGGTGCCCGGATCTATTCGAGGTGATTATTTAAATACATATTTAAATTAAACAGTTAATTACTAACATGAATTAATCCTAAATCAATTCAACATAATAATAAACAACATGCGTATACATAATTCACGTAAATCCTAAACATGCGGAACTAGGAGTTAAGGAATTACTAACCTCTTGAAAAATCAAACGGATGAATCAACCCAAGAGCCTTCCCAAATATATCCCCAAAGTCCACGAACGCTATCCGGTGGGAAGATTTCAACGAACGATTTTAATGGGAGAGAAATTAAATATTTTGCTACCACCTTTGTGGATTTCTAATATTTTCAACACATGGAATTGCACTTGGGAATGAAGAGTTCATCCCCTATAAATAGGGAGGAGGGGGGGACGAAAATTAGGGTTGGAAAATAGGGAGAAAATCTTTTCTTGATCTCCAAGAAATCTTGAATATATCCCTTATATTCTTTTCTCCTTAATTAAATTTTCCATAAAAATCTCTTTACCCTCTTCTACCTATATTTTCGAAAATTACACTAATAAAGGAGTCAAGATTTGACTTCTTTAATTTATGGGATAATTATGTATTCCTACAATAATTATCTCTTTCCATAAAATATCTACAAGAAAATCAAGACAATCTTTTCTTCCTTTAATAGGCAAAGTTTTTGAAAATTTCAACTGGAAATATAGCAAGAATATTTTCTTCTCTCTCTCATTAAATGGACATTATTTTTGGCTATTTGGGGGGCCTTTAGGAGAGTTAAGATTGGACCTCCAATGGACTATGAAGCTATAATATTTTGGGCCAAATATTATTCATGTCCGTTAATATTAATTGACTCCACTATAAAATTAATATTGAACTATCCATCTTAACCCATATTACGATTTCACATGTAACATGGCTCCCGGTCATTATTTCCCGCATTTAAGATTATCTTAGTCCATTAATTAATTAAGCCACTGAACAAGCTATCTATTAATTAATATCTTTGTCCTTGGAGTAAAGACAACTCAACATTATTATCTATGCCGGAAATAAATTTTCACTTGGAAGATTTGGCATGATAAAGGATATGAGCCCACCAAGGGGACAAATCAAGCAAGACGTACTTGCACGCGATTCTCCGTGTTAAATGTCAGCAATCGTCATGTAATTAATAATATTGCCCAAGATATAAGGTATCGAATCGCATTGACTCTCTTCCCATCATAAGTCAAAGCAATATTTATTAATTTCACACGATCCTATTTAAGGGACGGAGATTAAGAAACAACGCACCATTGAGGTCTAATTCTTGTATATTCAGTACCGAAGAATTTGTCCTCCTGTAGGTCCTCATTCAGCGCACCTAAATACGCTAGTGTGATCCCTTGGTCAAGACAGGCCAATCTGGGTCTCACACTTCAACCGTTCATGATGGTTCGTTCATTTCCATCTGGGTTGTGAATTTGTACTTAATTACGAGGGCTGTTAATTTGATCTTCAGTGATCGTGTATCACCAAATTAACTACAACGTAATACGTACTGTCTTATTGAACGGATTTGCAATAAACATATATAACATTCATTCATATTTAATGCAATAATGATTAAATAATTTATTTCAGTAAATAAATAAGAAACTTCAGTTTGGTTATACAAAGTAAAAGCATACTTTTAAGTATAACCCCAACACACACAACAAGTAACTCCCATGTACGGATTATAGTTGGTTGATTAAGTATTAAATTAGATTTAATATTTAATTTATGGAGAATTAATAATATATTAATTTGGAATTAATTATCATTATTATTTAATTAAAGTAGATTTAATTAAATAAGAATCCCAAAATAATATTATGGAATATTATTGTAGGAAAATATCTGTTGGGAAAAACATATCTTTGAGATATGGTTTTCAAGATTAGGAATTATCTTCGTAATAAAGATTTGCTTAAGATATTAGCTAATCTCGCCCTATATATATGACGTCCTGGGATTCATTATTTACTACAACAAGAAAACCTAGTTTCTCCATAAAATTTGGATAGGAGTTTCCTAGCAAATTCCGTCTCAGATTCAACACTGGCAGATCTGTGCAATTCTGTCTACGGGGATTACGTGGATACCGTAGTTGAGAAATCTTCTATTGAAATACTGTAAGATTTCTTGTTATGTTTAATCGCACTCGTTTAAAGCAATTAATTGTTCGTTGTTGGTGAACTATTTATTTTCGTTGCACATGTATAACGTATTTACGTGCCTATATATTCCAACAGTGGTATCAGAGCTTCAGGCTCTTTAATATAATTGCTTTTGGTTTATTAAATATTTTTTTAATAATCCAAGGGGCACAGTTCTTTTGAAGAAGCATCACCCCATATTTTATTTGACTCTCGGTTCATTGGGGCTTGTTGCTTTCGTCCCCAACACCCAAATTAGGGTTTACCCCATTTGAGGTTTTCTGCCTCATGACCGGCGGTGCTACGCCGTGTTGCTGTGGGCCGGCGCTAGGCATCGTGCCTCACGACGCGTGCGAAAGCCTGCGGCGTGTGCTCGCGATAGTCCGTCGCGATTCGCCATGGCTCGCGGTGCTCCATCGCGATTCGCTCTCCCTGGTGCCGTATCTCTTCACGGCGGTGCACTGGAAGTGATTTCGAGACCTGGCCGATGTGTCTGTCTCGATTGGCTTCAAAGCAGCGCACCACCGGAATCGAGACGACTCAGTGGCGGTGCACCACCGCTTCGTTCGTCTCTCTCGATCTGGTCTGATTTCGAACCAGTCTTCGACCAAGGGGCCGGGGCTCCGCGTGCGCCCCTTCTGCCTCATTCGCAACAACGAGTCGCCCGCACGCTGGGCGTGTCGTCTGCGACTCGGGTCGGCTCGATTGTCGCGACCACCGCATTGTGATCTACTGTTTCGTTGCCTCTGTTTCTTCGAACATTGAATCTGGACATTTTGTTTTGGTTCTTAGTTTGAATTAATGGGTTAATTGATTGGATCAATAGTGATGAAACCGAAATTCTGGAATTTTGCTGATTTGGGTGTTGAAATTTTTGGATTATTCAATTTGGAAAGGGTGATGATGTAGGAGGGTTGTTTTGCAAATTTGATTTGAAACAGGCCCTCCCGTGCAAATTTTGGAAATTGCACTTGAGCCCAGGGAATAAAATAAAATAATAAACAAATTAAATTGGATTTTTAATTAAGTTTAAAACTCTGAAAAGGAATTGGTTGGAACAAAAACAATTAATTAGATTAATTGTATTTTAATAATCTTAAAATTAGGACTTTAATTGGACTTAAAGTTTATTTTAAAAGAAGCTTTATTAAAACCCACTGTTAACTTGTTTACACGTTTAAATTAGTTATCTCGTTTTATGGACCGCATTATAACTGTTTGGGTAGGCGGCGCCCAATTATTTGACGGACCGTGTTAATTGTTTGGGTAGACGTCATCCATGTAAGTGTTGGTCCGCATAAAATCATGTTTAGGTAGGCGGCGCCCAATAAGTGCTCAAATGTGATGTAGATAAACATGTTGGATCTCAATTAAGCAATTAATACCCCGCCTTTAAAATGTTTCTCACTAAAATATGGTTTTTCATTAAATTGAAATGATGTCTTCCATCGAAATTAAAAGTAAACCGGGAATTTCGTTCCAATGGGTATTTAAGACCAAAGTCTTTTGCTCGGATCTACATTCAACGGGACTTTTATAGGGACACGTAGTGTCGCGGCTTGATGGTTGTAAACTAACATAACTTTGTTTGACCAGCCAAAGCAGGGAAACAAAAGTTAAGAGACATCCGATTGAACTAGGTTCAATCAACTAGGAGTTGCAGTTTTGCAATTGGTTTGGAGACCTACCAGTTCTGCTATTATAGTATTTAGCAAAAGCTGGGATTATGATAGTAGGAATGTGGATCCTAGTCCATTATGATTTATATTGGATATAAGTTCGTATTCTTCCGATGAGGTCGCTGAATATGTCAAAATAATGGAGACTAAATTAACTTAAAAGGCCACGTTTATTTTGATTGCTGAATATTGATCATAGGAGTTATGTGTTTACTTCCCATTTTATTTTATTTCTCTAGGATTGTTGAAATGAATAACTTGTCATTGAGAAGCGTTTTGGAAACGAACAAATTGGCTGGGCCAAACTTTCTCGACTGGCACCGAAACGTTCGTTTGGTGCTCAGGCAAGAAAAGATTGAGTAGGTGTTGGACACGCCAATCCCTGCTACCCCGGAGGCTGGTACTAAAGAAGCTGAGGCATTTGACGCCGAAGCTCAGAAGAAGCATCAAGATGATGCTTCCCACGCTCAGTGTATTATGCTCCTCAGGATGACTCCCGAGTTGCGAAGGCAGCATGAGAGGATGCTTCCCTTCGAGATGATCAAGCATCTGAAGGATCTCTTTGATTTTGAATCTCGTTCCGAGATTTATGAAGTGATGAGAGATCTGTTTAGATGCCAGATGTCTGAAGGAGGGAAGGTTTCTCCTCATGTATTGAAGATGATTGGGCTAATCGAGAAACTTGGTCATTTGGGCATTGAGCTTAACACCAATGTTGCTATTTATGCCATTCTTCAGTCGCTTCCCGGTTCATATTCAAGTTTCTTGGTAAACTTTAATATGAATAAGACGGAATCGACTATGCCCGAGCTGCATAACATGCTAAAGACTTTTTAGTCTTCAACTGTTAAGGAAAAGCCCATGCTCATGGTGAGTGCCTCTACTTCTTCTGCTCCGAAAGGAAAGAAGAAGCGAAGGGGCAAGGCAGAGAAAGGCTCCAAGCCAAACTTCCTCAAGCCCAAAGGTGGAATTCAAAAGAAGGAAAGGGTGGACAAGGATGTATGCCTCCACTGCAAGCAGAAGGGGCATTGGAAGAAGGATTGTAAGGTTCTATATTCCAACAGGGTGAAGTCGCCCTACCATTTGGGAATGGAGCAAGAGTTGCTGCTGAACGTGTTGGCGTTTTAATGTTTTAAACTTACCCTCTGGTTTTAGACTTGAACTGAATAATTGTTATTTTGTTCCTTCTATTACTCGCAACATTATTTTTATTCCTATGTTAGACATTGAAGGGTTTTCCTTCCATTTTGCGAATAATAATTGTTATTTTTCGCTTAATGGTGATATGTATGGGAATGCTCCTTTATCGAATGGTTTATATTTGTTGCATTGTGAACGTAATATTCTTAATATACAAAACAAACTACTCAAACTTAGTAATCATGAAAACCCAACTTACTTATGGCATTGTAGACTTGGTCATGTAAATGAGAATAGGATTGCAAGGTTAAGAAAGTTAGACTACTTAACCCCATTCGACTTTGAGTCTTATGGTAATTGTGAATCCTGTCTCAAGGGCAAGATGACCAATAAACCCTTTTTCTGGGAAAGGAGTTCATGCCAAAGTAGTTCTAGAGTTGATTCACAGTGATGTATGTGGACCATTTCCCACTCTAGCTAGGGGTCAATTTGGATACTTCATCACTTTTACGGATGATTTTTCAAGATACGGGTATGTGTATCTTATGAGACACAAATCTGAATCTTTTGAGAAATTCAAAGAGTTTAAGGCTGATGTAGAGAAGCAATTTGGTAAGAGTATCAAGACTCTTCGATCAGATCGAGGAGGTGAATACCTTAGTCATGAATTCACTGATTACTTGAAGTTACATGGAATCCAGTCACAATGGACTCCGCCCGGAACACCTCAAATGAATGGTGTGTCCGAAAGGAGAAACCGAACCCTGTTAGACATGGTGAGGTCCATGATGAGCTTTTCCTCTCTTCCGACATTCTTATGGGGATAGGCGTTACAAACCTCAATCTACATTCTGAATAGGATTCCATCCAAATTAGTTGAGCATACACCATATGAATTATGGTGTGGCAAGAAGCCAACTTTTTCGCATATCAAAACATGGGGCTGCCCCATGATTGTGAAAAAGATGCTCACCGATAAGTTGGAATCCAAAGGTGAAAAGGGTTATTTTGTGGGATATCCTAAGGAAACTAAAGGATATTATTTCTATCTACCGGAGAAAAAGTCAGTGGTTGTTTCTAGGCAGGCCAGGTTCCTCGAAGAAGACTACGTCTTCAAGGAACAAGGCCGTAAGATGATAGAACTTGAAGAATTCAAGAACCACAAATTAACAAAGAGACTGATATCTTGTCAAAGCAACATGGCCAAGAATCAGTGGGAGCATTCAGTAGCTCGCATGGTGGAAGTTTATCACATAGTGATCCTCTTTCAGCCAGTGGGAGCGTAATTGGAGTTGCAATGCCTGAGCAACGAACTCCAAGTAGGCTGAATGAGAATAACATTGTTCAAACTCCCGCTCAAGAGGCATCCGGAAGTGATCAAGGAGCGTCCGGAAGCATCAATCTTGAGGCCTCCCCGGTCAATGATGAAATCGCTGTACCAATAAATTTTTACGATCAGAATGTGCAGCCTGAACAACCACAACTCTGTAAGTCTACTAGAGTTCGTAATCCGATCACCAGATATTATGGTTTCCTCATGGAGGAACAAGATGACGTGGAGATCCTGGATAAGGACGAACCTAAAACTTACACTGAGGCATCATTAGATGTTGACTCAAAGAAGTGGCATGAAGCCATGAAATCCGAGATGGACTCGATGTACATCAATCAAGTTTGGGGTCAAACCCATAGGTTACAAGTGAGTCTACAAGCGTAAGACCGATGCAAATGGCAAGGTACAAACCTACAAGGCTAGGTTGGTGGCGAAAGGTTACAGTCAACGCGAAGGCATTGACTATGGCGAGACTTTCTCACCAGTTGCTAAGATTAAGTCCACTCGAATTTTACTTGTGGTAGCATCACACCTCGATTACGAGTTTTGGCAGATGGATGTCAAAACAACTTTCCTCAATGGAAACATTGATAAGGAAGTGTTTATGACTCAACCGGAAGGTTTTATCTCAAAGCCAAAATCTAATCTTGTGTGCAAGCTCAGACGATCCATCTATGGGTTGAAGCAAGCTTCTAGGAGTTGGAATATCCGATTTGATGAGGCTGTCAAATCATTTGACTTCATCAGAAACTTGGAAGATCTGTGCGTCTATCGAAAGTGCAATGGGAAGAATATTGTCTTCATAGTTGTGTGTGTTGATGACATACTGATTATGGGGATTAATATCCCTCTCATGCAATCCGTGAAAGAATGGTTGTCAAAGACCTTCATGATGAAGGATCTTGGTGAGGCCTGCTACATCTTAGGGATCAATATCCATAGGGATAGATCCAAGAGGATGTTGGGGCTATCACAGTCCACCTACGTAGATAAGGTGTTGAAGCGATTTGCGATGGAGAACTCTAAGAGAGGTTCTCTACCTGCATGTCATGGGATAAAATTGTCTAAGAAGGATTGTCCTTCCACAGACGATGATATCAAGCACATGAAGGACATACCATATGCATCAACAATTGGGTCCATCATGTACGTCATGACTTGCACTAGGCCAGATGTGGCCTTCGTTGTCAGCATCACTGGTAGATACCAACAGAATCCGGGTGAACCTCATTGGATTGCTGTCAAGAACATTCTTAAGTACCTCAGACGTACAAAAGAATACTTCTTAGTCTACGGGGGACAGTCAGAGCTAGTGGCTACTGGCTATGCGGACGCAAGTTTCCAATCTGAATGTGATGATTACAAATCTCAGTCAGGCTATGTGTTTACTCTCAATGGTGGGCGGTTAGTTGGAATAGTTCCAAGCAAGAGACTACCTCGGACTCAACAACCAAAGCTGAGTACATTGCTGCGGCTGAAGCTGCTAAAGAAGCTGTCTGGATAAAATAGTTCTTAAATGAATTAGGGGTAGTTCCTAGTGCCGGCAGTCCAATAAAGTTATATTGTGACAACACTGGTGCGGTTGCGCAAGCTAAGGAACCGAGATCCAATAACAAAAACAAGCATGTGCCGAGGCGTTATCACTTGATTAGAGAGATAATCACTAGAGAAGAGATAGAGTTAGAACGTGTTCCCATATAATATAATTTGGCTGATCCTTTCACCAAGGCTTTGAGTGTTCTTGTACACACTAGACATTTCAATGGACTAGGGGTTAGTCATGTAGGTGATTGACTCTAGTTCAAGTGGGAGAGTGTTAGTGTTAATGTCCTAGAGACAATCCTTTGTATGAACATAATACTAAGATAATATTCAGTGTATGTTTAATATTATTGTTTGTTTAATATTAAATGTATGGCATTACACTTATTATAATATTATGTTTGATTGTTTGCATTTGTTCTTATCTGTGTTTCCTTGAATTACTTCTGTCATTGAGCACGTGAGAACTCAGATGACTTAAGCATGATTCTCAAACATCCTCGAACAAGGATCATCGAGAATGGGATATCGATGATGCAATGGAGATTGGTGTGCGATCTGCATCATACTCTTTGAGAGTGTAGTAAGATCTCACTTACTACGAGATACAAGGTATCTCATGATGGATGCACAAATACCTTAGAGGGTATTGGTATACCCATCCGTGCAACCGTTTGATGTAGTTCCACTATATGTATCTACGGGTGTCTCGGTTAGTGGGAGTGATGCGATACTCCTTTGACTTGAGGTCAATGCGCACGACATGTGTGGAGTGATGAACTTTGACCATGACCGGCGCTTACACCCTTCCATGGGTAGATATGACTTGGATTGGGTTCATCACGAAATGCATATGCGTGGTAGTTGAACCAAGATAAGGATTCATTCCTCAAAGTGGATTTAGAGAGAATACTCATCTTCTCGTCATAATTGGATCAAAGTCATTGGCCAATCACTCCACCTTGGACTTTGTGACCAAAGGTGACACGAATGATCAATTAGTGATTCGAGATAAATCGATTAAGCTATTTGAATAGACACTTCATCATGTTCAAGGCTAATCGAGTATTCGTGAATGGAAGGAGGAAATCGCAATAGCCCATGTTACAGTTACAGGTAGTTGCACATTTCTCGCAACATACCTCATATATTGAGATTGTCTGATTTATTGTCTAGGGTTCAATTAAGACCGTTAGTTTGACTAATAGCTCGATATATGAGGGTCTATGGGTCACACAACAAGTAACTCCCGTGTACGGATTATAGTTGGTTGATTAAGTATTAAATTAGATTTAATATTTAATTTATGGAGAATTAATAATATATTAATTTGGAATTAATTATCATTATTATTTAATTATATAAGATTTAATTAAATAAGAATCCCAAAATAATATTATGGAATATTATTGTAGGAAAATATCTGTAGGGAAAAACATATCTTTGAGATATGGTTTTCAAGATTAAGAATTATCTTCCTAATAAAGATTTTCTTAAGATATAAGCTAATCTCTCCCTATATATATGACGTCCCGGGATTCATTATTTACTACAACAAGAAAACCTAGTTTCTCCATAAAATCTAGGATAGGAGTTTTCCAAGCAAATTCCGTCTCAGATTCAACACTGGCGGATCTGTGCAATTCTGTCTACGGGGATTATGTGGATACCGTAGTTGAGAAATATGCTATTGAAATACTGGAAGATTTCTTGTTATGTTTAATCGCACTCGTTTAAAGAAATTAACTGTTCATTGTTGGTGAACTATTTATTTCTGCTGCGCATGTATAACGTGTTTACGTGCCTATATATTCCAACAACCACGTGTTGCACCAGCTGCACCGGCCGATCAGCTTCAAGTGGTGAAGAAATTCAACAACTTCAAGCCCCCTATTTTTAATGGTCGAGATGGACCAGCAGCGCTAGAGGAATTGCTAGAAAGGATTGAAGATATACTTGGATTGTAGATGTGTACGGACGCTCAAAAGTTGTCTTGCGCTACGTTCGTGCTACATGAGGATGCACGAATATGGTGGAACTCCTACAAAGGCATGCGCTCCGTAAACGAGATTGCAGCACTCACTTGGGAAGGATTTAAGCAGGTCATAAATGAAAAATATTGTCCACCATCATACAGAGTGAGAATGGAGACATAGTTTTTCAATTTGAAATAGGGAGATATGAAGGTGGAAGAATACGAGCGGGAGTTCAGTCGTTTATCTCGTTTTGCTCCACATTTGGCCGACACTGAGGCCAAGAAGGTACAAAGATTCAGGCAGGACCTTCGATCTGAGATTCGAAATGTAGTAGTTGGCCAGGGAATCACAACTTTGGCGGTAGCGTATGCTCGTGCTGAAGAAATTGCAAATAGTATAGCTATGGATGCTCCAAAGACAAAATTGACGTAATATTCAGGGAAGAGAAAATGGAATGGTGCAGCAAGCAGAAACCCAGCTCCTAACAAACAAGGACGTGTCACAGGAGCTGAAATGCCCCGAGGGAATGCTAATCAACCAGATCGACCGACTTGCAAGAATTGTGGTAAGAACCATAATGGAGAGTGCTTAATGGGAAAGAACAAATGTTACTGGTGCAAGGCGGAGGGGCATACTATTGCTAATTGCCCAAAGACGAATAATGCAAGAGGTGGAAACAGATCGAACCCCGGATCAGGTGGCAAAGCTAGGATGTTTGATATGACTCGAGGAGAAGCTGATAAGCAACCAGGTATTATGACATGAATTCTTACAGTGTCAAATATTCCTGCTCTTGTACTTTTAGATACTGAAGCAACACATTCATTCATGTCTGTAAAGTTTCATTTATTATCTGGGGAAAAAAAATAAGGGTAGAAGAACCATTAATGATAAGTATTTTGTTTGACAAAATAGTAAGTACTTTCACGATGGTTAAAAATGCGAAAGTTGATGTGAGCGGACATGATTTAGAAACTAATTTATTTGTGTTGGATATGAGGGACTTTGATGTTATTCTGGGGATGGATTGGCTTAGTAAATATCAAGCTGACATTAAGTGTCGTGAGAGAGAAGTGACTGTGCACCTACCTAGCAAAGAAGAAGTTGTTTTCTTTGGGGTTAAGTCTAAGATTGTGCCACAAGTGACAATGAAGGCGACAAAGATGCTGAGGAAGAACAATTATCAGGGTTATCTAGTCAATGTGATGGGAGGCCAGAAACCAGAAGTGAATGTTGAGGACGTACCAATCGTTCGAGAATATCTTGATGTCTTCCCGGAGGACTTACCTGGAGTTCCACCTATCAGGCAAGTGGAGTTTACTATTGATCTAGTACCCGGAGCAGCACCTATATCGAAAGCACCCTATAGGATGGCACCGAAAGAGTTACAAGAGCTGAAGGTTCAGATACAAGGTCTCTTGGACTTGGGATTCATACGACCAGGTGTTTCACAATGGGGAGCACCTGTTTTATTCGTGAAGAAGAAGGATGGGACATTAAGAATGTGCATTGACTATCGAGAGTTGAATCGACTCACGATTAAGAACAATTACCCGTTGCCAAGAATTGAAGACTTGTTCGATCAATTGAGAGGAGCTGGGATATTTTCCAAGATTGATATTCGATCAGGATATCATCAACTGAAGGTCAAGGATAGTGATACTATGAAGACGGCATTTAGAACTCGTTATGGCGACTACGAGTTTGTGGTAATGCCTTTCGGACTGACTAATTCTCCTGCTGTATTTATGGACTTGATGAATTGAGTTTTCCATCAATTCTTAGATCGATTCGTCATAGTGTTCATTGATGACATTCTGGTTTACTTGAGAGATGAGGCTCAACACGAGGAACATTTGAGGATTGTGTTAGAAATGCTTCGCAAGGAGAAATTGTACGCAAAGTTCAAGAAGTGTGAGTTTTGGTTGAAGCAAGTAGCCTTTCTCGGACATGTGATAACGGTTAAAGGTATTGAAGTTGATCCATCAAAAGTGGAAGCTGTTAATGATTGGCGCAGACCTACGAATGCACATGAGATTCGTAGTTTCCTAGGATTGGCTGGTTATTATCGAAGATTTATTGAAGAATTTTCAAGAATAGCTGCACCAATGACGCGTTTGACAAGAAAAGGAGAAAAGTATGAATGGAGCGAGAAGTGCGAGGAAAGCTTCTAAGAGTTAAAGCGGCGACTTACATCAGCCCCAGTTTTGACGATTCCAGATCCTACCAAGGATTTTGTGGTCTACAGTGATGCTTCGAAACAAGGACTTGGATGTGTTTTGATGCAAGGTGGAAAGGTCATTGCCTACGCCTCAAGGCAATTGAAGATTCATGAACTGAATTATCCAACTCACAATTTGGAGTTAGTTGTTGTTGTTCATGTGCTGAAGATATGGAGACACTATCTGTATGGAGGGAGATGTGAGATCTACTCAGACCACAAAAGTCTAAAGTACATTTTCACACAAAAAGAGTTGAACATGAGGCAAAGACGATGGTTGGAGCTAGTGAAGGATTACGATTGTACCATACATTACCATCCAGGTAAAGCTAATGCAGTAGCCGATGCCCTTAGTCGGAAGACTAGAGGTAAGTTAAGTATGTTGACCGAGCAAGAACAGTTGATAAAGGAGTTTGCTGAAATGAAGATCAAGATGGTGTCGGCACCAAGAAGTGTTACAGTTTTAGCAAACCTTGTGGTCCAACCAATGTTGAGGGACATGATTAAGAAGGAGCAGTTCAAGGATAAATTTTTGCGAAAAGCGAAAGAGCGTACTCTCAAAGGAGAAGATAAGGGTTTTGCAGTGGCTGATGATGGAGCTTTGTATTATGAGGGAAGAATTTGTGTGCCCAGAGATGTTGAGATTAAGAAGATAATATTTTAGGAAGCACATAGTACACCTTATGCTGCTCATCCGGGTAGTACAAAGATGTATCATGACTTACGAAGAATATTTTGGTGGAGTGGAATGAAGAAGGACATTGCTAAGTTCGTGGAAAGGTGTTTTATTTGTCAGCAAGTAAAAGCGGAGCATCAACGTCCCTCTGGATTACTACAACCACTTAAGATCCCGGAGTGGAAGTGGGAACACATAATGATGGATTTTGTTACGGGGCTGCCAAGAACGATTAAAGAAAATAATGCAGTTTGGGTCATTGTGTATCGTTTAACCAAATCTGCACATTTTCTTCCAGTGAAGACTACTTTTAAGATGGAGCAGTATGCACAGACCTATATTCGGGAGATAGTGAGGTTACATGGAGTACCAGTTTCTATTGTGTCCGATAGAGATACGCGGTTTACGTCGGGATTTTGGAAGAGCTTACAGATAGCTATGGGAACTAAGTTGAACTTCACTACAGCTTATCATCCGCAATCTGATGGGCAATCAGAGAGAACGATTCAGACTTTGGAGGATATGTTGAGTGCGTGCGTACTTGAGTTGAACAATAGTTGGGAATACTATTTACCTTTGGTTGAGTTTGCTTATAATAATAGTTTCCAGTCGACTATTGGAATGGCTCCTTATGTGGCGTTATACGGGAGAAAGTGTCACTCACCATTGTATTGGGATGAGGTTGGAGAAAGAAAGTTACTAGGACCCGAGATGTTGAAGGAAACAATTGAAGTGGTGGAGAATGTAAGGGAGAAGATCAAAGTGGCTCAAGATAGGCAGAAATCTTATGCAGACAGGCGGAGGAAGGACTTACAGTTCAACAGGGGAGAGAAGGTGTTTTTGAAAGTTTCCCCTACAAAGGGAATCATACGTTTTGGAAAGAGAGGAAAATTAAAACCAAGGTACGTGGGACCCTTTGAGATACTCGAGAGAGTTGGTGACTTAGCCTATCGACTAGCTTTACCTCCAGAATTTGTTGCCGTGCATAATGTACATGTTTCACGTTTCCATGTTGAGGAAGTATGTTCATGATCCGGAGCATGACTATTCAACATTAGGAATAAATCGGAGTTTGACTTATGAAGAGAAGCCGTTGGCCATTTTGGAGAGGAAAGTTCACAGATTAAGAAATAAAATCGCAATGATCAAGGTTCAGTGGAATCGTCATAGTGAGAAAGAGGCAACTTGAGAACGTGAAGATGACTAAATTTTCTTTAAGGGGGTAGGATGTAACAACTAAGATTTTTCAATCACCATAAGTTATAAAATATTTAAATTAATATTGTTAATAAAAGAGTTAATTAATAATTGAATTTATATGCATAATATATATTATAAGATTAAAAGCAAAATTATACACATATACTAAAATATGCATGGATAAGTTGCGTACATACTTTTCTATATATGTTAATAGATTGCAGCGTGTAAACTTCAATGTTGATCCAAACATATATAAATTTTTTAATTATTTATTTTCTATTATTTAAAATATAATGTATAGATAAGTTTTGACCTAGATTCCTCTAAATTTATTGTGATCAATCTCTTCTCTGAGCCCAAATATCTCAACAAATTCTTTTTTCTTTCCCTCGCCGTATATTTATTCACGGTCATCCTTCAACTTTTAACAACAAAAAAAAAATAAAAAAAAATTCTCTCGGTCGAAATCACACTTTCTGCATACACAAATATAGCTATCTTTTTTCGGTTTGTCTTTGCAAGCGGCACAGCAACGCCTTTTACCTCAGTTGCCTCAACCACTGTAACAACTCCTTCTCTTGTTTATAATTTAAATTTCAGAGAGAATTTTTAGGCTAAAGGATGTGTGGGTAGTCTGCCTTAATAGTCTGCCTTAATAGTTCCCTGTCGCCCAAATTTTATTTTATTTTAAATCTTATTTCTAAATAAGTGCTCCAATTAATGCTGAGTCGGCTGTCAAGCCTATGTTTTTATTTGATTTTTTTTAAAAAAAAGGGTTAACCCGGACATCTTGAATTCTCTTCTTCTGGAGTTTGTTAATAAAATTTGAATTAATCAAACCTAATTCTTAGTCCTTCTGACCGAGCCCATGAGTTGTTGCAACAATATAAATATTATTTTTCTTTTCTTTACTTAAAATTTCAATATTACTATGATAAACCACAGTATATATGTTGGTTTATACGTATAGGTCATTAAATCTTATTATTAAGGTACTAGATATTCATAATAATAATAATATTAAGACTTGATATTTGATTTTTTAGGTGACTGACGGTTATACGCATTAAATCGAATTACGTATTTATGAGGTTAATCGAGACTTGAGGTGGGATTTTTACTTGCTTTGTTATTTTTGAATATTCATGTGAATTTAATTGTTACTTGCTACATGTTTTACGTTGATATGTTATATTGAATTATTTGGTTACTCGATGAAAAAGATCGTTGTAACTTGCGGGGACTTTGGTCCAGGATGAAAAAGATCCTTGGACGCAACTCCACCGTATACAGATTGGCCAATACGACTTAGGATGAAAAAGATCCTTGATTCGTTATATTGATTATGATGCATGTTATGTGAGTTTATAATTTTATTTATGTGCTATATTTGATTATAACATTGTGAGAGAATCTCACTGAACTAGTTGTTTTGCTCATCCCAATCCTTAACATTTTGCAGAGTAATTATGGAGTGCGGTGGAGGGCCGGTGGATTGCCTTGAGACATTATTTATCATTTTCTTAAGCAAATTATTTCATTGCATAACTCTTATTTCATTTGAATATTGAGGATTTAGATTTGACGTTATTTGTAGTAGCATTGGATATGTTATTTTATTTTGAAGGTCTATATTTAGCACCGAGACAATTCATCAGATTTTTCCAATGGTTTAATTACCTTTTTTGAAAATGTTTTGAATTTAATTGCTTTCGCTGCAAACTTTGGAAATTTAAAATGCAGTAGTTTTAGTTAGTTATGTAAAGATTTGGATTTTTGTCTATTTAAATTGCCTATAAACGCCTTATAAAAATTTGGATGTCACAGCCTGACTGAGATTTGTAATCATCACAATCAGATTGGAAACTTGCGTCTGCATAACCAATAGCAATTAGTTCTGACTGATCTACGTAGACCAAGAAGCAATCTTTAGTACGTCTGAAGTACTTGAGAATGTTCTTGAAAGCAATTCAGTGAGGTTCACTCGGAATCTGTTGGTATCTACCAGTGGTGCTGACAGCGAAGGCCACATCTGGCCTTGTGCAAGTCATGGCGTACATGATGGACCCAATTGCGGATGCATATGGTATGTCCTTCATGCGCCGGATATCAGTGTCTGTGGAAGGACAATCCTTCTTAGATAGCTTTATCCCATGACATGACGGTAGAGAACCTCTCTTAGAGTTCTCCATCGCGAATCGCTTCAACACCTTATCTATGTAGGTGGACGTTGACAGCCCCAGCATCTTCTTGGATCCATCCCTATGCATTGTGATCCCTAAGATATAGCAAGCTTCACCAAGATCCTTCATCATGAAGGTCTTTGACAACCATTCTTTCACAGACTGCATGAGTGGGATATTGTTTCCCAAAATCAGTATGTCATCGACATACACAACTATGAAAACAATATTCTTCCCAATGCATTTACGATAGACGCACGGATCTTCCAAATTTCTGACGAAATCAAATGATTTGACAGCCTCATCAAATCAGATATTCCAACTCCTAGAAGCTTGCTTCAATCCATAAATTGATCGTTTAAGCTTGCACTGTAACACCCCGTCCCAAACTAATAAAATAGAACTCTTTAAAATAAATAATTATGTGTGCTTCTTTTCTAAATAAATTTTAGAGCGTGTATATTTGCTAATATTTTATTTTAGGGAATCAAACGAGTATTTTGAACAAGAGCACTCCTAGTATTTAAGAATGAATTTATTAAACAAAGTTGTTACCATAGATTATTAAATAAAAAAATTCTAAAGAAAGAATATTTTTAATAAATTAAGATTTTCGATATAAAAATAAAAAATCTACCGAATAATAAATACGACGACGGAAAATCTTCTTTGTCTAATTAAATTAGAATTATTGGGAAATTTAAGAAAAATTGAATTTTTAATTAAAGAATTAAATTTAATAATTTTCATCTCAGAGCGTGATGATTTAATTGCTAAAATATCTAAACAATTATTTCTAATGAAACCGTAATTTTTAATTAACGAAATCACAAGTTTACAATACATATATGGAGAGGGATTAATATCGAATACTAATAAACATTATTAAATAATGAATCCCTCACAAAATTTATTAGGCCACGTGTTTGTACTTGATTTTTTTACTTGGCCTAGAAAGCATGACCTTTGGTAATACTTTGGGGCGCTAATTGCTTTTAATCGAAAAAAAAAAAAGAAGGGAAAAGATGAAAGAAACTACCAACTGCTGCCTTCACTCTCGTACATGAATTCACTTATTTCTTCACTCTCCACCTATAAATATCCCCTCCTCCTTCATTAATCTGGCTGCTATCAACTAAAAAAAAAAGTACCGAAACTCTGCAAAAATTGTACCGTTATGCTGCCGAAATTTACACTCAAAGATGTCAAGTTGAAACGTCAAAACAGTTTCCGACTGATTTTCGGCTACGCCGTCGAGTACCCTGTGGTACTGGAATTTTGTGTTTTAAAACACCTTTGTGCTCCCTTATATGTGTAGAATGTGATCGTGGTCTCGATACTCAATTTTGGTGTCGTTACGCTGCTCGTTTTTACGTTTAAACATGGTAGCTCGGAAAATGAAATTTCCAGAAATCTGCTACTCGAAATTTCAGAATGATGACTTCAAAAATTCATATCTCGGGTTCTAGAAATCATTTTGAGATGAAAATAGCGGCAAGTTAATGTTCATTGATTCTAATCTATTAGTATAAAATCTCGTAATTTTCTATTGGACAGAATCGAAGTTATAATTTTTTTTCAAAAGTGTGACGCACTGGAATGAATTCTGAAATCTTGGTATGGAGGAGGTAACTTCGCCCGTCTATAACTTTCTGTAAAAAACATATTTTCAACTGAAACAAAAAGGGGCATATTCTCTACATACTATAGTTTCTAAATATAAAAATTTCAGTCATTTCATTAATCTTGTAAAAAGTTACGTACATACTAAAAGAAGGACAAAAACTGGGTGTTTTCTTTTGAAAAAGAAATGTGTTTCAAACACACGACTTTCATAACACTTTTAACCAATTTACATTCGTTATTTCCAAACATTTTTTCATGCCAGTAAACTTCAGATTACAAAATGTAAAAGCCCTAAAGTTTCACCTCGATTGGATTAACGAATCGACAGGATATAGCTCGCAAAAATGAGAAAAAATCACACAGTTTTGGGACGCTAACTTTGCGAAAAAGGTCAAAGCTAAATACTTAAACTTTTTAGGAGGCTTATTAGTTAATATTATGATTTAGGATAATTTTATCTCCACAAAACCTTATGTGTTTCATTCTTCTTTAGTTTTTAAACTCTAAATATTCGAGTAGATAAAACCCTAAGAAAAGAGCTCAACGTCCTCGTTAGACATATGAATAAAATTACTTCAATCAATAAATGACGCGAACCTTAATATATTGTACTAGGTAAAGAGCTGCTCAAACAAATGCTCGGACGATCACCACAACCTCGAACTCTTCAAACCACTTCCAAGTCTTATAACTTTTCTTAAAGTTAACGAGGTGGGTGTCATTATTGTATTGCCTTGAATGTTATATGGACTGTTGGTGTATTCCGAACTTAACTAAATAAATACAAATCTATAAGAACACAAGAAAACAATTAATAAAACAGGCAAGCTTATGAATGATATTATATGTATCTTACGAGATACTTAATATGCGATTTCACGAAGAGGTGGAAAGTTGTAAGAGTGGATTGCACGTGGTAGCTGTTACCAGTGTCCCACATGATAATCTCATGCGATGTAGGCTGGAAGTGACAAGGGGATTGCCTGTGGTCGGAGCAACCTGTGTCCCAAAATGAATCTAAGAATCTAAATGAAATGTTTATGATCAAATGATCATGATGGATGATATCTTATGAATATCATCGATGTTTATGAAATTAAGCTACTAATAAGATTACCATAAGACATTAAGTTACGAACGGGTCTACACAAAGACTCCGTGCGAACCTCCACAATTACCTACGTAAAAGCGTATGAACAATTCTTTAATAAAATACCAAGATAATTATATTTCGGTGTACTGTCAATCTGTATAACAGCGTGCAGGACGCCCATACGTGAGAAGTAGCTCACGCCCCCCTCCCCCCTCTTTTTATACCATTTCAGGTTTCGACTTCGAGGGGCCAGAGCAGTAGCAAGGATGACACAAAGTTCTGCAAGCTTTAATAAATTTGATGCATATATGGATATTTTTACACTCATATCGAATTTCTCTAAAATAAATACTTCGCTCGTATGTTAAGTAAATTTATTCATATGCCGAGCAACAAACTCTTTAAAAGTTGCTCGATGATTTAAAATGCATGCTATCTTATAAAACACTGTTTTCACTATAATGCTATCATCTAATTTTAAATAAATGGGCCCACACCTTTTCATATTTTATAAATCATTATTAACTGTGAAAAGTTATATATTTTACTCGATGCATTACTTCAAAAATATTTTTTTTCGGGTTTTTGGTTACTAAGTGACAACTCGAATCTAGAGTGTTAAAGTGATAAAAGCTTCATTTCGGATTCAGGGCGTTATAGGTGGTATCAGAGCCTAGGTTCAACTTTCGGACAAAAATCTAAAATATAAATTTTCATAATTAATTTTTTTTTATAATAAGCTTTCATTAAAGAACTTGCATATATATTAATATACTAGTAATTAAAAAAAATGCTTAATAGAACCATTATGCTAATATATGAACTACTTAAAACTAAGTTACATTTGGAAAAATGTGTCTCCTGCTGCAGCCGAAGCACCTCAAGATATGTTCTAATAGTACAGTAATGAATGATTACAAGGACGTAACTGCATAACTTACAAAAGATATGAAAGCAAGATTTATGATTCTTACCGCACGGCAAGAGCGTTCTTTATATAGGATTTGCATAATAAACGATAGATACTTATCTTGGTCGAATTACTTGATATACGTGTGGAAGACTATTTGCTTACGTGCTTACTTAAAATACATGTGAAAAGACTTATTGCTTACGTGCTTTTAAAATAATAGACATACGTGTGAAATTTTTTTTACTACATACACAAAAAATGATAAGAAAAATCTTTTCTTTTATAGGACAATCGTGTTACATCTTAGAGGGCCCATTCCCATACCATTAGAGAGAGTCATGACCATCGTTGATCGCTACCGTGATATTTTACAGTTTTCCTTGGAGGTGATTATGGCGTATGTCGCCCGCTTCTGTGACCTACGTGCCGTCGCTGTCGCCGCTTGGGCACCAATACAGTTCGAGGAGACCGATTTTGCTGTGGCAAATCGTTTTGTTGGATGGATCCAGGTGCTATATCGCCCTATAGCACTGGGTATCCTCCAGCGGATGACCAACATCGACCCAGTCTTGGGAGAGCAGATCCATCTGGAGGCTTTCCTTGCTGAGGTAACTTGGGGAATTACAACGTCTATAAAAAATAGATGACTGTCAGAGGAGGCGATTGTTGTGGCCGACACTAGCACAGCACTGGGAGAAGCCTGTCGAAATGATGCGATATTGAGCCGTATGAGTGTGATGGCTCATATGAAGAACGCAGAAGGACTGGAGCATATAGCCGCCCTCGTAGAGGTACATGCTGAGGAGTACTTTGAGTCCGCCAGACTAGGCCATATTCAGACCACACATCATTGGGATGCTAGTGAATTAGTCGGGGGACCCGCTGTACTCGACCCACTACCACCCGAGCTTGATCAGGAGCAGTTTGAGATACAGGTGGAGTTTGATTTTCCTAATGATGAGACATTATCAGTCGAGAGTGATGAGTGCCTTCCCTTTGACCCTTACCCTCCGTCTGATGGAGCAGGACCTAATCATCCTCCCAGTTTTTAGTTGTCCACTTCATCCCCTATATATATAGTATATATTCGTAGTATATATAACCTAAACATATAGATATTGTCTTACATATAGTACCAGTCAGAGGTACAGCCTGCCCTTTTTTGTATTAGGCCCTAACTTACCAACTTATATAGATACTCCTTTTGTCGCACACAGTCCGCAAAGATGTAAGGATGTGTCGCGTTAACGTTGTATTATGTGATGTATTTTGAATCTATGATATGATGTAAGGAGTCTAACCCTCCGATTACTTTGTATATATATCTATTGCTCTCACCTGGTGTGATTCATGCTTTATTTCTACCTGTTATTTTTACTTGATTATCACTTAAATAACATGTGATCAATAGTTCCTAAATTTACAGTTGTTGATCCGTCATCATACTATTGAGGCCTCAGTATGTTCCGATGTTCTGTGTATTCCAATGTATAACTTGTGCTAGTACCATATTGATTACGATAATCCAGTTCTGTTTTTAAGCATTTTTGTCATACCTATATGATGTAACTATATATTATTTTCTCTTTAGAGTCTCGCTTTTAGAATGGTACCACCCGTCGTGGAAGTTTTGGGGGAACCTAATGATCAGCCGAACGTTGAACTACAATAACAATCGAATGCTGAACCAGAACAACAGCCGAACGATGAACTGTCACCACTACCCAATGCAGCACCCGAGGCTAACATGGCAAGAGAGTTCTTCAATTCTCTCCATAACTTTATGCGACAGTAAGCGCCCCCGCCGCCACCACCATACCCACATATGTCAAATATGATGCCAAGGGCAAACGAATTTGTCGAACAATTTCGATGACTACAGCCACCCAAACTGAATGGGAAAGAAGGTCCTATGGCAACTGAGGAGTGGATCACCGGTCTGGAGCGCATCTACCCCATATGACACTGACTGATGCACAGAAAGTCTCTTATGCACAATTTCAGCTGACAGAAGATGTTGCCCAGTGGTGGGAGTCCTATGAACGAACTTTGAATGCTGAAGGACGACAAGGACTTACCTGGGAAGAGTTTAAAAGAACAGTGATGGAGAGATATTTTCCGCAAGCATTGTGTGATAAAAAAGAACAAGAGTTCATGAACTTACGACAGGGCACCCTCTCCATATATGAGTACGAGAGAAAGTTTAACAAGCTATCACGATATGCTCCACATCTTGTGGAGATCGATGGTAAGAAAGGAAGGAGGTTTGAACGAGGTTTGAGGCTTGAAGTTGGAGGAATGTGGCAGGACTAAAATTGCCAAACTACAACGACGTTTTTGATCGAGCACTAACAATCTCGATCGGTCTGGTCTTAGAGTTTAAACAAATTCCTGCAACTTTGTCAGTCAACTGAAATTGGCAACCAAACTTCAAGAGAAACCAGAACCCACCACCAAGGAGAAATAATTAAAACTCTTCGAGGATCATGCCCTACTGTCGCAACTGTAAAAAGAACCACTCAGGAGCATGCCTTCGCGGGACCGAGACTTGTTACCGTTTCCATCAAACAGGACATAAAGCATCTGAATGTCCTATGCCAGAAAACGGTCGATCTCAAATGGCGATTAACCCGAACCGCCAACCAATGGGAACCAATCAGTACCGACCGCAGCCCATGGGTAACTTTCAGGCAAGACAGCCGCCTGCACCAAACAACCGTCAGCCTGGACCACAAAGAAGGGGTCCGCCTAACCAAGTCCAACAAGGTCGAGCTCAAGTGAACGCCATTCTCGATGATGGAGGAGGGGAAGAAGAGCCAATGCAACCTGAGAATCAAGAACCCCCTGAGCAACACGAAACCCTTGCAGGTACCTTACTCGTGCTTGAACAACTTGCATATTTGTTATTTTATACAGGAGCATTGTTAGTGTTAGTGTCCTAGAGACAAACCTTTGTAAGGACATAATACTCAGATAATATTCAGTGTTGGTTTAATATTATTATTTGTTTAATATTAAATGTATGGCGTTACACTAATTAGAATATTATGTTTGATTGTTTGCATCTATTCTTATCTGTGTTCCCTTGAGTCACTGCTGTCATTGAGTGAGTGAGAACTCATATGACTTAAGCATGATTCTCAAATAGCCCCGATCGAGGATCATCAAGAATGGGATATTGATGATGCAATGGAGATTGGTGTGCGATCTGCATCATACTCTTAGAGAGTGTAATAAGATCTCACTTACTACGAGATACTAGGTATCTCATGATGGATGCACAAATACCTTAGAGGGTATTGGTATACCCATCTGAGCAACCATTTGATGTAGTTCCACTATATGTGTCTATGGGTGTCTCGGTTAGTGGGAGCGATGCAATACTCCTTTGACTTGAGGTCAATACGCACGACATGTGTGGAATGATGAACTTTGACCATGACCGATGCTTGCACCCGTCTATGGGTAGATATGGCTTGGATTGGGTTCATCACGAAGTGCATGTGCGTGGTAGTTGAGCCAAGAAAAGGATCCATTCCTCAAACTGGATTTAGAGAGAATACTCACCTTCTCATCATAATTGGATCAAAGGCATTGGCCAATGCACGTCAACTTGGACTTTGTGGCCAAGTGTGACATAAGTGATCAATTAGTGATTGGAGATAAAGTGATTAAGTTATTTGAATAGACACTTCATCATGTTCAAGACTAATCAAGTTTTCGTGAATGAAGGGAGGAAATCGTAATAGCCCATGTTACAGTTACAGGTAGTTACACGTTTCTCGCAACGTACCTCATATATTGAGAATGTATGATTTATTGTCTAGGGTTCAATTAAGATCGTTAGTTTGACTAATTTCTTAATATATGAGGGCGTATTGGTCACACAACAAGTAATTCCTGTGTACGGATTATTGTTGGTTGATTAAGTATTAAATTAGATTTAATATTTAATTTATGGAGAATTAATAATATATTAATTTAGAATTAATTATTATTACTGTTTAATTAAATTAGATTTAATTAAATAGGAATCCCAAAATAATATTATGGAATATTATTGTAGGAAAATATCCGTAGGGAAAAACATATCTTTGAGATTTGTTTTGCAAGATTAGGGATTATCTTCCTAATAAAGATTGCTTGATATTTAAGTCAATCTCTCCCTATATATATGACATTCTGAGATTCATTAATAAACGTTGTTTTAAGAAAACCTAGTTTCTCCATAAAATCTAGATTAGGAATTTTCCTAGCAAATTCCGTCTCAGATTCAACACTGGCAAATCTGTGCAAGTCTGTCCACGGGGATTACGTGGATACCATAGTTGAGAAATCTGCTATTGAAACACTGTAAGGTTTCTTGTTATGATTATTGTAATCGTTTATACAATTATATGTTCGTTGTTGGTGAACTGTTTATTTCCGCTGCCCATGTATTACGTGTTTACGTGCCTCTATATTCCAACAAACATCCCACACCTTCATGTCTGAGAAATTCATGAAGAAGGTGGGAATAGTGGGGGTAAAAGGGAAAACCTTAAATGTAAGTGTTCCATCAGGGAATATGATAAAAATTGAAACCCAGATAAAAGGACTAAACATAGTGATAGACGACCATGAGATTGAAACTGACTTTCATGTCCTCGACATGAAAGATTTCGATATAATCTTGGGGATAGACTGGTTAATGAGAAACAAGGCTGTGATCAAGTGTTCAGAACAGGAAATTGATTTCAAAACAAAAGACGGGCAAGGCTTCACATATCGAGGAATCAAAGCTAAAGCAAGGTTGCAAGTTATGTCTGCAATCAAGGATGCAAAGTTGTTACGAAAAGGGAAAAGCCTAGGGTACTCAGTCCACATCTCCACAGAAGTGAAGGACAAAGAATCACCGACTGAAGTATCAATTATGGGAGACTATCTCGATGTATTCCCTGAGGAATTAATTGGGGTACCCCCAAATCGACAAGTAGAATTTTCCATCGATCTAATACCAGGAGCAGCACCAGTATCAAAAGCCCCATACCGAATGGTGCAAAAGGAGTTAACAGAATTGAAGGAACAATTGCAAGATTTACTGAAAAGGAAATTCATCAGGCCTAGTGTATCCCCTTGGGGAGCACCCATCATGTTCTTAAAAAAGAAGGATGGATCTTTTCGCATGTGTATCGATTACCGAGGGCTCAACCAACTGACCATCAAGAACAAATATCCCCTACCCAGAATTAAAGATTTGTTCGATCAATTAAAGAACGCCAACGTGTTCTCAAAAATTGATCTAAGGTCCGGCTATCATCAACCGAAGGTCAAGGGAAGAGATATTCCGAAGATGGCCTCCAGCCATCTTTATGGATTTAATGAACAGAGTATTTCATCCATACTTAGATCAGTTTGTTATCGTGTTCATCGATGACATACTAATATACTCTAAGAACAAGGAATAACATGAAGAACATCTCAAAACCGTCTTGGAGACCATGAGACGCGAAAAGTTGTACGCAAAATTCAGCAAGTGTGAGTTCTAGATTGATCGAGTTATGTTCTTAGGACACATAATCTCGGCAAAGGGAATCAAGATGGATCTGGCAAAGCTAGAAGCGATAACTGATTGGAAAGCTCCAACCAATGTAACTGAAATCCGGAGTTTTCTTTGATTGGCGGGCTATTACCGAAGATTTATACAAGACTTCTCATGCATTGCAAATGCGTTAACTCAGTTGACGAAGAAAACAGAGAAGTTCGTCTGGAGTTCTACTTGTGAGAAAAGTTTTCAAGAATTGAAGAAGATATTAACTTCTTCACCGGTATTAACTATCCCAGACGGGTCCAATGGTTTTGTAATTTACACTAACGCGTCCTTGTCAAGATTTGGATGTGTACTTATGCAACATGGAAAAGTCGTAGCCTACGCATCGCAAAAACTCAAAACGCATGAACAAAAATACCCGACACACGACTTGGAACTAGCCGTTGTGGTTCACGCATTGAAAATTTGGAGGCATTACCTATATGGGAGTAAATGCGAAATTTATACGGACCATAAGAGTTTGAAGTACTTCTTTACCTAGAAAGAATTTAATATGCGTCAGAGGAGATGGCTTGAATTGGTGAAAGATTACGATTGCACCATCCACTACCACCCTGGAAAGGCAAACGTAGTTGCCGACGCTTTGAGCAGAAAAGGGAGTGCAAAATTCGACATTGTGCCAACCACGCAAAAACCATGGATTGGAGAGCTCGCCCGAATGAATCTTGAATTCAAAATACAATGTTATGCAAATTCCATGATTCGTGCACTCACATTGCAACCCACTTTGAAAGGAAGGATCAAAGAAGAGCAAAAGGACGAAAAATTTCTTGAAGGGATGAGAACAAGAGCGCGAAAGGAGACCATCCGAGGATTCACCGTAAGCCCCGACGGAACTTTAATGTTCAAAAAAAGAATTTGTGTGCCCAAGAATGAAGAATTGAGAAACGAGATTCTCAAAGAAGCACACAACACACCTTACACCGTACATCGAGGAGAGACAAAGATGTATCGAAGTCTAAAGGAGAATTTTTAGTGGAGAGGCATGAAATGAACGGTAGCCCACTTTGTAACTAGATGTTTAACTTGCCAACAGGTTAAAGCAGACCACCAACGACCCTCAGGATTACTACATCATTTGGAGATACCGAAATGGAAATGGGAGAACATCGCCATGGATTTCGTCACAGGGTTCCCTAAGACGATAAAAAACCATGATGCCATCTGGGTTGTTGTAGATAGACTCACAAAAACCGTTCATTTCATCCCGTATGCATGACATATAATTTGGATAAACTTACCCAACTGTATGTAGAAGAGATAGTTCGGCTACATGGGGTACCAGTCTCGATAGTATCCGATAGAGACCCTCGTTTCACTTCCAGATTTTGGAAAAGCTTGCAACGATCCTTGGGGACTAATCTAAATTTCAGTACTGCATACCACCCCCAAACAGACGGACAGTCAGAAAGGACTATTCAAACTCTTGAAGACATGTTGCGAGCATGCGCCTTAGATCTCGAAGGAAGTTGGGAGGCTCATCTCCCTTTGGTCGAATTCATTTAAAACAATAGTTTCCAAGCTACTATACAAATGGCACCGTTTGAAGCACTCTATGGGAAGAAATGCAGATCACCGATTTGTTGGAACAAGGTCGGAGTTCGTAAAATTCTTGGACCACAACTTGTAGAAAGGTCATTGGAAATTGTCTCGAAGATCAAGGAAAGAATCAAGGCGGCACAGGATCGTCATAAATCTTATGCCGACACTCGGAGGAAGGACTTACATTTTGACGTAGGTGAAAAAGTGTTCCTCAGAGTTGCGCCGATGAAAGGATTGATTCGCTTTGGAAAGAGAGGTAAGTTGAAACCTCGCTACATAGGGCCATTCGAAATTTTGGATAGAGTTGGAGATGTGGCCGACCGTTTTGCCCTGCCGCCTGAATTGTCACAAGTGCATAATGTTTTTCACGTGTCTACCATCAGGAAATACATGAGTGACTCAGATCATGTCGTCAGTTATAGTGACTTAGAAATAAGTCGTGACTGAACTTATGAGGAAGTTTCGATGATCATCCTAGGGAGGAAGTTACACACCTTGAGGAATCGTGAAATACTGTTGGTCTTAGTCCATTGGAGTCGACATGGAAAAGAAGAAGCTACTTGGGAAAGGGAAAACGAGATTTTGGCAAAATACCCACAATGCCAGAGGACTTAGTAAGTGAAATTTTGGGGATGAAATTCTTTTAAGGAGGTTGTAGGTCCCGAACGGGTTTCAGTGAGGGTTGAAGTCTAGAGGGGAGGGGTGACTAGACTTCAAAACTTTTCGTGGATCAGATGTGATTTGCACGTATGTCTGATCAGAGTGCGATGTGGATCAGTTTGGACTGATATCCGACTTACTGATTTGTCAAGCAAATCAGTTCGGCGTCTATCAGTTTAACTTATGGTGCGGAAGATTAGTTAACCCGTATGAAAACCAGTTTTACTCAAATAAGGATTCTGACCAATAAAGTTCAGATCAGATGACAAGGGCATCAAACTGATCAGATCAGTAGCTTGATGCTAATCTGATCCAGGTACAGAATATGCATGCAGATAACAAGAGTAGTGTGCACGTAAGTGTAAAGCAAAGTGAAGGCAAACAATTTATAGTGGTTCAGACAACTTGTCCTACGTCCACTCTTCCCTACCAACAGGGGCACCAACTTAACGAACTGGACTTAGTTTAATGTGTTAGTCCAACACAGTACAACCAACAGATGTTTCGCGAGTTCTCACTCAACCAATCCCAGAAATCTGACCCAGAAACCCTAGACAGAAGTCCTGCTATAACAAACTTAACCTAACTTTTGTTTGGGAATAAGATTTGTGTTGTTCAAACTGGAATACTATCCTATCTTCTAAGTAGCCTATAACTGGAGGATAAGTATTCTTGCTAAGAAATAAGAGATGAACACTTAAGAATAAATCTTGAAATTGTGTTCTTCGTGCGGAAATCTTGAGAGCTTTAGCTTGATGATAAATTTTCGTAACCTTACTATGAAAGTTTGATCCTATATTTATAGGCAAGAAATCGAACTAGCCGTTGGAGAGCAATTCGAATTTTGGTCTATTTAAGGTAGGCTTGCAGAGTTGATATAATTTTCATCAGAGCCGGCATGGCCAAAAGCGTGCAACTTTGTCCTTTCTAGCCGTTGAACTTTAAGCCTTAAACCCTGAGTCCTATCAGTTCCGTACAGACGTGTCAATCTCTCATTGGCTAACACGTATCAAGAATGTTGGTCTTGATAGATCTAAATGCTTGTTGTCTGATAGATTTGTTTGATGTAGGTTGTAACTTCCAGAGTTAAACCTTTCTTGGAACTGAACAGATCAGATAAACTGATCTACCCAACTTGAAGTCTCCAACTGTAAGTTGTCTTATCTCAACTTACTGACTTCATCTGATGTACTTTGATCTGATCTTCAGACTTGATGCCTTCTTCATGACTTCAGGTAGGTTCTGATTTTCTGATCTTCGCTTCTGATCTTTACTTCTAATCTTCAAGACTTATATTGAGTTCCCCCTCAATGTGTGATCCATTCTATCTTTACATCAATTTTTCTATACAATGATTATCAACTGGTCAACTTAGTTCTCAAGCTAAATCGTCAGTCAGCTAACATTTTCTGACTGATCCTATCACATCTGTTTTGGAACTTTTATCAAAACTTAATAAATTTCCCAACAATTTCCCCCTTTTTGATAAAACCAAAACATATGAGAAACCAACATCAGTTGATAATTATAAGGTATGAAAAGACAGATAATCAGAAGACAATGAGAGATTGTCTTAGTATCAGAAAAGGTAATGTTTTTCATTTATATAAAGCTATTACACAGTAAATTGAAAAACAATAAACAGAAACTGATCTTGTAGTCTTCTAGTCATCAATCAGTGGGCTTATATCCTTCTGGCATCTCTTTTAGGATTTGAGGAACATTGAAGATCTTGTACAGCTTCCATTTGACATCAGATACTTGGCCCGGATCAGATATGGCAGCTTTGCCAAGCAGTTTAAAGTAGAATCTCTCAAAAGCCAGTCTGTCAAATGTCCCATCATCTTTCTTCTTGTAATCCAACACATCATAAGGAAGATGTGTGATCTTGGCATTTATGCTTTTCGCATCCTTCTCCATCCAATTCAATTCAGGAATTCCTCATCAGGAGATTCTTCAGTAGGCACAATGTTTAGAACATAAGCATCCAGCAACCATTCTGCTCTGATTTTCCACCAAACTTCCATTCTTTCTCCTTTCCTCTCATCCTGCCTGATGATGTCTTCAACTTTAGCTGGAATCAGAGGCTCAAAAACATCTTTTCCAATCTGCCCTTTCTTTAGTCTAGCAGAGTACCTTCTCTTCAGTCCCTCTGAATCAGCTAGTTTCTCTTTCTTCCTCTCATCCTCATTAAGCCTAGCTTCTTCTTCTAACTGCTCTTTAGTCAATCTGGCAGCCAATTTTCTACAAGCTTCGACTTGAGCAGCTGATGGACTTCGAGTTACTCTCAGAGTAGTTTGAGCATGAGTAGGTATTAGTGCAGAGGGATATGGACCAGTTCCTTTTCCCTTCAGTTTAGCTCTCTCAAGCCATATCATCCAGCTCATTTAACTTTTGGCCATGCGATTCAACTGTCTGGATGAGTTCTTCTGTAGTCCTGATCAGATCAGTTGATTTCTCAACCTGTCCTTCCCCCTTTTTGGTTTGATAAAAAACGGCCGAAATATGGGAAGTCAGGGAGCCAAAACTGATAGCAAGCGCCTGATTGAGATCCTTAACATTCAGTCCTTCAGCTTGAGCAGATAAGTCTCTGATTTTGTTCACTAGCTCGACTTTGGTAGACTCTATGGCAGATGAGAAAGTGAGGATTAGCTTGTCCAGCTTTTCTTCAGTTCCATTAAGCTTATCTAGTGCCACCAGTAGAGAGACTTCCAGGTTTGAAATCTTTGCCAGATGTTCATTCACAGTCTTTGTGAAGTCCACTGTGACCTTCTTAATTTCCATGGCAAATTGTTCTTTCAGATCAGTTACCTGGGAAGTCATGTATTTCCTTTGTTCTTCCATGACTTTAGTTGATGTCTGGTGATGATCTGATATTGTGTTGCTAATGGAGTTCGCCAGAACATCCTCAACCTCTTGTTGCAACAATTCTTTAAAACATGATATGATCTCTCTCAGTTGATCAGATGTAATATGAGTTGCGGGGACAGATAAACTGGCCTGACCTGTTGGATCTTTTGAGGGTCCAACAGTTGCCTCAGCCACGTTCGCCTCCGGTGGTTGGTCACGTGCTGAAATACCATCTCCACCTTCATTGGCAATTTCCAACTCCTTCTGCGGTTCACCTTCCTTGACTTCTTCATCTATCGACTTACCCAATTTATGGAAAATTAGCTTTTTGACCTCATCAGTAGACAGTAGATCAACTGGTGAGTTTACTCCGGCTGCTTTCTTCATGTCGAAGTCAAAATCAGCAAACTCATTAGCTCCACCCATCTGCTCCATAATGATGATGAAGTCAGTGAAGGTCTTCAAACGCAGATCTCTCCAGGCTAGAATCTCCACAACCTCATCCTTGATCATAGGGTGATCAGACAGTTCAGGGAAAGTAAGTCCCAGCTCTCGTTCGATGCACAGTCTGATCATGTGACCAGAAACTATTTTTTCTACCCTGGAAACATACTTGTCAACTGAAGATGAGGGTTGATCAGTTTCCACAATATCAGATTTATCTTTTGAAGGTTCTTGTGGAGGTTCTGCTCCTGACACCACCTTTTGTGGTTCCTCAGGTTCTTGTGGAGGTTCTGCTTCTGACACCACCTTTTGTGGTTCCTTCTCAGGCTGTTCAATCTCCTGCCTTTCTCCTTTCTGTTGTTCCTTCTCCTGTTCTCCAGCTATACCTTCTTCCATTGAAGAAGAAGAAGAGGAGATTTTCATCTGTTTAAGCTCCTTTTCTTGTGATAGAGCAGGTTATTGAACTCTTGATTGAGGAGAGGAGGACCTAATCAGTTCACCACCAGTTTGTCCCCCCTCAGGTTGATCTGGAGAACTAACAGCTTGGGACTCTTGTTTCCCAGATGTGTCAGATCGTTTCTTGCTAGAACCAGCTGATTTGTTTTCTGCTTTGCTCTTAACAGATTCCTTCTCGATATCAGTTTCCTCCTCCTCTGCTCCTCCTTCTAAGAACAGAGTCATTGGAGTCTGCTTGTACTTCTTTGCTCTTACTCCCGAGGCACCAACTTTGGCTTTCTTCTTCTTAGCAGATGTAAGCTGGGCTGCCTCTTCCGAACCAGCTGCCACTTTCCTTTTCTTCTTTGTGGTTGCCTGAGGGTCCTCATCTGACGGACCGAAGATCCGAACTGATGTTGTTAGAAATGCTTTGTAGTACTTCAGACCATTTTCATCCCATTCCATTTCTGCCAGTTTATCCCTCAGAATCACAGCAACCTTATTCAAGTTCCCGATCCTCTTCTTCAGATAGACCTCTCTCTTCTCATTGATCCCAAATTTATGATATTCTTGAACGAGTACAGCTTTCAATGTTCCCAACCAGTTGATATTCTTGGCTCTATCAACTAAAGCAGCCAAGTAGTGCATTTTGACAGATGTCAGTCCGTCGTAACTGAACGAGATTACAAGGATCGTCTTTGAGAGAATATCAAAGAGCAGCTGATATTTCCTCTTGAGCATGGGTTTTACAAACCCAGAAGTATGGCATTTATCTGCTTCTCGAAAGAGTTCTTCACGTATTTTCTCATCATCAACGTCTCGGTAATGAGCAGGCAAAATCTTTCCTCTAGAAGGTGCAAACAATCTGATTAGATCGGCATTTGAAACTACGACATCTTCCCCATTCACCGTGGACTTTAGCTCATCTCCTGGTTTTGTGATTTCTAGATTGCGAAGAAATTCCAGGGCTTCGTATTGCATCACCGGATTCCCTTGCCGTGAACAATAGTGGTCAAGATTGTTTTCCCTCAAGATCTGCTCCACTTCTTGTGATTCTGGGTCTTGAGTTACCCCAAAAGTCACATATCTATCCTCTACAACTTGTTGAACTAGTGTCGCATAGTTACACATAATTTTTCCCATACCATGTGTAGTCATCTGTAGAAATGCAGAATTATAAGCACTTATGAACATTTATGATTAAGAATAGGGATCATAGACATGAGTTAATAACCTTTTTAATCAAACACATATTTCATAAAACATTTTATAATTCAAAATACATGAAAACAATTGTTATAAACCGTAAGCAATTTACCAGAAAATTTTTCGAAAGGGATTCTTATTAGAAAGATTTGGTTAATGGGAAAGGCTCCGAAAATCGCTTGAATGAAATTTTTTTGTCACTTTGAGTGCTTTGAGAAATTTAGGGCGAAGAAGAGTGTATTTTGAAGGATTTTCTTCCTTATATAAAAATTTGGAGGGAAAGTGGATTTGGAAAATCGATGCAGGAGTTCAATCGATTAACCAAAATGAGCATTCACAATTAAGCGGTTTATTTTAAAGCAAATCGTGCGGTCAGGGATTTTAAACCGGCAGCTTTTGGATTTTAAAAAGCGTATTAAAAGCCATTTAATACATGTTCCCCACATCCGCATTTAATGTTTTGCAGGACGTGCGTCATGTGTACTTGAGTATAGTGACACCAGATAAGATCAAAGATAAATAGCAACAGAAAAGAAATACGTATCTGATTGACTGATGTTGTAATCAGTCAATTCCTCATGACAACTGTTCAGCTGATCTGTTGATCTTAAATTCTGCCTATCCCTTGGTAATATTTCCCAACAAAGTAGTCTTAACAGATTAATCTTCTTTTGTATTACTCTCATCAGTTGAAATTCCTTCTTTAACTGTTCTTCGTATCTGATCAGTTCTCAACAGATCCTTCAGATCAGATGAAGTTCCCCCTTCATCTGACCTTATTTCTTTTATCAGTTTCTTAACCAACTGGTATTTGAGATCAAGCCACCAAAATACTCTGGTGCTAAGTCCAGTAATCCCAGCTCATTACATAATTCCCTGAATCTGACTTTAGCTAGGGGCTTGGTTAAGATATCAGCTCTTTGCTTATCAGTATGGATCTTTTCCACTCTGATGTTCTTCTTTTCTGCATGGTCTCCGATAAAGTGGTGTCTGATGTCCACATGCTTGCATCTTGTGTGCAGAACTGGGTTCTGAGTGATAGCAATCGCACTATTACTATCACAGAAGATAGGCACATTGGTAGCAATTATGTTGTAATCCCTTAGCTGCTGACAAAGCCAGAGCAGTTGGGAGCAACAAGTACCAGCATCCATATATTCTGCTTCAGTAGTAGATGTGGCAACAGATGTTTGCTTCTTAGAAAACCAAGAGACCAGCTTGCTTCCCAAAAACTGACAAGTACCTGATGTAGATTTCCTATCTATCCTACATCCTCCATAATCAGAATTAGAGTACCCACTAAGCTCTAGATTATCATCTGCTAGATACCATAAACCTAAGTTTACAGTACCCTTCAGATACTTCAGAATCCGCTTAGCTGCTTCCAGGTGGCTTTGTTTGGGATTAGCCTGAAATCTGGCACATACACCTACTGCAAAAGTTATATCTGGTCTACTTGCAGTCAGGTATAATAATGATCCAATCAAAGTCATATACTCTTTCTGATTAGCTTTCTTACCACCTTCATCTGGGTCCATCTTAAATTCAGTCAACATTGGAATTCTGGCTTCTTTGCAATTTTGAACTCCATACTTAGCCAACAAATTCCTTGTATACTTTGCCTGGAAGATGAATATCCCAGTGTGAGCCTTCTTGACTTGAAGACCTAGAAAGTAGCTCATCTGACCCATCATGGACATCTCAAATTTCCCTTGAATTAGCTTACTGAATTTCTCGCATAGCTTCTGATTGGGAGAACCAAATATAATGTCGTCCACATAGATCTGAACAATAAAAATGTCTTCTCCATCTTCTATTCTGAACAAGGTCCTATCAATCAAGCCCTTGGTGAAACCATTCTCTATCAAGAACTGGGATAGTGTATCATCCCAAGCTCTTAGAGCCTAAACGGTACACTTGGTTACTCATTTCAAAGCCAGGAGGTTGTTCAACATAAACTTCCTCAGCTAGTACCCCGTTTAAGAATGCACTCTTTACATCCATCTGATACACAGTAAATCCCTATGAGTTGCATAAGCCAGAAACAGCCGAATGGCTTCCAGGCGAGCGACTGGTGCAAAGGTTTCATCATAATCAATTCCTTCTGATTGTGAATAGCCCTTAGCAACAAGTCTTGCCTTATTTTTGGTTATTACATTGTGCTCATCCTTCTTGTTCTTGAATACCCACTTAGTGTCAATCACATCTTAATGAGTTGGTTTGTCTACAAGTTCCCAAACTTGATTTCTCTCAAAAGGTTCCAGTTCTTCTTGCATGGGTAGAATCCAGCATGCATCAGATAGAGCTTCTTCAATAGTGAGTGGTTCCTTCAAAAACAGATAACAACAATACATTGCACTTTCACCAATCTGATGTCTAGTTTTGACTCTATCAGACGGGTCTCCGATGATCAGATCAGTTGGATGACTGGTTATCCAGGTCCTTCTGTCCTGATTATCATCAGTTTGGAGAACATCATCCTCTTCTGATAAAGATTCATCACTAGAGACTGGGAGAAGTACATGAGTAGGATCCACTTGGCATGGACATATCTCAGCTAATGTTGGACTCATCATGTGCTGAAGTCTATCCGCCGGTACATCAGGTGTTCCCCCTGAACCAGATGATTTAGTTGTTACTGTCTCATCTGTACCAGCTTCTTCACCGACAGTTGTACGTACCTTGAGGTCTGACTGACCTGGTGAATCGTCAAGGTCAAAGTTAGGAACATATACAGTAACGTATTTTGGATCCTTTCCTTTTGAGCCTTAACTGATCAATTTTTAGTGAATCTGGTTTGTCTGGTACATCTTGTTCTGCGGCAGATTTCTCTTGATCAGATGTTGACTCATCAAAGACCACATGAGGTGTTTCTTCCACAACTAGGGTTCGTTTGTTGAAAACCCTAAATGCTTTCCTGGTCGAGGAATATCTTAAGAATATACCCTCATCTGACTTGGCATCGAAGGTTCTCAACTGACTCTTCCCATTGCTGTGTATGAAACACTTGCACCCGAACACATGAAAGTAGGAAACACGAGGTTTTCTGCCCTTCCACAGTTCATATGGTGTTTTAAAGTGAATATTAGTCAGAGAACATCTGTTCTACGTGTGACATGCAGTGTTGATAGCTTCTGCCCAGAAACGGCTATGTGTTGCATGCTCAGCTAACATGGTGCGTGCAGCTTCTTTTAGTGTTTTGTTTCTTCTGTCTGCTATGCCATTTTGTTGTGGTGTTCTGGCAGCTGATGTCTCATGCTGTATACCAAACTCAGAGCAAAATTCAGATATAAATTGGTTCAAGAATTTTTTACCTTTGTTTATATCTGATTTTCACTATGCTGAGACCCTTCTCATTTTGTATCTTCTTGAGAAGTTCAGGTAACTTTATTGTAGTTTCACTCTTCTTATACAAGAATACAACCCAGGTGAACTTAGAATAATCATCTACGACCACCAGAGTGTATTTGCGTCCACTGAAACTAAGAGGCGTAACTGGTCCAAATAGATCCATATGGAGCAGTTGCAATCCTCTGCTGGATGGAGGTAAAGGTATCCCTTTAAATGAAGGTTTTACTTGTTTTCCCTTCTGACATGCGGCACATGTCTGATCCTTAGAGAATACTTTATTCGGGAGACCTTCAACCAAGGACATCTTTGATATCTTGTTAAGAGTTTTGAAGTCCAGATGGCTCATTCTCTTGTGCCAGAGCCAACTGGAGCTCTTCAAACTCTTAACAATCAAGCATGCATTTCTTGGACAACTGTCCCAATCTGCTGTATAGATTGTTCCTTTTCTGGAGCCAGTTAGCAAAATCTGTTGAGTCACTCGATTTCTGATTGTGCATTGATTTGATGAGAACTCAACACTAAATCCGTTGTCGCAGAACTATGATATGGATAACAGGTTGTGCCTTAAGCCATCAACGTATGAAACACTTGTAACCTGTACATCATCGTTCACTAAGGTTCCAACTCCTCTGGTAAAACCAAAGTTGTCATCCCCAAAGAGAACTCGTGGGCCTAGTTTCTCACTGTAATTGCTGAGGAGATGTTGACTTCCAGTCATGTGCCTTGAACATCCACTATCTATGTACCAGATAGTTGCTTGTACACCTTCTTTATTAGCCAGTCCCACTCGATTCTCAGATTGATCAGTTTCTCTGGCCATCAGACAGATGTCATCATCAGATGAGAAGTTCATATCGTTGACATCGTCAGTTGTGGTAGTCAGGAAGAAATCTTCAACAGATGAGTAGCCTGAGTCATCTGAAGGTAGATAAGAATCATCAATGCCAGATGTGTCGGCAACCATTGCTTTTCTGTCTCGGAACCTTTGTTCTCTTATGTTACCCTTTTCTTCCCTCTCCTTGGGAGTAAGATTGGGGCAATCAGCACTGTAGTGACCTGGTTTCTGACAGTTGTAGCAAACCCTTGAGTCTCCAGAATTTCCTCTGTTAGGTGAATCATTTCTTCGGTATGACCTGTCAGGAGACTTTCCACCTTGTCTGTAATCAGAACCTCTCTTATCTGACCTTTCATCACGTCTGTTTTCTCTGCGATCTTCTCTACGATCATCTTTCCTTTCATCTTTGTGATTATCTTTTCGATCATCTCTTCTGTTATCTCTATTATCTGAAGAACGATACCTCTCTTGAGATCTGTCAAAAATCTTCGATCTCTTCCTCTGCTTCGTCGATAGTCATCATAAAATTTTTTGTACTTGCCCATCTGAACATTTGTTCGTTCAAGTTTTCTTGTCAGAAGTGCAATCTGTTTGGCCTGGCTGATGATGTTTCCAACTGGTTCAACAATTCGTGAGCTGCTACTGGTCGCCTGGAATGCAACAGATTTAGCTGAGTTTGCAGCAGCTTCAGCAGGGACATCATCTGATCCTTGTCCTCTCTCAATCAGGTCAAACTCATGGGCTTTCAAACTGAAGATTAGATTATTTGGTTTCATGGTAGCAATATCTTGACAGTCCTTAATCACGGTCACTTTCGTATCCCATTTCTTGGTCAACGATCTGAGAATCTTGTAGTTGATATCCTTGTTTGACATTACTCGTCCTAGATCACGAAGTCGATTGACTCCTCGTGTGATCCTTCCATCAAATTGATCAACTGTTTCATTCGGTAGCATTTTGAGTTTCTCAAATACCACCAGCTCAGCTTGCAGTCTGTTGTCCATACTCTGTTCATTTCCTCTGCAGATTTCAGCAAGTGTATCCCAAACTTCCTTAGCTGTCTTCAGGTACTTCACTTTCTATCGTGTAGTAGTATCCATAGTTTTAATGATGAGATGTCTGGTAACAGTATCCAGATTAGACAATTTCCTCTCATCTGCATCTATTAGAGAGGGACTCTTTCTGATTCTTGCTCCAACTGGTTGCGTAGGATCTCGTCCTGCTTCAGCTGGGTTAAAGTGATAGATGATAATCGGTCTTGTCTCAAGAATCTCATCCATTCTGTTGCTAATCACTCCCAGATGGTCTCTCATGTCGATGGACCAATCTGCATACTCATCAACAGAAAACATGGGTAGATTATGATGCATACCTGAAGTGTTATCCATGTTTGTGGTGATTTTGGAAGAATATGTGTTTTGAAAACGGTTTTCAAAGATCAGTTCAAGTGACCACAAAGGTTCTTCCTCAGGAACCAATGATATTCAAAGCCAGTGGTCGAAAGAACCATGACTCTGATACCACTTGTAGGTCCCGAACGGGTTTCAGTGAGGGTTGAAGTCTAGAGGGGAGGGGTGAATAGACTTCAAAACTTTTCGTGGATCAGATGTGATTTGCACGTATGTCTGATCAGAGTGCGGTGTGGATCAGTTTGGACTGATATCCAACTTACTGATTTGTCAAGCAAATCAGTTCGGCGTCTATCAGTTTAACTGATGGTGCGGAAGATTAGTTAACCCGTATGAAAACCAGTTTTACTCAAATAAGGATTCTGACCAATAAAGTTCAGATCAGATGACAAGGGCATCAAACTGATCAGATCAGTAGCTTGATGCTAATCTGATCCAGGTACAGAATATGCATGCAGATAACAAGAGTAGTGTGCAAGTAAGTGTAAAGCAAAGTAAAGGCACACGATTTATAGTGGTTCGGACAACTTGTCCTACGTCCACTCTTCCCTATCAGCAGGGGCACCAACTTAACCAACTGGACTTAGTTTAATGTGATAGTCTAACACAGTACAACCAACAGATGTTTCACGAGTTCTCACTCAACCAATCCCAGAAATCTAACCTAGAAACCCTAGACAGAAGTCCTGCTATAACAAACTTAACCTAACTTTTGTTTGGGTATAAGATTTGTGTTGTTCCAACTGGAATACTATCCTATCTTCTAAGTAGCCTATAGCTAGAGGATAAGTATTCTTGCTAAGAACTAAGGGATGAACACTTAAGAATAAATCTTGAAATTGTGTTCTTCGTGCGCAACTCTTGAGAGCTTTAGCTTGATGATAAATTTCCGTAACCTTACTATGAAGGTTTGATCCCATATTTATAGGCACGAAATCGAACTAGCCGTTGGAGAGCAATTCGAATTTCTGTCTATTTAAGGTAGGCTTGCAGAGTTGATATGATTTTCATCAGAGCCGGCATGGCCGAAAGCGTGCAACTTTGTCCTTTCTATCCGTTGAACTTTAAGCCTTCAACCCTAAGTCCTATCAGTTCCGTACAGACGTGTCAATCTCTCATTGGCTAGCACGTATCAAGAATGCTGGTCTTGATAGATCTAAATGCTTGTCGTGTGATCGATTTGTTTGATGTAGGTTGTAACTTCCAGAGTTAAACCTTTCTTGGAACTGAACAGGTCAGATAAACTGATCTGCCCTACTTTAAGTCTCCAACTGCAAGTTGTCTTAGCTCAACTTACTGACTTCATCTGATGTACTTCGATCTGATCTTCAGTCTTGATGCCTTCTTCATGACTTCAGATATCTTCTGATCTTCGCTTCTGATCTTTACTTCTAATCTTCAAGACTTACATTGAGTTCCCCCTCAATGTGTGATCCATTATATCTTTACATCAGTTGTTCTATACAATGATTATCAACTGGTCAACTTAGTTCTCAAGCTAAATCATTAGTCAGCTAACATTTTCTGACTGATCCTATCACATCTGTTTTGGAACTTTTATCAAAACTTAATAAATTTCCCAACAGAGGTAGGGATGTAACACCCCGTCCCAAATTAATAAAATAGAACTCTTTAAAATAAATAATTATGTGTGCTTCTTTTCCAAATAAATTTTAGAGCGTGTATATTTGCTAAGATTTTATTTTAGGGAATCGAACGAGTATTTTGAACCAGAGCACTCCTAGTATTTAAGAATGAATTTATTAAACAAAGTTGTTACCATAGATTTTTAAATAAAAATATTATAAGGAAAGAATATTTTTAATAAAATTAAGATTTTAGATATAAAAATAAAAAATCTACCGAATAATAAATACGACGACGGAAAATCTACTTCATCTAATTAAATTGGAATTATTGAGAAATTTAAGAAAAATTGAATTTTTAATTAAAGAATTAAATTTAATAATTTTCGTCTCGGAGCGGGACGATTTAATTGCTAAAATATCTAAACAATTATTTCTAACGAAACCGTAATTTTTAATTAACGAAATCACAAGCTTACAATACATATATGGAGAGGGATTAATATCAAATACTAATAAACATTATTAAATAATGAATCCTTCACAAAATTTACTAGGCCACATGTTTGTACTTGATTTTTTTATTGGCCTAGAAAGCATGACCTTTGGTAATACTTTCTAGGCCTAGTAAATTCATGCTTTCTATTAATTGCTACCAGCTGCTTCTAGGCCAATAATTCATGACCTATTAATCGAAAAAAAAAAAAAAAAGGGAAAAGATGAAAGAAACTACCAGCTGCTGCCTTCACTCTCGTAAATGAATTCACTGATTTCTTCATTCTCCACCTATAAATATCCCCTCCTACTTCATTAATCTGGCTGCTATCAACTAAAAAAAAAAGTACCGAAACTCTGCAAAAAATTCCTATTCAACTCATCTGCTCCAACGCATAATACACACCAGCCCCGTTTTCTTCTTCCTCAAATCCAAAGGAGCAATCAATCAATTTCAGAAGTTCATCCACCAATCCATGAGTATCTTTGAGGTAAAATCTTGAAAACCCATGAACACTCCCTTGATTCCTCTCATTTTTCCTCATTTTGCTTAATTCCATTTCTTTTCCTTTAAATCAAGCCAAGGTTCATCTTCTACAAGCTATTAGGAGCCGAGCTGTTCTAACCTGATATCAGAAAACAGAGGAGAAAGACAGCAGAGGTAACCTCCGAACAAAACTCGAACTTGGTGTAGAATTTCAGTGTTCAAACATGTTGGAAATTGCTAGTTTAGAACTCATGCGTGTTGCTTGAAGTGCATACTTCATGCTGGTATTTTTGGTTTTAAAAAATTGTACTGTTATGCTGCAGAAATTTACACTCAAAGATGTCAATTTGAAACGTCAAAACTGTTTCCGACTGATTTTCGGCTACGCCGTCGAGTACGCTGTGGTACTGGAATTTTGTTTTTTAAAACACCTTTGTGCTCCCTTATATGTGTAATATATGATTGTGGTCTCGGTACTCAATTTTGGTGTCGTTACGCTGCTCATTTTTATGTTTAAACATGGTAGCTCGGAAACTGAAATTTCCAGAAAACTGCTACTCGAAATATCAGAATGATGACTTCAAAAATTCATATCTCGGGTTCTAGAAATCATTTTGAGAAGAAACTAGCGGCAAGTTAAATTTCATCGAGTGTACTGTATTCGTATAAAATCTAGTAATTTTTTGTTGGACAGAATCGAAGTTATGATCTTTTTTCAAAAGTGTGACGCGCTGGAATGAATTCTGAAATCTTGGTATGGAGGAGAAAACTTCGCCGGTCTATAACTTTCTGTAAAAAGCTTATTTTCAACTGAAAAAAAGGGGACATATTCTCTACATACTATAGTTTCTAAATATAAAAATTTGAGTCATTTCATTAATCGTGTAAAAAGTTACGTACGTTCTAAAAGAAGGACAAAACCTGGCGGTTTTCCTTTGACCAAGAAATGTGATTCAAACACCCAACTTTCATGACAATTTTAACAAACTTCCGTTCGTTATTTCCAAACGATTTTTCATGCCAGTAAGATTCAGATTACAAACTGTAAAAGCCCTAAAGTTTCACCTCAATCGAATTAACGAATCGACGGGAAACAGCTCGCAAAAATGAGAAAAAATCACACAGTTTTGGGACGCTAACTTTCCGAAAAAGGTCAAAACTAAATACTTAAACTTTTAGGAGGCTTATTAGTTAATATTATGATTTAGGATAATTTTATCTCCACAAAACCTTATGTGTTTCATTCTTCTTTGTACCTCGAAACTTAGAGTCCTTTAAAATCTTTCGAGAAATAATTTTAGGACTTTAGTTTTTAAACTCTAAATATTCGAGTGGACAAAACCCTAAGAAAAGAGCTCAACGTCCTCGTTAGACTTACGAATAAAATTACTTCAATCAATAAATGACGCGAACCTGAACATATTGTACTAGGTAAAGTGCTGCTCAAACAAATGCTCGGACGATCACCACAATGCTTGAACTCTTCAAACCACTTCCAAGTCTTATAACTTTTCTTAAAGTTAACAAGGTGGGTGTCATTACTGTATTGCCTTGAATGTTATATGGACTGTTGGTGTATTCCGAACTGAACTAAATAAATACAAATCTATAACTAAGAACACAAGAAAACAATTAATAAAACAGGCAAGCTTATGAATGATATGATATGTATCTTAAGAGATACTTAACATGTGATTTCACGAAGGAGATGGGAAGTTGTAAGAGGGGATTGCACGTGGTAGCTGTTACCAGTGTCCCACATGATAATCTCATGCGATGTAGGCTGGAAACGACAAGGGGATTGCATGTGGTCGGAGCAACCAGTGTCCCAAAATGAATCTAAGGATCTAAATGAAATGTTTATGATCAAATGATCATGATGGATTATATCTTATGAATATCATCGATGTTTATGAAATTAAGCTACTAATAAGATTACCATAAGACACTAAGTTACGAACGAGTCTACACAAAGACACCGTGCGAACCTTCACAATTACCTACGCAAAAGCGTATGAACAATTCCTTAATAAAATACCAAGATAATTATATTTCGGCGTACTGTCAATCTGTATAACAGCTTGCAGGATGCCCATACGTGAGAAGTAGCTCACGCCCCCCCCCCCCTCTCTTTTTGTACCATTTTAGGTTTCGACTTCGAGGGGCCAGAGCAGTAGCAAGGATGACACAGAGTTCCCCAAGCTTTAATAAATTTGATGCATATATGGATATTTTTACACTCATATCGAACTTTTCTAAAATAAATGCTTCTCTCATATGTTGAGTGAATTTATTCATATGCCGAGCAACAAACTCTTTAAAAGTTGCTCGATGATTTAAAATGTATGCTATCTTATAAAACATTGTTTTCACTATAATGTTATCATCTAATTTTAAATAAATGGGCCCACACCTTTTCATATTTTATAAATCATTATTAACTGTGAAAACCTATATCTTTTACTCGATCCATTACTTTAAAAAGATTTTTTTTTTGGGTTTTTGGTTACTAAGTGACAACTCGAATCTAGAGTATTAAAGCAATAAAAGCTTCATTTCGGATTCGGGGCGTTACATGCACACAAGATTGGATTTTGGCTTTGATATAAAACCTTCCGGTTGAGTCATAAACATTTCCTTATCAATGTTTCCATTGAGGAAAACTGTTTTGACATCCATCTGCCAAATCTCGTAATCGAGGTGTGCTGCTACCGCAAGTAAAATTTGAATGGACTTAAGTTTAGTGAGAAAGTCTCGTCATAGTCAATGCTTTCGCGTTGGCTATAACCTTTCGCCACCAACCTAGCCTTTTAGGTTTGTACCTTGCCATTTACATCGATCTTACCCTTGTAGACCCATTTGCAACCTATGGTTTTGACCCCTTTTGGCAACTCAACCAAGTCCCAGACTTGATTGGTGTACATCGAGTCTAACTCGGATTTTATGGCTTCATGCAACTTCTTCGAGTCAACATCTAATGTTGCCTCAGTATAAGTTCTAGGTTCGTCTTTATCCGGGATCTCCACGTCATCATGTTCCTCCACGAGAAAACCATAATATCTGGTGATTAGATTACGAAGTCTAGTGCACTTACGGAGTTGTAGTTGTTCAGGCTGCACATTCTAATCGTGAAAAATTTGTGGTACAGTGATTTCATCGTTGACTGGGGAGGCCTCGAGAGTGACACTTCCGGATACTCCTTGAGCACTTCCAGATGCCTCTTGAGTGGGAGGCATTGCAACCTACTTGGATTTCGTTGTTCGGGCATTGCAACTCCAATTACGCTCCCACTAGCTGAAAAAGGATCACTTAGTGATAAATTTCCATCATGTGAGCTGCTAAATGCTTCCACTGATTCTTTGTCATGTTGTTTTGACAAAGCATCAGTCTCCTTGTTAGTTTGTGGTTCTTGAATTTCTTCAAGTTCTATCATCTTACGGCCTTGTTCCTTGCAGACGTAGTCTTCCTCGAGGAATCTAGCCTGCCTAGAAACAATCACTGACTGTTTCTCTGGTAGATAGAAGTAATATCCTTTAGTTTCCTTAGGATATCCCACAAAATAACCCTTTTCACCTTTGGATTCCAATTTGTCGGTGAGCATCTTTTTCACAATCGCGGGGCAACCCCATGTCTTGATATGTGAGAAAGTTGGCTTCTTGCCACACCATAACTCGTATGGTGTATGCTCAACAGACTTGGATGGAATCCTATTCAGAAAGTAGATTGAGGTTTGTAGCGCGTATCCCCATAAGAGTGTCGAAAGAGAGGAAAAACTCATCATAGACCTCACCATGTCTAACAGGGTTCGGTTTCTCCTTTTGAACACACCATTCATCTGAGGTGTTCCGGGAGGAGTCCATTGTGACTGGATTCCATGTAACTTCAAGTAATCAGTGAATTCATGGCTAAGGTATTCACCTCCTCGATCTGATCGAAGAATCTTGATACTCTTACCAAGCTATTTTTCTACTTCAGCCTTTAACTCCTTGAATTTCTCAAACGATTCGGATTTGTATCTCATAAGATACACATATCTGTATCTTGAGAAATCATCAGTAAAAGTGATGAAGTATCCGAACTGACCCCTAGCTAGAGTGGGCAATGGTCCACAGACATCTGAGTGGATCAACTCTAGAACTTCTTTGGCACGAACTCCTTTCCCAGAAAATAGTTTATTGGTCATTTTGCCCTTAAGACAAGATTCACAACTCCATAAGACTCAAAGTCGAATGGGGTTAAGTAGTCTAATTTCCTTAACCGTGCAATTCTTTTCTCGTTTGCATGACCAAGTCTACAATGCCACAAGTAAGTCGGGTTCTCATGATTACTAAGTTTGAGTCTTTTATTTTGTATATTAAGAATGTTATATCCACAATGCAACAAATATAAACCATTAGATAGAGGAGAATTTCCATACACACAACCATTAAGCGAAAAATAACAATTATTGTTTGCAAAATGGAAGGAAAAACCTTCAATATCCAACATGAGAATAGAAATAATGTTGCGGGTAATAGAAGGAATAAAATAAAAATTATTCAGTTCAAGTCTAAAACTAGAGGGTATATCTAAAACATAAGTGCCAACACTTTAAACAGCAACTCTTGCTTCATTCCCAACGTGGCGAGACTTCACCCGGTCTAACTGCCCTGCTATCTTTGAGACCCTGCACATTTGTACAAATGTGTGAGCCACAACCGGTATCTAATACCCAGCAGTTAGTATCCTTTGTGGACATGTTTATCTCAATAACAAACGTACTTGTTCCAGATGCTGAGACACCTTGTGTCTTCTTTTCAGCTGCTTGGACCTTAATGTCCTTCTTCCAATGCCCCTTCTGCTTGCAGTGGAGGCATACATCCTTGTCCACCCTCTCCTTGTTTTGAATTCCACCTTTGGGCTTAAGGAAGTTCAGCCTGGAGCCTTTCTTAGCCTTGCCCCTTCACTTCTTCTTTCCTTTCGGAGCAGAAGAAGTAGAGGCACTGACCATGAGCATGGTTTTTTTCCTTAGCAGTGGAAGACTCAAAAGTCTTTAGCATGTTATGCAGCTCGGGCATAGTCGATTCCGTCTATTCATATTAAAGTTTACTACAAAACTTGAATATGAATTGGGAAGCGACTGAAGAATGGCATAAACAACAACGTTGGTCTTGAGCTCAATGCCCAAACAACCAAGTTTCTCGATTAGCCCAATCATCTTCAACACATGAGGAGAAACTTTCCCTCCCTCAGACAATCGACATCTAAACAGATCTCTCATCACTTCATAGATCTCGGAACGAGATTCAGAATCAAAGAGATCCTTCAGATGCTTAATCTTCTCGAAGGGAAGCATCTTCTCATGCTGCCTTTGCAATTCGGGAGTCATCCCGAGTAGCATAACACACTGAGCCTGTTCGGCGTTAAACGCCTCATTCTCTTCAGTACCAGCCTCTGGGGTAATAGGGATTCGTGTGTCCAACACGTACTCAATCTTTTCTTGCCTGAGCACCAAACGAACGTTTCGGTGCCAGTCGAGAAAGTTTGGCCCAACCAATTTGTTCGTTTCCAAAACGCTTCTCAATGACAAGTTATTCATTTAAACAATCCTAGAGAAATAAAATAAAACGGGAATTAAAAACATAATTCCTATGATCAATATTCAACAATCAAAATAAACGCGGCCTTTTAAGTTAATCATGTTTCCATTATTTTCACATATTCAACGACCTCATCGGAAGAATACGAATTTATATCCAATATAAATCATAATGGACTAGGATCCACATTCCTACTATCATAATATCTGCTTTGGCTGATTAATATAATAGCAGAACTGGTAGGTCTCTAAACCAATTGCAACACTGCAACTCTTAGTTGATTGAATCTAGTTCAATCGGATGTCCCTTAACTTTCGTTTCCCTTCTTTGGTTGGTGAAACAAAGTTAAGTTAGTTTAAAACCATCAAGCGGCGACACTACGTGTCCCTATAAGAGTCCCGTTGAATGTAGATCCGAGCAAAAGACTTTGGTCTTAAATACCCATTGGAACGAAATCCCCGGTTTACTTTTAATTTTGATGGAAGACATCGTTTCAATTTAATGAAAAACCATATTTTAGTGAGGAACGTTTTAAAGGCGGGGTATTAATTGCTTAATCAAGATCCATCATGATATCTAAGTCATATTTGAGTAATTATTGGGCGCCGCCTACCCAAATGACATAAGCGGACTAACATACCCAAACATGACATAAGCGGACTAACAAGCATTTTGGGCACCGTCTACCCAAACATTTAATACGGCCGACAGAGATTTGGGCGTCGCCTTCCTAAGCAATAATAATGCGGACCAAAATTGCTTATGAATTTAAATAAACAGGTTAACAAGTGGGATTTTAATAACCCTTTAAAAAATCCGAATTTTAAAATTCAATTTTAAATTCAATTTATGGATATTAAAATGAATAATAAAATTAATTATAAAAATAAAATCTAATTTTATTTCAAGACTTAAAATTAATCATATTAATTTAAAAAAAAAAATCAATTCTTTTATTTGTTAAGGGCTCATGTGCAAGTTTCAAAAACTGCACGGAAGGGCATGCCCTAAATCCAATTTTGGCACAGTCCTTTCCCTCATCAACGCCCGGTTTTCAAAACCGTTTTCCAATCGGGTCATCCAAATCAACATCCAACAATTCATAAGTTTATCAGAATTATTCAAAAAAATTCCCAAAACTGTTCCAACTATCAGGGTTTAATCATATTTCAATTTAACCAGTTCCAAACCAATCAAAAATTCCAATCAGCAACACATCAGAATTCGAAATTCATCAGAAGAACAACCCACATCAAGAACACACATCCATCGAATCTGGACAAATCGAACATCTGAAACAAATCGACGCACGGGCGCGAGTCGCTGTCGCCGCCTTCGCATGCGGGCGACTCGCTGCCGCGAACGAAGTAACCGGATGGGGCCGCGCGAGAAGCCGCAACCCCTTTTGCTCGAACTGGTTCGAAACCAGAAGGCAACAAGATCGAAGCGATGGCGTGCCGCCACTGGTTCGTCTCGATTCTGGTGGCGTGCCACCTAGAATCGAATCAAAACTGACACAAGGTTCAAGTTTCGAAGTGATTCAAGCAGCGAGTCTTGAATTAAGATGAATCGGTGCGCACCGCTGTGATTCTAAGTGATTCGAGGGCGCACCGTCGGGAAAAGAGGCGAAACCAGAGGAATCGCATCTCAATCGCGAGGAGAATGACAAATGCGTAATCGGGAAGGTGGGCCCCGCGCGACAGACACGAGTTGTGACCCAAAGACACCAGCTCAAGCGTCGTCGTCGTGGCCCACGAAACCAGAAGAGTACAGCGGCAGAGACGGGAGGGTTTCTCCCTGAGAAACCCTAATTTTGGGTGTGTCCAAGACGAAGATGAAAGGGGCCAAAAAACAAATAGGGGTGTCTCATCTAATGAGCATTCCCCTACACACAAATAAATTTATATGGTGCGGTCAACTCACACGGCCGCACCGCACAGTTTATAAAAAATAAATCGATTTTATAAAACTGAATTTATACAATTAATTAAAGAGCCTGACGCTCTGATACCACTGTTGGAATATAGAGGCACGTAAACATGTAATACATGCGCAACGGAATAAAATAGTTCACCAACAACGAACAGTTAATTGCATAAACAAGTGCAATTAATCATAACAAGAAATCTTACAGCAATTCGATAGCAGATTTCTCAACTATAGTATCCACGTAGACAGACTTGCACAGATCTGCCAGTGTTGAATCTGAGACAGAATTTGCTAGGAAAATTCCTATTCTAGATTTTATGGAGAAACTAGGTTTTCTTGTTGTAGTAAATAATGAATCTCGGGATGTCATATATATAGGGAGAGATTGGCTTAAATCTTAAGCAATCTTTATTAGGAAGATAATTCCTAATCTTACAAAACAAATCTCAAAGATATGTTTCTCCCTACGGATATTTTCCTACAATAATATTCCATAATATTATTTTGGATTCCTATTTAATTAAACCTAATTTAATTAAATAGTAATAATAATTAATTCTAAATTAATATATTATTAATTCTCAATAAATCAAATATTAAATCTAATTTAATACTTAATCAACCAACTATAATCCGTACGCGAGGGTTACTTGTTGTGTGACTCATAGGCCCTCATATATCGAGCAATTAGTCAAACTAACAGTCTTAATTGAACCCTAGGCAATAAATCAGACATTCTCAACATATGAGGTACATTGCGAGAAACGTGCAACTACTTGTAATAGTAACATGGGTTATTACGATTTTCTCCTTTCATTCAAGAATACTCGATTCTTGAACATGTTGAAGTGTCTATTCAAATAACTTAATCACTTTATCTCCAATCACTAATTGATCACTTATGTCACACTTGGCCACAAAGTCCAAGTTGACGTGCATTGGCCAATGACTTTGATCCAATTATGATGAGAAGGTGAGTATTCTCTCTAAATCCACTTTGAGGAATGAATCCTTTTCTTGGCTCAACCACCACGCACATGCACTTCGTGATGAACCCAATCCAAGCCATATCTACCCATGGAAGGGTGTAAGTGTCGATCATGGTCAAAGTTCATCACTCCACATATGTCGTGCGTATTGACCTCAAGTCAAATGAGTATCGCATCGCTCCCACTAACCGAGACACCCGTAGACACATATAGTGGAATTACATAAAACGGTTACTCGGATGGGTATACTAATATCCTCTAAGGTATTTGTGCATCCATCATAAGATACCCAGTATCTCGCAGTAAGTGAGATCTTACTACACTCTCTAAGAGTATGATACAGATCGCACACCAATCTCTATTGCATCATCAATATCCCATTCTTGATGATCCTTGATCGGGGCTATTTGAGAATCACGCTTATGTCAACTGAGTTCTCACACACTCAATGACAGCAGTGATTCAAGGGAACACAGATAAGAACAAATGCAAACAATCAAACATAATATTCTAACAAGTGTAATTCCATACATTTAATATTAAATAAACAATAATATTAAACAAACACAAAATATTATCTTAGCATTATGTCCATACAAAGGATTGTCTCTAGGACACTAACACGCATAACATCACAACTGGGTTCTTACTACACCCAAACCAGAAAAGTCAACTGATGAGTCCAGAAAAATGGATAAGAAAGAACATGCTGACTGGGAGGGTTCCAACGAAATGGCAAAGTGTACCATCTTGGCTTCTATGTCAGATGTGTTGCAACACCAACACCAAAATGTTGAAACTGCTGCAGACATAATGATCAATCTTAAAGCGATGTTCCAACATCAGAACCGTGTGGCTCGCCAGATCACCATGAGAGATATGCTCTCCATGAAAATGGTGGAGGGAACGCCCATAAGGGAGCACATTCTCCAGATGATGGCTCACATTAACAAGCTTGAGGTACTTGACACAGAATAGGATATCGAGACCCAGATCGATTTCATACTCCATTCCCTGCCCAAAAGCTTCGAGCAGTTCAGGCTCAACTACCAAATGAACAATCAGAAGTTCACTTTGCCTGATCTGCTACATGCTCTAGTCTCGGCGGAGGGAATATTGGGAGAGAGCAGCCAAGCCTTGGCTGCAATTGGTCCATCTTCTTCTAGGCTAAGAGGAGGCAAGAAGAAGAAGAAGAAGAACAAAAAGCGAAAGCCAAGCTAACTCAAGCATTGCCAAGGGCAAAGGAAAGGTGAAGAGAGAAAGTGGAGTAAAGTATCCGGCTAACGGGGAATGTTTCAACTGCGGTGAAAAAGGACATTGGAGGTCAGCCTGTTCCAAACCCAAGCGGAATGGAAAGAAAGGTAATTCTCACGCACTAGTTTTACATCTATGACCACAAACAAGTAATATATGAATCATGAATGAATAATAGAAAACGTAAAGAACAATCGAGTTTGTTGACCCAGTTCGTCCGGAAGGACTACGTCTGGGGGCATACCAAGCCAGGGTATTTTACTGTCTTTTTCCTATGTATTTTTGTGTGTTTTTTCTCTTGGGGTTTGTCCCCTATTTATAACAATTACAAGGTACAAAGATGAAAACCCTAACGGGCCACTTAATGGGCCTTCTAAACTGGAAAATACAAGATACACTAAATCTTCGCCCGGATCTTCAATAGATGTGTAAGATCTTCTATTTCCATAATAAATACTGGGAATCTCTATCTTGATCCAATTTCCTTACTTGTCTTCGATTTTACATACTTGCCGACCTCGCCTACAGAACGACCTTGAGGGTGGTCGCCCGATTAGGCGAGCTTGACTCGTCTTCGTCCTTCATTGGCCGGCCTCGGGGGAGGCTGCTCGCCCCTACGAGCTTGACTCATCTTCTTCTTGATCGTTGTCAGTTCGCCCTACGGGGCCAACCTCGGCTCCTTGTACTTTACTGCTAAACCATGGTTGCCACGTCATCAATATTTGCCATGCGGTCGCTGGCCGATTATTATGGCTACAACAATTGCCCCCAAGAGCGGACTTCGACTTTGATCGGAGGACGGTCTTGATCTTTGTTCCAATAAGACTTATCTGATTTTCGCCCTAAAGGATGCATTCTTTGCCCCTGGTGTTTGTTGTGAATGCCTTCATGAGGTCTTGATTGTTCATACTTTGATGATAATACTTCTGATATCAAGTTTGGATTTTCAACTTCAGACTTGGATGTGTTTTAGCGGGCTTGATTCTCTCTCGTGCCCCCAGGTCGGGGGTCTATCTTGTATTCGTTGTTTGTCAGGAGGTTCATCTGAAATTGCTATTTGAGATTGAGCTCGTCGAGAGTCGTGGTCGCTGGTTCATGCTGCGACTTAGTAGGTATTTGATTTTCTTTATTTGTGCTCATACTTTGAGGTAAGACTCTTCGTACGAGTCTTTTCGGTGCTCGTACTTCGAGGTGAGCCTCTTTGTATGAAACTTTTTTGTGCTCGTATTTGGAGGTGAGCCTCTTTTTATGAGACTTTTCTGTGCTCGTACTTCGAGGTGAGCCTCTTTGTACGAGTCTTTTCTGTGCTCGTACTTCGAGGTGAGCCACCTCTTTGTGCGAGTCTTTTCTGTGCTCGTACTTCGAGGTGAGCCTCTTCGTACGAGTCTTTTCTGTGCTCGTATTTGGAGGTGAACCTCTTTGTAAGAGTCTTGTTTGCGCTCGTCGATGACCATTTCTGGCCGAGCGGTTTGCGACTTGATGTAATTAACCTTTGGGCCTTCCGTCAATGAAACTCATTTCTTTTTTCTACCTTTAGCATGCCGACTTGATTTCTTTACGCGACTTTAAAATTGCATATGTTCTTGCCCACTTATTAGGATGCGGCTTATTTATGAACTTTTGCTTAGTCGTCTTACAAAGTCGGGGGAGGACCGCACCTGCTAGGGTGGCGATCTCCCCGCCAGTATATCGAAAGTCTCACCTCGGGAGGTCGATGTTTATTCATGCGACCTCCTTCGATTTAAACAACCAGGAAGTATGAAGAAAGGTAACATTTTATTTGACTTGGCCAAACTAATACGAAGTTGTGACTTCCATTGGTTTGTGATGGATAAAACTAGTTAATCTCGCCGAGTAGGTGGAAAGCTGGCACCAAAGAGGCGGGCTGGTCGAGCCATTGAGGCGGACAAAATTATCGCCACGAAGGCGGAGTGCCACCGCTGAGGAGGCGGGCCAGTCGACATCTTAGAGGCGGACAAAATCATCGCCACGATGGCAGAATGCCAGCGCCGAGGAGGCGGGCCGGTCGACGCCTTTGGACGGACAAAATCATCGCCACGAAGGCGGAATGCCTGTGCCGAGGAGGCGGGCTGGTCGATGCCTTTGAGGCGGACAAAATACACTCCACGAAGGCGGAATGCCAGCGCCGAGGAGGCGGGCTGGTCAACGCCTTTAAGGAGGACAAAATCATCGCCACGAAGGCGGAATGCCAGTGCCGAGGAGGCGGGCTGGTCGACACCTTTGAGGCGGACAAAATCATCCCCAAGAAGGCGGAATGCCAGAGCCGAGGAGGGGGGCTGGTCGACGCCTTTGAGGCGGAAAAATTCATCGCCACGAAGGCGGAATGCCAGCGCCGAGGAGGCGGGCTGGTCGACGCCTTAGAGGCGGACAAAATCATCACCACGAAGACAGAATGCCATGGTTTTTTTGACCATTTGAGGAAATTCTTTGGGAGAGAGAGATTTAGGTTAAAAGACTCTTGAAAAAATTGTAAAGATATTATTATGAGGTCAGAAAATGTTTCTGATATTTTTGGTAAAACTGGCTTTTATCAGAGTTGGAAAGGAGACTTGAATTTCAAGATTATTAACAAGATCTTTTTCAATTTTTGTGGTATAAAATAACCTTTGAGATTTCTGGTGTTTTGCCCCCAGGATCGTGTTTTGATATATGTTTATAAACATCTTTCATGAATATGCAAAGGTTTGAGATCCTTAGGGTCTTGACCCCGGACGGAGATTTGATTCTCGTTTGTATAGATCGTTTGTATCAGAGCGATTTGTCGTTTCAAGAATGTGAAAGAAGATTGGCACATAGGTTTATAGTCATTTCGGACTGTATAGGTTTATAGTCGTTTCTTATCGACTTATTGACATTGCGATTTAAATGAACTTGTTCTTTTTCATCTTATGAAGTCGTGACAAAAATCGAGTCGTTTAGGCTGCGACCTCATCGACCTTGGGTCGAAAGTCATGAGACCATGTGAGCTGGTGGATATTCCGAAATGTGACTTTAACCAAGTGTTTTAACTCGGTGTCAACTTGGATTGAGATATTTGTTTGACATGTACATGATATTGTCTTTGGAGGTAGGTTTTATTGAGATTACAAACCCCTTTAGCTTGTGATTTGAAGGGCTTACTTATCGTCTTACTTATGTTGCGACTTGATTGCCTTCTAGTTTGACTATTGTGTCCGTCGGGGTCGACAAGGCTGCTCGTTTGATATCACGACCTCGGGATTTTGACGTTGTCGGGTCCGCTTGTTTGAGACCGCGACTTCTTGAATTTGAGGTCGTCGGGTCTGCTTGTTCGAGACCGCGACTTCTTGAATTTGAGATTGTCGGGTCTGCTTGTTTGAGACCGCGACTCCTTGAATTTGAGGTTGTCTGGTTTGCTTGCTTGAGACCGCAACTTTAAAAATCTGAGATTTTAGCTTAGTTGCTTAATGTAAGTTCGAAGTCGGATTATAAGTTCACTTCATCTGTATGGGACTTTTGAGTGCTCGTAGATAAATTTTGTGAGAGTCCTTTTTTAGGATTTATGTTATTAGTGAAACGTAAGGATTTGGAGTTTGGTTTAAATAACCCTCCAAATTTAGACATGCAAGTTTGAGTTTCTGACGTCAACTTAGTGTTCTGAAAATAACTCGAATAGCTCGAGACATGAGCACATATGCCCCCGCTTTTAATATATGTGAAAGTGTGAATACTTGATGCGAGTGGGTCAAAGGACTGCCCGTAGATTCTTTGAGTTGCCCCCGAGACTTCGTGTGCCCGTGCAATTTTCTTTTGCAAGAGTAGCGAATATTTTTTCCTCGCAAAAATAGATAACCCGTTAAATATCAAGTTATTCACATTCATCTCTGGTAAGAAAAAAAAAACCCATGAAGTTGGGAGAACAAATTAAAATTCCTTAGCATTTTTTTTAGCCCAACCACTTTAATGAATTGAGGCCCAAGTCGCTCAAGAAATGAATTGAGGCCCAAGGCATTTCTTGGTCAACATTGGCAGCAATGGACGCTGTAAATCCGCACTCGCTTCCTCAATTTACGCACGCTGCAAATCCGCTCACGATCGAGAAATTCACTCGCATCGCCAAATTCACGCGCACCCTCCTCAAATTCGTTGACATTGCGCAACCCGTGTCCCCGATCTATGCTCCCTCCGTCCCGTCTGAATCGTGCAGTGCCGGGATTAAAAAACCCCAATTTGTTCGCCGGCAATAGGCGACGAATTGGTGCCGTGGATTGCAGCGCGACTTCGGGCTTCGGCGAGGGCGCTGGAATCTTGAGCGAGAAGCACGGGTTGGATATGGAGACGCCGGTGGCGTTCCTGATTTTGGACGAGGTTGCGGGTGGCCGGAGTCGGCCTTAAACTGGTAGTCCTGATGGGGTCCCGATCGGCGGTGCCGGACTGAATTTGTTGGTGGGAAGATTGTAATTAGGCGGCCCGATGTGGCTTGCGGCTCCAGGAGGCTGAGTCAAGCTTGGTGCCATGGTGGATGTCCGCGACGTGGCATTCCTGACGCGCAACGGATTGCGTATGGTGGGGAAGGGTGGCGGTTCGCAGCATTGTTTGGATCGCAGTGCGGAAGGTGATTCGCACGAGGCGGCTACGCGATGGGATCTTGGCTTCGGCTTCATGGCATGAAGTGCCGATTGCTGGGCAGGAAGAAAGAGCAGTACCGATTTGGCCGCGATTCCCTGGTGGAGCATTGATTTTGGGAATTTTAGCCGAGGAAGAAGGCGTGTGGAAAGGGTTTAGTTCTTGATGACGGGGGTTGAATTTTTGCTGAAAGGGGATCAGCAGGATTGAATCCCCAATGTTTTTAACCAAAACTTCGCCACTGGAATGGGTTTTTTTATTTTTTCAGGAGGGGGATTTTTGGTTTTTTGGGATGAACAGTGAGTGTGTCATCCAGATTTTTGGTGTTTGGGTCCTAACAAATATGCAGTCAAATCCATTAGAAGTTTCCCACAGACGGCGCCAATTGTTGTAACCTAGATTTTACATCTATGGTCACAAACAAATAATATATGAATCATGAATGAATAACAGAAAATGTAAAGAACAATCGAGTTTGTTGACCCAGTTCGTCCGGAAGGACTACGTCTGTGGGCATACCAAGCCAGGATATTTTACTGTCTTTTTCCTATGTATTTTCGTGTGTTTTTTCTCTTGGGGTTTGTCCCCTATTTATAACAATTACAAGGTACAAATATGAAAACCCTAACGGGCCACTTAATGGGCCTTCTAAACAAGAAAATACAAAATACACTAAATCTTCGCCCGAATCTTCAATAGATGTGTAAGATCTTCTATTTCCATAATAAATACTGGGAATCTCTATCTTGATCAAATTTCCTTGCTTGTCTTCGTTTTGACACACCTGCCGACCTCGCCTACAGAACGACCTTGAGGGAGTCCGCCCGATTAGGCGAGCTCGACTCGTCTTCGTCCTTCATTGGCCGGCCTCGGGAGAGGCTGCTCGCCCCGGTGAGCTCGACTCATCTTCTTCCTTGATCGCCGTCAGGTCGCCCTATGGGGCCAACCTCGGCTCCTTGTACTTTACTGCTAAACCATGGTTGCCACGCCATCAATATTTGTCGTGCGGTCGCTGGCCGATTATTATGGCTACAATAGTTAGGTCATATAAATCCGAATAGGATCCAAAGGTTGGTCCAAGATGGTTCATTGGAGTCTTTCCAGATTGAACCAATTACAACCTGCGAATCATGTTTGGAGGGTAAAATGACCAAGAGGACATTTGGAGCCAAGGGGCTTAGAGCTAAAGAAGTGTTGGAAATCTTTCACACTGACGTGTGTGGTCCAATGCAAATCAAAGCTAGAGGAGGCTACGAGTATTTCGTTACGTTTATCGATGATTACTCACGCTATGGATACATTTTCCTAATGAAGCATAAATCTGAGACCGTTGACAAATTCAAAGAATTTAAGGCTCAAGCAGAGAATCATAAGGAAAAGAGTATCAAGTTTTTACGATCTTATCGTGGAGGCGAATACCTCAGCGATGAATTTTTGAACTACCTGTCAGGTGAAGGGATAGCATCCCAGTTGACTGCACCTGGTACCCCTCAACAAAACGGGGTTGTAGAACGAAGAAACATAACACTTTTAGAAATTGTAAGGTCAATGATGAGTTATGCGGATTTGCCAAACTCGTTCTGGGGTTACGCCATGAAAACAGCGGCTTACATTCTAAACCTTGTGCCATCCAAATCGGTTCCAAAAACCCCTAGAGAATTGTGGATAGGGCGCAAGCCCAGCTTGGGACACATGAGGATCTGGGGGTGTCCGACATACGTGTTGGACAAGGAAGCCGGTAAATTGGATGCACGTTCGAAATTATGGAAGTTTACAGGATACCCCGAAGGAACTAAAGGATTCATGTTCTATGGTCCTGAAGATCAAAATGTCGTAATCAGTACGCACTTTAGATTTTTGGAGGAAGACTATATGAACGAAAGAAAGCCTAAAAGTGAGATTACCTTAGAAGAACTTAGAGGAACTTAGAGGGCCAACTCCTTTGCCGACTGTACAAGCGTCACACCTACACAAAAACCAGAACCTCGTCGCAATGGGAGGGTCGTCAGACAACCCGAGCGATTCTTGGGGATAGGAGAGTCCTCGGACTTGATCTCCGGAGAAGAATCAGACCCATGGTCGTACAACGAGGCGATCCAAGACAAGGATGCAGATTCTTGGCAAACTGCAATGGAAGCCGAAATGGGTTTAATGGATCACAATAAAGTGTGGGAGCTAGTCGAACCACTTAATGGGGTGAAACCCATTGGATGCAAGTGGGTATACAAGAGAAAAAAGGGACCGGATAGGAAGGTGGAAACCTTTAAAGCAAGACTCGTGGCGAAAGGGTACACTCAGAAAGAAGGGATCGATTATGAGGAAACCTTTTCGCCCGTAGCCATGCTCAAGTCCATCTGCATTCTCTTGTCGATTGTTGCACACTTAGATTTTGAGATCTGACAAATGGATGTCAAGACGGCTTTCCTCATCGGAAGTCTTGACGAGGAAATCTATATGCAAGAACCCAAAGGCTTCATTGAAAAGGGCCAAGAGCATCTGGTTTGCAAGCTAAAAAAGGTCATTTATGGACTGAAGCAAGCATCCCGTGCTTGGAATCAATGTTTTGATCAGGTTATAAAATCCTACAATTTTGATCAAAACAATTTCGAAAGTTGTGTTTATAAAAAGCATGACGGAACTGCCTTGGTATTCTTAGTACTATATGTAGACGATATTCTACTCATTGGGAACGATGTAAAGGTGTTGTCAGATGTAAGGGCATGACTGTCAAAACTGTTTGATATGAAGGACTTAGGAGAAGCTGGTCACGTCCTAGGGATCAAGATAACTCGAGATCGCAGGAGAAGAATGATCAGCCTCTCACAAGCTTCATACATAGATACCGTTTTGAAGCGATTCAGCATGCAAGATTCCAAGAAAGGCTTTGTGCCTTTTAGACTCCATCTATCCAATGAAATGTTTCCCAAGACACAAGAAGAGATAGATGACATGAAGGGCATTCCTTATGCTTCGGCTGTAGGAAGCCTCATGTATGCAATGTTGTGCACGAGAGCGGATATCTGCTTTGCCGTAGGCATGGTAGCAAGATATCAAAGTAACCCTGGGAAAGAACATTGGACTGCAGTTAAAAACATTCTGAAGTATCTGAAGAGGATACGGGATAGAATGTTGGTTTATCAGTCAGACAGTCTAATCCCATCGGTTCCACGGACTAAGATTTCCAATCAGACATAAACTCCAGAAAGTTAACCTCGGGTAGTGTGTTTTGCATGGGGGGAGGAGCCATGACATGGAGAAGCGTTAAGCAGAAATACGTCGCAGATTCTACCATGGAAACCGAATATGTAGCTGCTTGTGAAGCAGCGAAAGAAGCGGTTTGGCTCAAGAAATTCCTAGTGGACTTGGACGTAGTTCCGGATTTGCCCAGCACAATCACGGTTTACTGTGATAATGCCAGAGCAGTTGCAAATTCTAGGGAACCGAGAGCCCACAAAGCCAGCAAACACATAGAAAGAAAATACCATCTTATACGAGAAATCGTTAAGAGATGAGACATAAAGGTGGCAAAGATAGCGTTGGAAGACAACCTAGCAGATCCACTCATAATGGGTCTGCCTCATAATACATTCGAGAGACTTGTGGAAGGAATGTGTGTCAAGAGCATTGCCAATCTGCTTTGAGTATAAGTGGGAGAAATATTATTATGTTCGTGTAGGTGACATTAGATGCCACGTAGAACACGAGACGTGTTGTAGTATACTTAAAAGCAGACATTGAGTATAAGTGGGAGATTGTTGGGGTTATACTGGAAAGTATACTTTTTACTTTGTATAACCAAACTGAATTTCTTATTTATTTACTAAAATAAATTATTTATCACTGTTGCATTAAATATGATTGAATGTTATATATTTGTTGCAAACCTGTTCAATAAATAGCATGTGTTACATTTTGTAGTTAATTTGGTGAAACCAGATCACGGAAGATCAAATTAACAGTTCCTCGTAACTAAGTACAAATTCACAACCTAGATGGAAATGAACAATCCATCATGATATGTTGAAGTGTAAGGCTCAGATTGGCTTGTCTTGACCAAGAGATTACACTAGTGCATTATGATGCGCTGAATAGGATCTACAGGATGATAAATTCTTCGGTACTGAATATACAAGAATTAGACCTCAATGGTTCGTTATTTCTTAATGTCCATCCCTTAAATAGGATCGTGTGAAATTAATAACTATTGCTTTGATTTATGATGGGAAAAGAATCAACGCGATTCGATACCTTATATCTTGGGTAATATTATTAGTTGCATGATGATTGCTAAGATTTAATACGGAGAATCGTGTGCAATTACGACTTGCTTGATTTGTCCCCTTGGTGGGCTCAGAAGCTTTATCATACTAAATCTTGCAAGTGGAAATTTATTTTCGGTATGGATAATAATATTGAGTTGTCTTTACTCCAAGGACAAAAATATTAATTAATATAAAGCTTGTTCAGTGTCTTACTTATTTAGTGGACTAGATAATCTTAAACACGGGAAATAATAACCGGGAGCCATATTATTGTGAAATCGTAATATGGGTTAAGATGGATAGTTCAATATTAATTTTATAGTGGAATAAATTAATATTAATGGGCTTGAATAATATTTGGCTTAATATTAAAGATTCATAGCCCATTGGAGGTCCAATCTTAATTTTCCTAAAGGCCCCTCAAATAGCCTAATTAAAGTCCAATTAATGAAAAGGAGAAGAAAATATTTTTCACTATTTTTCCTTATTATTTTCGAAAATTATGAGAAGGAGAGAGAAAAAGATTTTCTTGATTTTCTTGGAAAGATTTTATGGAATAAGTATTCTTGAGATACAAATTTATCCCATAAATTCAAGAAAGGTAAAAGATCTTATTCATTTCCTATTTATTTTGATATTTTCAAAAATTATGGACAAGAAGGGAGGAGAAGATTTTGTTGGGAGATATTTTGGAAATAGAATATATTGGATATATTCAAGATTGTATCTTGAGGAAGAAGCAAGGAAATTTCCCAATGACCCAATTAGGTCAAAATTTTCGACCCCCCACCCCCGTCCTATAAATAGGTGATGAATTTTTCATCCCCAATGCAATTGCATGTGTTGAAAAAATTAGAAATCCACAAAGGTGGTGGCAAATATTTTATTTTCTCCTTTGTTAAAATCGTTCGTGAGAATCCTTCAACCGGATTACGTTCGTGGACGTGGGAAAAATTTGAGAAGACATTTTGGGTTGATCCATCGTCTCAACGGTTGTCTCTACAAGTGGTATGTAATCTCGTAACTCCTAGATTCTGCTTGCTTAGGTTTTACGTGGATTAAGTGTACGCATGTTGCTAATTGCTTGTGTAATTCTTATGTTGATTTGATTTAGGATTAATTCATGTTAGTAATTAATTGAATTATTTAAATATGTATTTAAATACACCTCGAATGGGCACCCCGTATTTCCCAACACTATTCCCCTTGGCTCCGAATGCCCTCTTGGACAATTTAACCTCCAAACATGATTCGCAGGTTGTAAATGGTTCAACGTGGAGAGACTCCAACGAACCATCTTGAACCACCCTTTGGTTCCTCTTTGGATTAATATGACCTAGTCTCAGATGCCATAGAAGTGCTTCGTTCACATATGATGAACATTTTCTTTTATTGTCTGAAACAGTCGATGTGTTATAGGATGCACTTCATGAGTGGTGTGCACAGTTAATTGTGTAGATATTATTCGACAACGTTCCATGGCAGATAAACTCATTATTTAGAGCAATGGTAAAAACTCTATTAAAAGTAACCGAATATCCATCAAGAAAAAGTTTAGAAACCGAAATTAAATTCTTTATAAAACTAGGAACGTAAAGAACATCTCAAAATTAAAACTTTGTCTTCAAAAGACAACTGCACATTTCCCACTGCTTCAGCTGCCACTCTCGTAGCATTGTCCAGTGTGATGAGGATCTCACTCCACTAAGTTGTCGGGTCTGCTTGAACCTGTGAAGCAAACATGATCAGTGGATTTCGTATCAACTACCCACGAATGATAAGTATAGTGTAACGCCCCGAATCCAGAATGTCGGCTCTTGCACCTTCGACACACTAAACTCGGGTCGCCACTTAGTGATTATAAAATTTGAGCTTAAAAATTTCTTTTTAAAATATAAAAACAAGCATAAGTATTACATTTTACAGCGGAAAGTATTAATGAAAAAATATAAGTTATGAAAAAGTAGTGTGGACCCATTTATTAAAAATAGATCACTGATAAGTATTAGTTAATTTTAAGGATATCTTACAAGATAAACATATAGCAACTTTTAAGAGAAGGTTCATTACTCGGCATACAAACATATCACCAAGTGTTAAGAGTGATAACATTTATTTAAGGAGTCATATCTATATATTATTATCATTAACCAAGGGAAACTCCGTGTCATCCCTGCTGTAGCTCCGACCCCTCTCGATCATGTCCTGAAACATCAAACTGTGGGGGGGTGAGATAAAAATCTCAGCGGGCAACTTGTACGCGTTACTCATACTGGTCACGGAAATATAATTGTCTTGGTATTTATTAAAGATTATTTATAAGCTTTTGCGTAGATGATTTTTGGTATTCAGGGTAGATTCATAGTACATTCACATTCATGACTTGAATTTCTAATAGTACACTCTTTTTCATATTTCGGATAATAGCAACTTAGAATCTCCTTTATCAATAGTGGGATAACATTGGTAACGATATATAGCATGAAATCCCCATTGTCTCTTTTATATCGTGGTGGGACCACACTGGAAATAACTTACCACGTGCAATCCCATCGTCACCTTTTCATTATAGTGGGACCACATTGGTAACGGCTTACCACGTGCAATCCCCATCGTCACCTTTTCATTATAGTGGGACCACACTGGTAACGACTTACCACGTGCAATCCCCATTGCCACCTTTTCATTATCATATATCTCATATCATCATATCATAATCATAATCATAAGCTTATTTTTGAAACTTTATATTCTTATATACTTGTGTTCTTTGGTAATTTGGTTATAGATTTGTGTTTGTTTAGTCCAGTTCAGAATACACCAACAATCACAGTAACATAAACCACTGTATACAAATAGTGTCACCCACCTTGTTAACTTTTAAGCAAAGTTATAAACTTGAAACCGGTTTGAGAGTTTGAGTGTGGCGGTGGTCGTCCGAGCTTTGATTTGAGCAGCACTTCCCCTAGCACAATATTTTCATGTTCTCGTCATTATTTAAGTAAATTATTCATAAGTTAAACGAGGACGTTAAACTCCATTCTTAAAATTTCCTTACGCGTGAGCTTTTATCAAACTTTTACTTTAATTGGCTTTGGAGTTTATTAATGGTGTCCCAAAATTATCACTTGCAAGAATAAAGATTTAAGGTCTTATTTCAGCTTGACACAGTTTTAGAAAATAATTTTGTAAAATTGTTTATATAGTACTAAAATTCATCAAATAATTCACAAAGGCAGATAAGAGCATTTAGTATTTGATTATGATTTTTATATAAAGTAATCGTATGTAAAATAGTCCCAGTAAATCAAGAAGTTCAGCAGTTCTTCGGATTCACAATATAAACTTCAAAAATTCATAACTCTTTATTTACAAATCCAAATATCATGAATTTTGAGGAGCATGTTTATGATTTGTTATAGTTTAGGACCATGTCTTTAAATTTTCAACAAATGTCATGTATATAATGTATGGAAAATTCTCTAAATTAATAACATGTGATTTCTTAAGAAAATGTCCTAAAGGACTTCAAATTAGTGGCATAAAAGGAAAATAAAACACATATAATTGTGAAAGTAAGTCATCCAAATAAATTATTGTACCAACCATTAGTTTTTTCAAAAGTTTCAATATTCAGTTCTAACATTTTTCGAAAAGTTAGTGTCCCAAAATTTGTGACTTTCTTCGATTTTCGCGAGCCATTTCCCATCAAACGGTTAATCCAATTAACACTAAACTTTAGGGTAATTATACCTCACGATGTCACTTTAACTAGCAAGAAAAGAGTTTGTGAAAAAAGTAACTGAGTGTCGGGGAAAAACAGTCCCGAAAGAGGTGGCTCCAAACAGAATACTGCTGCCATTTTTTAACAGAAAACAGAGCATTCATCATAGCAAATTGAAAAGCTTGTAACTTTTAATTTAATCGATCAAAGAACGCCATTTTTTACATGTAGATTAAACACTGATCAAATATTTTTTTCCAATTTGTTTCACGTCAAAATCCATTTTCCTTTAAAAGATATGAGCTTCGGAACTAATAGCTTTAAATCTGCTTTTCAGCTTTCCAGTTTCAAGTAAGCATGTTCGTGCACAACAACGAGCAGCATAATGTTACTATAATAGAACACCAAGACTCAGCATGGACTAAACATATAAGGGAGCACGTAGATATTTTAGAACAATAATTTTCAACACAACGGAGCACTCGACGGCGTAGCCGAAAATCAGTCGAGCATAGTTTTGACGTTTCAACTTGGCATATTTGAGCGTAAATTTCGGCAGCATAACAGTACAATTTTTTTAAAACTAAAAATACGAGCATGAAGTATGCTCTTCAACCAACATATAAGAATTTTATTCCTACAGATTTCACCAATATACACCCCATAACAAAAATAGCAAAGAAATAAGAACACAACTAATACACAAATGTAGAAATCACAACCTTTGTAGTTTCCGTCTGGATTTTGGACGGAAATTCGAACGATCGTTAGTTTCCGAAGGTTCGTAGAGTGATCGAGGTGTAAAGTAGCTTCCGTCTATAGTTTGATGGAGGAAGATGGGTTCTATTTTTTTGGATTGAAACGGAACAAACGTTTAATTCTAATTTTAAGGGAGGAACTTTGAGTGAAACTACCTTACTTTTCTTGTGGTTGAAAAATGGCAGAGCAGAGCTTGGGCTTCTTTGTTATTTGAGTAAGAAGATAGAAAGACAGAGGTTGGTGTGTTTGATGCGCTTGGAGTAGATGAGTTGAAAAGGGATTTTTGCAGAGTTTCGGTACTTTCTTTGGATGATAGCAGACGGATTAATGAAGGAGGAGGGAATATATATAGGTGGGGAGTTTAGACAGTAGCTGATACAATTCTTTCATCTTTCCTTTTTTTTCTTTTTTCTTTGTTAATAAACTTATGTCCCAAAGTAATTTCCAAAGGTCAAGCTTTTCCTGCCAAGTAAAAGTCACGTAGGAGAAAACATGTGGCTCAGTAGATTTTTGTGAAGGATTTATTATTTAGTGATGTTTATTACTACTCGGTATTAACCCCACTCCATATCCGTATTGTAATTTAGTTAATTAAGATTTGCGATTTCGCTAGAAATAATTGTTCGGATCTTTTAGCGATTAAATCATCACGTTCCGAGAGGAAAATTATTTAATTAAAAATTTATTTTTTCTTAAAGTTATTCAAAAATTCTAATTTAGTTAGACGAAGCGGATTTTTTCTTCGTCGTATTTATTATTCATCAGGTTTTCGATTTTTATATCGAAAATCCTAATTCGTTGAAAGATTATATTTTCTTTCTTTAAAATTGAAATTAAATACTTTTATTTAATATCTTATGATCAAACCTTAATTAAATATTTCGTTATAGTGCTAGGAGTGCTCCCGGTTCAAAGTGCTCATCCGTTCCCTGAAAAATCAAAACCTTTGCAAACATATACGCCTAAAATCATTAGAAAAATATTTAAATTAAATATTTATTTATTAAGCTCGTTTCTTTTATTATCCTTATTAAAACTGGGACGGGGTATTACATCCCTACCCCCTTAAAAGAATTTCGTCCCCGAAATATTTCTTACTCGGTTCCTATAGTCATGAAGCTTCCTTCCTAAGTTTGTCATGTGTACTTACTCGAAAATAAAATCACATCTTAATTCTAAGTTTCTAAACTGATCCAAGTTACCTCTATATTTATTTCATCGTCTAAAATATGAAGCAGTTATGTACTCGAGACAATTTAGTTGGTGAAACTAAATGATAGGTTTCTTTTCCATCCTAAACCAAAAGGTCGAGTGGTTTCACGTAGCAATACTTCATCTTGTCTCTCTTCCAAAAGCGAATGATTTATCCCTCGGTGAAATTTTAAGAAATACTTTCTCGTCATGTTTGAAGCATAAATCCTTTCTCCAAGTGTCGGCATGCAAATATTCGATAAATCTTGTGTCGTCTTGATCCTTTCTTTGATCTTTGAAACGATTTCCACTAATCTTTGTACAAGCATTTTTCGATATCCACTTCGTCTTGACATTAAGAAATCCTCTCTTCTTTCCACTAAGTGCTTCAATCGGCGTCGTGTTTATCATATTTTGGCAGCTTCCATTGTAAATGAATTCCATGTGTTGAAAGCGAGTTTCTCCAATCACAAGTTAGGTAATTTGTTGGTACGACTTTCGCCATGGTGATGCGTACGAAATGTCTTTCCTATGTTGCATGATGTCACATCCTAGTTTAGTTCAAGTGCATTGTCGACATATCCTCCTCCGCTCAAAAGAATTTCGTCCCCGAAATTCACTTATACTAAACCCTTGGTTTAAACGAGGTGGTCAACGTAGGGAAAATTTGAATTCTATTTCTAAATCATTAGACCCTACTTCTAAACGTTCTACCCGATCTTAAAATCTAATGGCATTTCTAAGAGAAGGTAACTACGTCAATACTCGTCTTCCTATACTTATACATATGTGCCAAAACTAGTTCATCTTAAATTTGTCTAGGGTCTTCGACTTAAGAACGTAAAATTTGGTATTTATTCGGTGTCCATCCAAGTCTAGCTTCGCTCATTCTTCTTGATTTTTGGATTCTCATTGTATTTTGACGGTGTATTCACTTTTAAAATATGTCCTTCAATACTTCATATTCCCGACTCCCTCGAACTTTTAAACATAAGTGAGTGGGATGCTCATGTATCAAGCAATTCATGCATTGGTATTTCAAGCACAAGTAATGTACCTACTAGGGTTTCATGTTGCTCGAGTGGTTCGTGATACTCGAGTAGCATTGGTTCCTCACTCTCGTTCCCATCTTCGAGGATAACATTTACATAGGCTTGTTCTTGTTGGTCTTGATAGGACGGACCTCTTCTCGGTGGTCCTGGTAGGTAGTTGTTGTGTACAGGAAGTTGTCGAGCCTGAAAGTTGCCCACAAATTGCAGTTGATATTGATTGGTTCCCATTGGCTGATGATTAGGATTGTTCATCACCGGGGGTCGAACATTCGGTGACATGGGGCATTCAGCGGTTTTATGCCCCGTCTGATGACAACGATAACAATTTCTAGTTCCATGAAGGCATACTCTCAAGTGTCTTTTCCAATAGTTAAGACAATTTGGTGTGGTCCTTGGTGTATTGTAGTTGTTTCCTCTTCGTGGCAGATAAGGCTTTCGCTTGAAGTTTGGCTGCCAATTGCGGTTGAAAGACACAGTTGTAGGAGTTTGTTTAAACTCCAAACTTAAACCAATCGAGACAGTTAGTGCTCGATCAAAAACCTCATTGTAGTTTGGCAGTTTCAGTCCTGCAACGATCCCTCCGATTTCGGGCCTTAAACCCCTTTCAAATCTTCTTGCTTTCTTTGCATCAATCTCCACCAGATGTGGAGCATATCGTGATAGCTTAATAAATTTCCTCTCGTACTCCGATACTGAGAGGGTTCCTTGTCTTAGGTTGACAAACTCTTGCTCCTTTTGATCACATAGTGCCTGTGGAAAATACCTCTCCATTATTGTTCGTTTAAATTCTTCCCATGTAAGTGGTTGCCTTCCCTCGTCATTCAGGGTTCGCTCATAGGATTCCCACCATTGGGCAGCATCTTCTGCCAACTGGAATTGTGCACATGAGACCTTTTGTGCATCAGTCAATGTCATGTGACGATAGATACGTTCTAGATCGGCAATCCACTCTTCAGTTGCCATAGGGCCTTCTTTCCTATTTAGCTTGGGTAGTTGCAGCCGTCGAAACTATTCGACGAACTCATTAGCTCTCGGCATCACATGTGGCACAGGTGCATATGGTGGTGGTGGTGGGGGTAGTTGTTGTCGCATATAGTTATGGAGAGAATTGAAGATTTCTCTTGCCATGTCGGCTGCGGGTGCCGCATTGGGTGGTTGTTGTGGTCCGGTGTTCGGTGGTTCAACAGGACCTTCTAGAATTTCTCTACGAGGTCGTCCACGTCTACGTCGAGGTGGTACCATTCTAACAGTAAGTAAGACTCTGAGAAAACTTTCATAAACAGAACCCAATTATTGTAATTAACACGGTACTAGCACAAGTTATACATTAGAATACGCAAAATATTATAACACACTGTGGCCACCAGTGGCACAATGATGGATCAACAACTGTAATTTTAGGAACCATTGATCGCATGTTAATAAAGCGATAATTGGGTAAAAATAATGGATAGAATAAATACAAGCTCACTTGAAGTAAGTTATAGAATAATATATATATAACCGTTTAAAACAAGGAGTGACGTCCATTTAAAATAACCGGCAGTCCCAATAAGATAAAATAATAATATAAGCATCTAGTGCCTTCTAGACTATACAGTGATATATGGACTGTAGTTCACGTGAAGGGAGTCTTTCTAGGTCTATCTTATATTCCACAATATATAGAGATCTAAGAGTTTAAAACTGAGAGTGTTTGAATGAAATCATAAATATCGTGAATGTATGTAAAATATTTCCATAACTTCTACTTGTACCATGAGGAAATGAGTAATTCATTTCATAACATTTTCTTTCATTTCATAAACATGTCGTATCAATGCATAGCTTATCGTTTCTCACATTCATAATTTCCGCAAATTATGCAAGTCAATGTCCTTGAAACATATTTCAAATTATAACCTTACTTAAAATATTTAAAACAAATATATACCTCGAGGTCTTTCGGATGCGGCAGGAGACACATTTTCCCACAAGTAATTTAGTTCAAGTAGTTCATATATTAGCATAATGTTTCTATTAACCATTTTATACACAACTATTTAAGAATTTATAATTACTAGCATATTTATATATTAAGGAAAGTTCTTTTATGAACGCTTTTTATAAAAAGATTTTAATAAGAAAAATTATATTTTAGTTTTTGTTCGAAAGTTGAACCTAGGCTCTGATACCACCTGTAACACCCCGAATCCAGAATGCCGGCTCTTGCACATTCGACACTCTAAACTCGGGTCGCCACTTAGTGATTGTAAAATTGAGCTTAAAAATTTCTTTTTAAAATATAACGACAAGCATAAGTATTACATTTTACAGCGGAAAGTATTAATGAAAAAATATAAGTTATGAAAAAGCAGTGTGGACCCATTTATTAAAAATAGATCATTGATAAGTATTAGTTAATTTTAAGGATATCTTACAAGATAAACATCTAGCAACTTTTAAGAGAAGGTTCATTACTCGGCATACAAACATATCATCAAGTGTTAAGAGTGATAACATTTATTTAAGGAGTCATATCTATATATTATTATCATTAACCAAATGAAACTCCGTGTCATCCCTGCTGGAGCTCCGACCCCTCTCGATCATGTCCTGAAACATCAAACTTTGGGGAGGTGAGATAAAAATCTCAGTGGGCAACTTGTACGCGTTACTCATACTGGTCACCGAAATATAAATATCTTGGTATTTTATTAAAGATTATTTATACTCTTTTGCGTAGATGATTTTTGGTATTCAGGGTAGATTCATAGTACATTAATTCACATTCATGACTTGAATTTCTAATAGTACACTCTTTTTCATATTTCAGATAATAGCAACTTAGAATCTCCTTTATCAATAGTGGGACAACATTGGTAACGACATATAGCATGAAATCCCCATTGTCTCTTTTATATCGTGGTGGGACCACACTGGAAATAACTTACCACATGCAATCCCCATCGACACCTTTTCATTATAGTGGGACCACACTGGTAACGACTTACCACGTGCAATCCCCATCGCCACCTTTTTATTATCATATATCTCATATCATCTTATCATAATTATAATCATAAGCTTATTTTTGAAACTTTATATTCTTATATACTTGTGTTCATTGGTTATAGATTTGTGTTTGTTTAGTCGAAATCAAAATACACCAACAATCACGGTAACATAAACCACTGTATACAAATAGTGTCACCCACCTTGTTAACTTTTAAGAAAAGTTACAAACTCGAAATCGGTTTGAGAGTTTGAGTGTGGCGGTGGTCGTCTGATCTTTGATTTGAGCAGCACTTCCCCTAGCACAATATTTTCATGTTCTCGTCATTAATTATTCTTGATTTAAGTAAATTATTCATAAGTTTAACGAGGACATTAAACTCCATTCTTAAAATTTCCTTACTCTTGAGATTTTATAAAACTTTTAATTTAATCGGTTTTGGAGTTTATTAATGATGTCCCAAAAATTATCACTTGCAAGAACACAGTTTTAAAGAACAATTTTGTAAAATTGTTTATTTAGTACTAAAATTCATCAAATAATTCAAAAATGCGTATAAGAGCATTTATTATTTGATTATGATTTTTATAAAAAGGAATCGTATGGAAAATAGTCCCAGTAAATCAAGAAGTTCGGCTGTTCTTCAGATTCACAATATAAACTTCAAAAATTCATAACTCTTTATTTGCAAGTCCAAATCTCATGAATTTTGAGGAGCATTTTTATGATTTGTTATAGTTTAGGACCATGTCTTTAAATTTTCTACAAAGGTCATGTGTATAGTGTATGGAAAATTCTCTAAATTAATAACATGTGATTTCTTAAGAAAAGGTCCTAAAGGATTTTCAAATAAGTGGCATAAAATGAAAATAAAACACATATAATTGTGAAGGAAAGTCATCCAAATAAATTATTGTACCAACCATTAGTTTTTTCAAAGGTTTCCATATTCAGTTCTAATATTTTTTGAAAAGTTAGTGTCCCAAAATTTGTGACTTTTTTCGATTTTTGCGAGCCATTTTCCGTAAAACGGTTAATCCAATTAACACGAAACTTTAGGTTAATTATACCTCACGATGTAACGTTAACTAGCAAGAAAATAGTTTGTGAAAATAGTAACTGAGTGTCGGGAAAAACAGTCCCGAAAGAGGTGGCTCCAAACAGAATACTGCTGCCATTTTTTAACAGTAAACAGAGCATTCATCATAGCAAATTGAAAAGCTTGTAACTTTTAATTTAATCGATCAAAGAACGCAATTTTTTACATGTAGATTAAACACTGATTAAAGATTTTTTTCCAATTTGTTTCACATCAAAATCCATTTTCGTTTGAAAGATATGAGCTTCGGAACTAATAGCTTTAAATCTGCTTTTCAGCTATCCAGTTTCAAGTAAGCATGTTCGTGCACAACAACAAGCAGCATAACGTTACTATAATAGAACACCAAGACTACGGCATGGACTACACATATAAGGGAGCACGTAGCTGTTTTAGAACAATAATTTTCAACACAACGGAGCACTCGACGGTGTAACCGAAAATCAGTCGAGCATAGTTTTGACGTTTCAACTTGGCATATTTGAGCGTAAATTTCGGCAGCATAACGGTACAATTTTTTTAAAACTAAAAATACAAGCATGAAGTATGCTCTTCAACCAACATATAAGAAGTTTATTCCTACAGATTTCACCAATATACACCCCTTAACAAAAATAGCAAAGAAATAAGAACACAACTAATACACAAAGGTCGAAATCACAACCTTTGTAGTTTCCATCTGGATTTTGGATGGAAATTCGAACGATCGTTAGTTTCCGAAGGTTCCTAGAGTGATCGAGGCGTAGAGTAGCTTCCGTCTATAGTTTGATGGAGGAAGATGGGTTCTATTTTTTTGGATTGAAACGGAACAAACGTTTAATTCTATTTTTGAGGGAGGAACTTTGAGTGAAACTACCTTACTTTTATTGTGGTTGAAAAATGGCAGAGCAGAGCTTGGGCTTCTTTGTTATTTGAGGAAGAAGATAGAAAGACAGAGGTTGGTGTGTTTGATGCGCTTGGAGTAGATGAGTTGAAAAGGGATTTTTGCTGAGTTTCGGTACTTTCTTTGGATGATAGCAAACGGATTTTTTTTGTTAATAAACTTATGTACCAATGTAATTTCCAAAGGTCAAGCTTTTCCAGACAAGTAAAAGTCACGTGGGAGAAAACATGTAGCTCAATAAATTATTGTGAAGGATTTATTATTTTGTGATGTTTATTACTACTTGCTATTAACCCCACTCCATATCCGTATTGTAATTTCGTTAATTAAGATTTAAAATTTCGCTAGAAATAATTGTTTAGATCTTTTAGCGATTGAATCATCACGTTCCGAGACGAAAATTATTTAATTAAAAATTCAATTTTTCTTAAAGTTATTCAAAAATTCTAATTTAGTTAGACGAAGCGGATTTTTTCGTCGTCGTATTTATTATTCATCAGGTTTTCGATTTTTATATCGAAAATCCTAATTCGTTGAAAGATTATATTTTATTTCTTTAAAATTGAAATTAAATACTTTTATTTAATATCTTATGATCAAACCTTAATTAAATATTTCATTATAGTGCTAGGAGTGCTCCCGGCTCAAAGTGCTCGTCCGTTCCCTGAAAAATCAAAACCTTTGCAAACATATACGCCTAAAATCATTAGAAAAATATTTAAATTAAATATTCATTTTATTAAGATCGTTTCTTTTATTATCCTTATTAAAACTGGGACGGGGTATTACATATACGCCGCTAAACAAGTTTCAACAACTAGTGCGTGAGAATTACCTTTCTTTCCGGCCCTTTTGGGCTTGGAAAAGGCAAACCTCCATTGTCCTTTTTTCACTGCAGTTGAAGCACTTCCTCTTTAGATTTTCCTTGACATCTCTAGCATCCCTCATCTTACCATTGCCCTAGGCAACAGTTGAGTTTGATTGCTTATAGCTTTTGGTCCTCTTCTTCTTTTTACATTCCCTTGGCCTAGAAGATGAAGACGGACCACTTGCCGTCAACGCTTGAGTTTGATGTCCCATCATCGTCTCTGCCGAGATCAAAGCTTGCAAGAAATCAGATAGCGAGGTCAAAGTGCTCAAAACTTTTGGGCAGAGAGTGGAGTACCAAATCAATCTGGGTCTCCAGATCATAATCTGTACCTAGAACCTCAAGTTTGTTCAGATGAGCCATCAATTTTGAGGACGTAATCCCTTACGGGGTTGTCCTCCACCATTTTCAGCGACAACATCTCTCGCACGGTGATCTGATGAGCCCCGCATTTTTGACTCGTCAATTGGCTCATCTGGTTTTTGGTGTGTCAAGAATCCACTTGTGCTTTTGTACAGTTAGGACAATCATAAGTTTTTGTTTCCAATCAAAATAATTTTCACCAGTAAACTTATTATCTTTAAGTATATTGAATAGTGGATTAAAAGGTTGCGACATGCTAAACTAAAATAAATAACGATTGTATAAGCACAAAATTATCAAGACGACACAAAGAAATATGAACATGCATCAGCCAACATATCAAAACAGTTTAAATAAGCCACGTGTGGTGGGTCATTATTTAAACACATTCAAGCAGGTTACAAACAAGAAAACAGTTACAAACTTTTAATGTCCAAATTAATAGTTGAGTCCCACTTGACCAATATAAAATTGACAGGGACTTCGGGGAAGTATATGCATATTAATTTTGTACCTAAGTAATAACCATGATTAAATACAAAATTATTACTTTGCTTTGAACGAGCCTCGTGGGGAGGGTCATCGTCGCCACTAATAATAATTCACAATCATCCTTTTGGAAATTTATTCATGTGAAAGCTATCTTTTGGCCGTCCCGTGAGGGAAATTTCTCCAAAAGAATTCAAAAATAAATAAATCATGGAGGTCAAAATTAATTCAATTTTATTATCCGGAATAAAAATTGGCAATTAATTATTTTAAAGCATACTTAGTAATTTTCGAAAGTGAGATTTTTCAATAACAATTTCTCATGCATTGTATATTCAAACAAATTAAATAAGCACGAAAAAAATAAAGCAAACATCAAAATAAAAAATTACACACATTGGGCATATATATCCAATTGTCACGATTATTTTTGTCATGTCTTGATCTTGAGAAATCGTCTTCATAGCCTTCATCGTTCGTCTCGAAAAGCTCTCACTCGATCGTCTCGAAAAAAAAAATTTGCCACGTCAAGCCACGTCTCGTGTATCGACTAGCTCGTGGGTCAGGATGCACACCTTGCATCCATCCCGACCATGTCGATCGGCACCCTTGCGCGCACGCCTCAACGCCCAGCGCACATCGCCTGGCCTCGCTCGGCAGGACTCGGCAGGCGTCGCGCATACCCCCTCGCGCGCGCTTTTGCCCGCTACCACCCGCGTCGCTCCAGCCCACCCCCGTGCGTCCCCGTGCTCGCATTCGCGTGTGCTCACCCGACAACTTCCACTTCGCCCGCACGGTCTCGTGCGTGCATCACCGCGTGCCCGTCTCGGTGCCTCCGCCTAATCCCATGTGCGCTCGGCCACCCGGCCTTGCCCTGCGCCCGCACGTGCCTACTCGCACGCGCTTGCCAGCGTCCGCATCGTGCGCATGCCTCCCTTGACATGTTTCGCGTGACGCACGCTGCTTTCGCCCGGTTTTGGATCTGCCTTTAATTCTTCGCTTCTGTCCTCGTTTCCGATCCGATTACAATTTATTTATAAAAATAAATAAATAAACCTAGATCTAGACTAGTCTATTACATTGAACGAATCAAACAAATCCTAATCTACTCGTGGATTTTCTCACAAGGCAAAACGAATTCGACGAATCGAATTAAAAACCACAATTATATGCATGCATAATTGATCAAATACCATGACAATTGGATACCTGTAAAAAAGATCTAGCAATTCTACTATCCAATTTCAAATTTAATAAAAATGAATTAAATTACAATTTAAAAATTCAAAGCCCAAAACCGAGGCTCTGATACCAGGCTCTGATACCAGTTGTTGGGGAATTAATTGTCCGGATCTATTCGGGATGAATATTTAAATACAAATTTAATTCTAACAATTATTACTAGCATGAATTAATCCTATATTAATTCAAATAATAATCCAACAACAATTCATGCATATAAACAAGCCACATAACCTTTCGGAGTGACAACCTTTGAGAAGATAGATACCGTTCACACGAACAAACCCAAAGAGCCTTCTCAAGTATTTCCTCGTCCTCGTTCAATGATCCGGTGGGAGGATGCTCACGAACAATTTAACAAAAAGGAAAAATAAAAAATATGTTGCACCACCTTTGTGGATTTCTAATTTTTTCAATACATGGAATTGCACTGGGGATGAAAAAATCATCCCCTATTTATACACATAGGGGTAGCCGATTTTTGAGTGAAAAATAAAGATTGTAAAATATTTTTCTTGATCTCCAAGAAATCTTGAATATCTCCCATATATTCTTTTCTCCATAATTAAATATTCCACAAAATCCCACCTCCTAGTATTATGGTATATTTCGAAAATAATAAGGAGATGGAATCCAAGATTTGGATCTTCTTGAATTTAGTATTCCAAGAATACATATCTTCCATAATATCTTTTCAAAAAAAATTAAGAAAATATTTCCTTTCCTTATCTAATCAAGATTTTCAAAATTTTGTTAATAAATAACCAAGTGGGAGATTTCTTGAATTTAATGAGATGATCTTGTATTCCAAGAATACTTATCTTCATTCCATAATAAAATTCAAAGAAAATATTTCTCTCATTTTATTTATTAATTTTGAAAAAAAATAGGAAAAATTAGGCATTAACAATTTATTTTATTTTAAACATTTTTTTTCAGTTATTGGACTTTATCTTTGAGCTACTTGAGGGGCCTTTAGTAGAATTAAAATTGGACCTTCCAATGGACTTTGAATTATCAATATTAAGCCACAATATTATTCAACTCCATAAATATTAATTAATCCCACTACATAATTAATATTGCACTATCCATCTTAACCCATATTACTGTTAATATGGCTCCCGGTTATTATTTCCCGTGTTTAAGATTATTCAGTCCATTAATTAATTTAAGCCACTGAAATAGCTTCACAGTAATTAATATATTTTTCTTTGGTTAAGGAACGGCTCAACATTATTATCCATACCGAAAACTAGTTCCACTTGCAAGATTTAGTATGATAAAACTTCTGAGCCTCAAACAAGGGACAAATCAAGCAAGACGTACTTGCACACAATAATCCGTATTAAAACTTAGCAATCGTCATGTAACTAGTAATATTGCCCAAGATATAAAGTATTGAATCACATTGATTCTCTACCCATGATAAGTCAAAGCAATAATTATTAATTTCACACGATCCTATTTAAGGAACGGAGATTAAGAAATAACGAACCACTGAGGTCTAATTCTTCTATAATCGGTACTGAAGAATTTATCTTCCTGTAGGTCCTATTCAGCGCATCATAATGCACTAGTGTAATCTCTTGGTCAAGACAAGTCAATCTGAGCCTTACACTTCAACCTTTGACGATGGATTGTTCATTTCCATCTGAGTTGTGAATTCTGTACTTTTGGTTACAAGGGGTTGTTAATTTAATCTTCTGTGAGCTGGTATCACTAAATTAACTACAATGTAACACGTACTATTTATTGAACAGTTATGTAGTAAATATATGTAACATTCAATGATATTTAAAGCAATAATAATAAATAATTTATTTCAGCAAATAAGACAGAAATTCAGTTTGGTTATACAAAGTAAAAGTATATTTTTCAGTATAACCCCAAGATACTCTGTGGACGCCTACCAACTAAGGAGAGCCTCATCATTCGGGGTCTACAAACGGTGGTGGGAAATCCTAAGTGTATCTTTTGCAAGACGGAAGATGAAGACATTTCTCATCTCTTCTTCATCTGTTTGATGACACGGGAGTTATGGTCAAGATATTTTGAATAGCTGCAAGTAGCGACGGCGATGCACTGTGACCCAATCAGGAACTTCCTTCAATTAAGCTCCCTCGTTACCTGCGGAAAGGACACTAGAGTCGTGGATACCGTATGGACATGCATTATGTGGAGCATCTGGAATCTTAGAAATGAGTTGCTATTCCAAGACACGAGATTAGACATTACAAAGGTTTGGAATGAAATCATTGGGAGGACGTGGTCGTGGCTTTCGGCCAAGGAGGAAAAGGCACGCTCTATATCTTTCCTAAATTGGTCGAATAGTCCTTGGTCTGTCTTCTAGGACGAGTTTGCTGTTTTTTGTTAGTGGCTGTTGTACTTTGTTTGGGAGATTTTCACTGTTGAGTGTAGCTCTTGTTGAGAGCTTATATATCCATCCCCATTTTCTGGGTGTGAATAAACCTTTTGTCTCTTTCAAAAAAAAATATAGTACCATATAACATATGAAATTTAATTACAAAAGTCCATGATTAGTCAGCAAATTAGGTCCAACATCATGCATGATGGCAGGAAGATATTTGTGAGCAACCTTTAATACATTCAATTGGATTGACGAGTGTTGTACAATAACTTTCACAAGATATAATCTTTTATATGCATAATTTCTTCATTGGTTTTTTGTAGAATCACAAGAGATGATATTAACTTTTTTGTATGATTATTCCGTTGTTGTTTGTTTATTGAAGTATTTCATATTTAAGGACTCAATTTATATGAATCTCAATTTGCTCTCAATTAAAATGTTATACACATATATATGTTTATAATATATACTTGTATGAAATTTTATTTTATTTTTTCTAATTAATTGCATAGGTGAAAGGAGATCACCAAATTACTATTGCTAAAAGGTTATTTGCTGCAATATTATGTATTTTAGATCACATCGAAACTCAGTTTTGCTTTTGATGAACTGTTATACGCAAACATATGTATTTTTGATCACAACTTTAGATTATTAATAAAATTGAGATTATCCTTGGGCAATTTGTTTTTTTAAATTTTTGGCCTGAAGTTAATAACTTTTATTTTTTTCATCACAAATAGTAGTTATTTTGCAACTTCTCTGAAACACCCACTTGCATATCGCTTCAAGACCTTGAATCACATACGCATACTGTAGATATTTTTGAGGTCAAATATGTAGAGGCATTATATTATTTTGATGAAAATGAGATCGACTCCGATGTTTTCAACGTTAAGCACCTCATCCCTTACGCTCAGAGAGATGTGATCCAATAGGATTCGAGGGTGAATCCTCCCCAAAAAAGAAGAATGGCGGAGATATGATCACAATTTATTAAAATATTTTAGTTCTCTATATTTATTATTTTTCTATTCAATGTTTTTTAGCATTTAGAATATTCATTTAGTATATTCTCTCTTGGTCATTAAGTTAGATTTTATGTTTGCTGCCCTAATTTTCGTTATAGTTATATATCTCCTATTTAGTTGTTTCTCAGTTTTGAATTATTGATAAAATTGAGATTTGTTTTGTCGTAAAGTTTAACCTTGTTCATAATATCGTCACCCTTTTTTTTCCCTTTTTTTTAATATTCATTTGTTTGATTCCTTGTTAAAGAAAAATAAAAAGAAAAAAAAGCAAACAATCATTTTAAACCATATTTTAATTAGCTAGGGACACAATGGATGTCTTAGTCAAGCCATTTATTACACACGTACAAATATAAGTCTTAATTGTGAAACACAAACTATATAATTAGTAATACAACATAGGCTTAATGCACTTTATTGAAGCCCTATATATAAAGCTTAAGCTCCTAATTAACCAATCCTAGGAGGCTCAGTGACGTTGCCGTGGTCATCGACATAAACCCAAACTCGATCACATCGAAAATCGGTAATGGGAATAACTCCTGGTCGTAAAATAAAGGCGTTGACCACAGGGTTTTCTCTTTCAATTGTTGACACTGCTAAATCTCCCGACACACCCACCAGTTCCGGCCAATAATCTTTACCTGAATTCAATAAATCATAAAACTTAATAATTTGTAACATGCATATTAGTTAAGTGTGTGTATTTGATGGGTATTTAATTATTAGAATAAAAGATGCTAGCTAACGAAAATAAACGGTTGCCCAAAATGATTCATTGTGGTTAGCTCAAAGGAAAGGATTTTTATGTCCTAGAATTTCTTGTGATATTATTTCATGCGAGACGGTTATCAAAATCTAAAAAAGATAAAAATAAATCTAGCGAATAGATGGATAAGATGCATTTAATATTTAAATATATCACATGATCAATTTAATGTTATACCATCTCACACAAGAATTGATATATATATATATATATATATATATATATATTTCAAACGTGTGATTAAAATAAAATCTGAATATACATAGATAATTGTACCGTTACCTTCACATTCGGTTGACATAATATATTCGTAGCTCACTTTATTCTTCTTTGTATTTTTGGTTAATCGATGTTGTGGTTATGCATGTGTAGTATATTGAGGGTATTTATAGGAAAAGATATTCAAATTTGCACCCTTTTAGACTTTTGACTCCCCAAATTAAGATAAGATCCTCAATATAAAGACGTGGATCATCAGAAGGAGTCTGCACGAAATTGATTCACGCAATGCTGGCGGCCAAGAATTCTATATATTATAAATGCAAAGACAATGTGTCATGTACTAATGTATAGTATTTATATTCACATGCATCTATTTATCCGAATATAAATACGTGAAGCACATAGATATATTTTTTACTGATTTTAAATTCTTTCGTATTATATGATATGTTAATTTGAAGTTTTACTTCCGTAGATATCCCTTATCCCACCCTCAATTCATATACTATCTTTATTTTAAATTATTTAATTTCTGTGAGAAATTACTTATGGTAGTGTGAGTCTCATGTATACTTAGGTGCACCGTGCAGTCATAGTACAATTTAGAATCGTGCAACTTGTTATACTAAAAAGTGCAACTTATTTACACTGAAAAATGCAACTATTTTTTCATATTAATAATTGTCCGATTCAGTGTAAATAAGTTGCACTTTTCAATATAACAAGTTGCACGACTTTAAAATGCATTATGAGTGAACGGTACACCTGAGTGCGTATAAGACCTAATCTTTATGGTGTTATTATTAGTTTTAATTTTTTTTATCTCAATCATTCATTATTATTTAATTTTAATATTTACCATCTATTTATCTCTTATCAACTAATTGTGAATCACCGCTACTCATATACATTCTTTATTTTAAGATTCTGCAATTTTACGAAAATTTGTTTATGGTATAATATTTCATTTTAAAAAATTTATATTATTAATTATACTATATTAAATACATATTGAAAGTGTGTGTTTGTGATTTTTGTGTTCTAAAAATGTTATACAACATAAACAACATATAAACAGCTGAAGTCTTAAAAACGCTTTGCAAATAATTTTAAAATTGTGTATAGTCTTAATTCAAACTATACGAGCCTCATGACTAAGAACTTCAATATAACGAGTAATGACACAAACAAGGACCTTTTAAAAGACCTCAAAAGGTATAGTATAAAAACACACTTCCCTATATATTCCTTTCACACGAATGACTAGTGATTTTATTCAACCTAACACTCATGCTACTTAGACAAATATCATACTGATAGGAATGTTGGAATACATTCGACCAACAAAAATCAAATAGCATCGATCCTCACACTCATATATGTATTAAGCACTCAAGGTTGTGTCTCGGATACTACTCTCTGAAATTTGGAGAAGAGTAATTTGGATATCAATATTGCGCACTTGATTTCGTCCAATGCAGTGTGTATATATAAAATTCGGATTCAACTACATTGTCCTATCCACTACACATGGTTTGGACAAAGTCTCCGTGATCTTTTGGTAACCACCCATTACTTTTTTACTCCTCGCTCTTACAACTGCAACCGTTTGACATATAACTGTTATATCGTCAACCTGCAATGTAAAAACATAAAAAGAAACATCTAACAAACCAGAGTTAGTGTAAGAAGAAAGGACAAATAACTGATGTTGGTCAGAATGTTGTTCAACACATACTCCATAATTTATGCTTCATTCTATTCTTTTTAGATATCATTCTTAGTCTTTTTTTGATAAACTAGCACGTAACTCCGCGGATTACGCGAGATTCAAAATAATATTTTTATTGTTAATTTTAAATTAAGTATTTTTATTTAATTTTTATTGGAGCAAGTAATTTGATTAATTCAATTGCATATATACTTTTTATATTTTTATATTATTCATTTTTTATTTTAAATTACTTGCTCCAATTAAAATTAGATATCATACACATTTCAGTCTTATATATTATTTATATGAGATTAGATTTTTTGTAGCCCAATAACTTTGGGTCGTTTTGAAATTGATCCTTTAGATTTCAGAATTTAGTATTACCCATATATGTTTTGCCTGTTTTTGGATTTAGTCCCAAAAATCGGCACCAGCCAATTTTCAAACGAATCAGCCGCCACGTGTGTTAGTGTTAGTGTTCTAGAGACAATCCATTGTAAGTACATAATACTCAGATAATATTCAGTGTTGGTTTAATATTACTGTTTGTTTAATATTAAATGTATGGCATTACACTTATTAGAATATTATGTTTGATTGTTTGCATTTGTTCTTATTTGTGTTCCCTTGAATCATTGTTGTCAATGAGTGAGTGAGAACTCAGATGACCTAAGCATAATTCTCAAATAGCCCCAATCGAGGATCATCAAGAATTGGATATTGATGATGCAATAGAGATTGGTGTGTGATCTGCATCATACTCTTAGAGAATGTAGTGAGATCTCACTTACTACGAGATACTAGGTATCTCATGATGGATGCACAAATACCTTAGTGGGTATTGGTATACCCATCCGAGAATCGTTTGATGTAGTTCCACTGTACGTGTCTACGGGTGTCTCGATTAGTGGGAGCGATGCGATACTCCGTTGACTTGAGGTCAATACGCACGACATGTGTGGAGTGATGAACTTTGTCATGACCGATGCTTGCACCGGTCTATGGGTAGATATGGCCTTGATTGGGTTCATCACGAAATGTAGGTGCGTGGTAGTTGAGCCAAGGAAAGGATTCATTCGTCAAAGTGAATTTAGAGAGAATACTCATCTTCTCATCATAATTGGATCAAAGTCATTGGCCAATGCACGTTAACTTGGACTTTGTGGCCAAGTATGACATAAATGATCAATTAGTGATTGAAGATAAATTGATTAAGTTATTTGAATAGACACTTCATCATGTTCAGGACTGATCGAGTATTCGTGAATGAAAGGAGAAAATCGTAATAGCCCATGTTACAGTTGCAGGTAGTTGCACGTTTCTCTCAACGTACCTCATATATTGAGAATGTCTGATTTATTGTCTATGGTTCAATTAAGACCGTTAGTTTGACTAATCGCTCGATATATGAGGGCCTATGGGTCACACAACAAGTAACCTCATTGTACGGATTATAGTTGGTTGATTAAGTATTAAATTAGATTTAATTAAATAGAAATTCCAAATAATATTATGGAATATTATTGTAGGAAAATATTCGTAAGGAAAAACATATCTTTGAGATTTGTTTTGCAAGATTAAGAATTATCTTCCTAATAAAGATTGCTTAAGATTTAAGCCAATCTCTCCCTATATATATGACATCCCGGGATTCATTATTTACAGGAACAAGAAAACCTAGTTTCTCCATAAAATCTGGAATAGAAATTTTCCTAGCAAATTCCGTCTCAGATTCAACGCTGGCAAATCTGTGCAAATCTGTTCACGGGGATTACGCGGATACCATAGTTGAGAAATCTGCTATCGAATCACTATAAGGTTTCTCGTTATTATTGTTGCAATTGTTTATGCAATTATATGTTCGTTGTTGGTGAACTGTTTATTTCCACTGCGCATGTATTACGTGTTTACGTGCCTCTAAATTCCAACAACGTAGAATATGTTTTCGTTTCTACTTTACTTTTTAGCCACCACGTGTGTGTTAGTGTTAGTATCCTAGAGACAATCTATTGTAAAAACATAATACTCGATGATATTCAGTTTGACTTAATATTATAATTCATTTAAGATTAATGTATGACAATACATTTGTTTGAATATTATGTTTGATTGTTTACATTTATTCATGCAAGTGTTCCCATGAGTCATTGCTGCCATTGAGGTTGTTAGAACTCAGATGACTTAAGCATGATTCTCAAATAGCCCCGATCAAGGAACATCAAGAATGGGATATTGATGATGCAATTGAAATTGGTGTGCGATCTGCATCGTACTCTTAGAGAGTGTAGTAAGATCTCACTGTTGGGAAATATGTAATTTAGTTTTGATGGAAGTTCCAAAACAGGTTGTAATAGGACCAGTCAGACCTGTTAGCTGACTGATGACTTTGATTCAGAATAAGATGACCAATTGAAATGTATAGATAGCTGATGTAAAAGATAGGTCACATATTGAGGGGGAACTCAGTATGTATAGGTCAGGTCGAAGTATCAGATGACCCAGAGAAGGTCAGATGATCTGAAGACTAAGCGCAAATTAGAAGATAAGAAGTCAGAAGATCAGGTGAAGACAAGAAGACACTGAAGACTCAGAAGAACCTGAAGACTCAGATGAACCTGAAGACTCAGATAAACCTGAAGACTCAGCATCAAACCTGAAGACTCAGTACGACTGAATACACTAAGGCTCAGAGACACCTGAAGATCAAAAAACCTGAAGACCTACTTTCAGCAGAGTCTGCATATTGAAGCTAAGACAATGTGCAACCAAAGACTCAACAAGGTAGACTGATCAGTTACTTGATCAAGTCAGCTCACACCTGGTGACAATCAAAAAGATACACCAGACAAGACGAATCCTCTTCAAAAGGAATATCAATCGTCTAACGGGCAAATATCTAAAGTGCCGCCTCGCAAAGCCAAGGTGAAAGCGACACGTGCACAAAAAGAGCTGACAATACGGGATACGACGCTGCAGACAAAAACAACGCTAATCATGCCTACGGCCACGCCAAAAATCGCAGCACGCCACAATCATATCCTACAGCCTACCTAATATAGCCCGAAATTCAAATTGCTCTCCAACGGCCTTTTGATTTCGGAGCCTATAAAATGGGATCGATCTTCATTTTGAAGACAAGGACCAACAAGTGAAAACGCAAGAACAAACAAGGAGACATCGCAAAAGAAGCTAAAGCTACAGCAAATCTCCACTCAAAAGAACACTACATTTGAAGATTATTCTTGGAGTGTTCATCCCATAGTTCTTAGCAAGAAATCCTATCCACTAACATTTTGGCTATCTAAAGCATTAGGATAGATTTCCAGTTGGAACCCTCAATCATTCTTTACCCAAACGCAAGTTAGGTCAAGTCTGAAGAGTGAGAACTCATTAAACATCTCGACCATCCTGAAAAGGATATAAGTCCCGCTGGTTACGTTTGTAAAGTGGGAACTCGATAAACATCTCGGCTGTCCTGAAAAGGATATAAGTCCCGTAGGTTAAGCTTGAGTGGGAACTCGGTAAACATCTCAGCCATCCTGAAAAGGATATAAGTCCCGCAGGTTAAGTTTGTAAGAGTGGGAACTCGGTAAACATCTCGGCCATCCTGAAAAGGATATAAGTCCCGCAGGTTAAAGTAGGTTAAGGTTCCCCTGTGTTAAGGGAAGAGTGGACGTAGGACGAGTTTTGTCTGAACCACTATAAAACATCTTGTGTGCATTTACTTGCTTTCTTATCGCTTTACACAAGTCACACAACTGAGTTTAAACTGCATACATATTCTAAAGTTAAAGTTCAGTCTGCACCAAGCAATTGATCTGATCAGATTGACACTTCAGTCAACTGGTTGAAAAACTAACTTAAGAATCTGATTGATAAAACTGGTTTTTCACACGGGTAAAAACAAGCTTCCGCACCATTCAGTTAAAGTTTGCAGATATCAAACCGATCGCCCTCGGGCACTTTCGATAAGATTGAACATCGATCTAAACCGATACACTAAAGACTCGATCGGGTGTCTGCGGTTCACACGATCCGCACGAAAAAGTTTTGGAAGTTTATTCACCCTCCCTCTGAACTTCCACCCTCACAAAACCCGTTCGGGACCTACAAGTGGTATCGAGCGGTGGTTCTCTGCACCGGACCCGCGGCTTTGAGTATCATCGATTCTTGAGGAAGAATCTTTGTGGTCATTTGAACAGATCTTGAAAAACCGTTTTTAAAAACTCATTCGTTTTCAAAATCACTCAGCATGGATAATACCTCTGGTATGTATCATGATTTGCCTAAATTCTCAATTGATGAGTATGCAGATTGGGCCATACATATGTGCAACCATCTAGGATCGATAAGCGGCGAATGATGGAAGTCATCGAGCGAGGACCCATCATCATATACCACGACAACCCGGCGATCGGAGGAGATCCGGACTTTGCCACGGGAAGTCTTGTGCAAAAAAAGCCCAAACTTTGATGGATGCGAGAGGAAAAGAAAGTTGTTCACTCTGAACACAATCGCTAGGCATATAATCATGAAGATAATGGATAAAGTCACCAAAGAGAAGATAAAGTATCTCAAAACCGCAAAAGCAATGTGGGATACTCTTGCTGAGATCTGCGAAGGAAATGATCAGATCAAAGACAACCGCCACAAAATTTAACCGGTGAAGTTCGAAAAGTTAAAGATGTTGCCCAACGAGACCATCAACGAGCTCGATGGGAGGATCACCATGTCAGTCAATAAGCTACGAGAACTTGGTAGAGATGTCGGACAAAGATATCAACTACAAGATCTTAAGATCTCTCACCAAGAAATGGGACATGAAACTCACGGTAATCAAGGATTGGCAAGACATTTCAAAAATGAAGCCAAGCAGCTTGTTCCTAAGCCTTAAAGCTCACGAGTTCGATTTAATCAAAAGAGGACAAGCAGATGAAGGTGAGACGCCTGTTGAAGCCTCAACGTCTAAATCAGTTGTGTTTAAAGCAACCAGCAGCAGATCGAAGGCCACTGAACCTGTTGGAAACATCATAAGTCAAGGAGCAGACGCTCACCTTGCAAGAAACTTGAAAGAACAAATACTCAGCTTGGTAAGTATCGGAGATTCTACAGTGACTATCAAAGAAACAGGAGGCCAACTGACAGATCACGAGAAAGAACCAGATCTGATGATCGAAGAGATCACAGAGAAGAAAAGAAAAGAGATGATCTGACAGATGAGAGAAGAGATAACAGATCCGGACGGAAGAAGTTACGACATTATCGAAAAAGGGAAGTCACCTGACAGATCCTACAGACGGAGTGACTCACCTGGCAGAGGAAGTTCCGTAGATCGAGGATCATGCTTCAACTGGAAGAAACCAGGTCACTACTGCACCGGCTGCCCCGACCTGACTCCCAGAGAAAGATAAGAGAAACGGAACAAAAGAGAGCAACGCCTCAGAGATAGGAAAGCCCTGGTAGCTGACACATCTGGAATTGATGATTCCTATCTGCCTTCTGAGGACTCTGGGTACTCATCTGTAGAAGACTTCTGTCTGATAAGCAATGTTGTTGACTTCCACGAGCATGAAGATCTGATATTCTCTTCAGATGACGAAGAAGTCTGCCTAATGGCCAAGGAGGACCAATCTGAGGTAACCTCCAAACCTTCTGCTCTTTCAATTTCCACACCTGCTATAATTAGCATACCTGCTGGAGAGATTGACTTGCAGCTCTACTCTGAGCAATTGCTTGATGATCTCTCTGAAGCAGTAGACACTTATACAATAGTGGAAGCTGAAAATGACAAGCTAAGGATCAGAAATAATCAGCTTGTTAAAGAGAACGCTCTCGATAAAAGCTCTTGAATCGAAATCTGCTTGAAACCGCCGGAAGGTAACTGAGGAACTTAACATTCTGAAAGTTAAATCTTACGATCGGGAGAAAACAGATCAAAGATCGCCTAGCAATCAACAAATAACAAGTGATGATTTCAAAAATCCTTCAAGCTAAATTTGATGAGCTATTCCGACTACATGAGAGTCTTAAATCTCTTGAGGATAGTCTGCGGAAAAAATAGAGGTTTTCACAAAATCATCTAAAACCGCTTCAAGAAAAGAACACCTATTTTTGAACAGCCGACTAAGAAGAAGGAATTGGGTATGAGAACCCTTCTACATCCTCAAAAAGCCCCGTTTGATTCACTTGAAAGGGTGTAATCAAACGAGTCTCTCGACAAAGATATACTAAAAAAGCTAAAATTGTATCTAATAAGGGAAAAAAAGACACCTTGAGCAAGTAAAGGCGGTGCCTAATCGAAAAAGGAAAGAAATGGACTCAAACCGATAAAGCATCACCGAGGAATCAATCAGAACCTCAACTTTGATCGTGATTAGGTATCGAAGAGACAACCCATGAGAAGGAAATCTAATCGAGACCCAATCAAGGTCACCTGCCTAATAAACAAGCTATAGGTAAACTGCAAAGACCACCTATGCCAAAAAGATATGAATCCTTTGATGGTAGCAGTCGTACCTACCCTTATAATCAGAGATCTAGGGATACTGCACTTGAGCCACACTGGATTAAAAGAAGACAAAATATAAAGAAAAATCCCAAGTCTTCTAAGTCATCCAAGGCTCACACTAATAATCATACTAATCAGAAAGCATATAAAGAGACGTATGATTATGTTGATATGTATGGGAGACAAATCAGACCTTCTAATATTTCAGATTTTCATAGAAGTGGTCTGTTTGTGTGGATCCCTAAATCCACCACTAACCCCCCATGACCCAATTCCAAAGGGGTACCTAAAGCCTGATTTGATTGCAGGTTCGCGTGGGACTGGCCAACAAAGGAGGTGCACAAGCAACTATCTGGTACATCGATAGTGGATGCTCAAGGCACATGACTGGAAGCAAACATCTCCTTAGATCTTACAAAGAACAAGAAGGCCCACGTGTACTCTTCGGTGATGATAACTTTGGTTTTGCCAAGGGATTCGGAACCTTAGAGAATGATGATGTACAAGTAACTGGAGTCTCGTATGTCGAAGGATTGAAGCACAATCTACTATCGGTATCATAATTCTGCGACAACGGATTCAGTGTTGAGTTCTCGAGCGACAAGTGTACGATAAGGAATCGAGCCACTCAACAAATCTTGCTAACTGGTTCAAGGAAAGGCACGATCTACATAGCAGATTGGAACAGTTGCCCAAAGAATACATGCTTAATTGTTAAGAGTTCTAAAAGTGGCAGTTGGCTCTGGCACAAAAGATTGAGTCATCTGAACTTCAAGACTCTTAACAAGATCGTTAGGATGTCTTTGGTTGAGGGACTTCCGAATTTGATATTCTCCAAAGATCAGACATGTGCCGCATGTCAGAAGGGAAAACAAGTTAAAGCCTCATTCAAGGGAATACTTGGACTAGCATCCAGTAGAGTATTACAACTACTCCATATGGATCTATTCGGACCAGTTACATCAGTCAGTCTCAGTGGACGCAAATATACTCTTGTAATCGTGGATGATTATTCCAAGTTTACTTGGGTTGTATTCTTATATAAGAAGAACGAGACAATGACTAAGATACCCGAACTGCTCAAAAAGCTACAAAATGAGAAGGGTGTCAGCATAGTAAAGATCAGATCAGATAAAGGTACAGAGTTTCTGAATTCCTTTATTTCTGATTTTTGCACTGAGTTTGGTATACAATATGAAAAGTCAGCTGCAAGAACGCCACACCAAAATGGAGTAGCAGAACGGAGAAACAGAACTCTCAAGGAAGCTGCTCGCACTATGTTAGCTGAACAGGCCACACCAAGCCGTTTCTGGGTAGAAGCAATAAATACAGAATGCCATACTCAGAACAGATGTTCTCTGACTAAGACTCACTTCAAAACACCCTATGAACTGTGGAAAGACAGAAAACCTCGTGTTTCATACTTTCATGTTTTTGGGTGCAAGTGTTTCATTCACAACAATGGGAAAAGTCAGTTGAAGACTTTTGAGGCCAAGACAGATGAAGGCATATTCTTAGGATACTCCTCATCCAACAAGGCTTTTAGAGTTTACAACAAACGAACTCTAGTTGTGGAAGAAACACTCCATGTGGTCTTTGATGAGACATCCTCTGAACAAGAGAAAGCCTTTCCGAAACAAAGCCGTGCAGATCAACTGCTTACGACACGCGAAAAATGGATCGGCTAAGCATCAAAGAGAAAGAAGTTGAACACGTAAAAGTGTACATCCCGAACTTGATCTTGCGATTCAACAGTCAATCGGACCCAAAGGTACGCTGGCTGTCGAAGAAGTTATTCTGATTGAGATAGTTTCAATCGAACCATCTCGGTTCGGGGGAACTTCTGAAGTTCCTATGAACAGACTTCAGCACATGATGAGTCCAACATCAGCTGAGACATGTTCTTATCAAGTGGATCATAATTCCGCACCACTCCCAATCACTAGTAATGAACTATCAGAAATGGATGATGTTCTCCAAACAGGCCTTTACATCGAGCGAAGGACTGGATTACCACCATCCAACTTATCAGATTATCGGAGACCCATCTGATAGAGTCAAAACTAGACATCAGATTGGTGAAAGTGCCATATACTATTGTTATCTGTCTATGAAGGAACCAACTACAGTAGAGGAAGCTCTACAAGACGCAAGATGAATTCTAGCCATGCAGGAGGAGTGGAAAGTTTGAGAAAATCAAGTTTGGGAACCGGTGGACCGGAACCAACTCATCAAGACGTAATTGGCACAAAGTGGGTATTCAAGAACAAGAGAGATGAGAAAAATGTCATAACCAGAAATAAGGCAAGACTTGTTGCTAAGGGGTATTCACAATCAGAAGGAATTGATTATGAAGAGACCTTTGCACCCGATCGCTTCGCTAAAAGCCATTCGGGTTGTTTTAAGGCATATCTTCCCACAGAGGGTTCACTGTGTATTAGATGGATGTAAAGAGTGTATTCTTAAACGGGGTACTAGCAAAGGAAGTTTATGTCGAACAACCTCCAGGCTTTGAAAAAGGCAACCAAGTGTACCGTTTAAGGAAAGCTCTTTCTGACTGAAAACAAGCTCCTCGAGCTTGGTATGATACACTCTCTCGATTCTTGACAGACAATGGGTTCACTAAAGGAATGAAATGAATGCGTAACCTTATTCAGAATAGAAGATGGAGAAGATATTCTGATGGTTCAGATCTACATGGACGACATTATCTACGGATCTCCCAACAATAAGCTACGTGAGAAGTTCAGCAAGTTGATGCAAGAGAAATTCGAGATGTCCATGATGGGTCAGATGAATTACTTTCTGGGATTAAAAGTCAAGCAGAGTACAGAAGGAATATTCATCTGCCAGGCAAAGTACACAAGGAATCTTCTGGCAAAGTTCGGAGTTCAACACTGCAAGGAAGCCAGAATTCCAATGATGATCGGATTCAAGATGGATCCGCATTTAAGATGGTCAGAAAATGAATCAGAAGGAGTATAGAGCTCTAATTGGATCTCTACTATACCTAATCGCCAAAGAACCCGGACATTACTTTTTGCGGTAGGTGTATGTGCGATTTCAAAAGCAAATCGAATGCAAAGCCACCTAGAAGCGACTAAAAGCGGATTCTCAAGTATCTGAAGGGATTTGTAAACCTCGGTTTATTTTACCCATCGAGATGACAATCTAGAACTTAGTGGGTATTACGATTCGGACTATAGAGGTTTGAATCGATGATGTCAACCTCGAGTTCATGTCGGTTTAAAAATAAACCGATCTCTTGGTTTTTAAAAAGGACACATCGATTCGCGACATCTACTATTGAGCGAATATATAGCTACAGGAAGTTGTTGTTCCCAAATCGCTTCTCTGCTAAGTCGGCGGTGAGGGATTACAACATCGTAGCTAAGAACGCACCTATATTCGTAGACGATAATAGTGCTTTATTGCAATCACTCGAGAATCTTGTTCTACATACAAGATGCAAGCATGTGGATGTCAGACACCATTTTATCAGAGATCATGTTGAAAAGAAGAATATCAGGATGGAAAAAGATCCATCTTGACAAGCGAAAAAGTCGATATCTTAACCAAGCTACTAGCCGAGATCGATTCAGAGAGTTATGCAACGAGCTAGACTTCGGATCTTGGAGAAAATGCACGGATATATGGGTGAAGGATTGATCTCCGTGATTCAGTTGGTTAAAAGAGTAACCAAGGTTAAGTGGAATCAGTTGAGTTAGGAATCTCAACTGATCAGACGACCAGACGAGGAGTCAATCTGAAGTTCAGATAGGAGCAGATCAGAAAGTCAGAAAGGTCGTCGATCTGAAGTTCAGACAAAGGGAAGATCAGTTCAAGATATATCAGATTAAGGGGGAACTGATCAGATTGGAAGATTACTTTATAAGCCAATTAAAGCTGCAGTCAACAAGCAAATCAAGAGTAAAGCTACAGATCGCATAAGTCAGAAGAAAACAACACAGCAATGGAATAACAGAGTTTTTCATTGATAAAGAACCAGAGTTCAGATTTACAAGTTACAAGTGATATCACAAGATTACTAATGCTACATCTATCTTCAAGTGGTATTACAAGTACAAGAAGACCCGGAGGTCGATACACAAACCATCAGCCCTAAGACAACCCTAGGCAGGGAAGGAGAGAGAGAGATTTTAAGAGTTGATGCTCTCAGACTCTCCAACCCAGGGGGCAGCAGAGAAGCTTCTAGAATCCTGAAAGCCGCTCTTAGAATCTTGGAGTGAGAAGCGAGAGCGAGCCTTGAAGGATCTTTAAGCTAGGAGCCCTTAGACCTTAAATCAATGGACTCTCCAGCTGTTAAATGGGACACAGTGCCACAGGTTTGGTCACAAGACCATATGGCCATGAGTGTCTCATGCAAATATTGAGTTTGATACACTATTTTGTATACCAAACTCATGTTTTGTTTCAGACTAAGTCTGTTGATTCTTATACCGTCATCTCGATAGGCGCACAAGGTGCATACGGTTAGGAGAAGTGCCTTCTCATTTTCCTTAGCAGATCCGCCTCCATGGTGGTAAAGAAGCTTAGCATTGATCGTATGTGAAATCTTAGATGACGACGAAAGCAGTGTGAAGGAACACACAGGGTTGATCTGAGAAGCTGTTTTCATTAGAAAAGGGCTAAAGGTTCCCACCGGAAGTTTCACCGGAAATAAGGAACTCATCAGAAAAGCATGAAGGATATGCTAAAGAAGATGAAATGGTTTATGATTGTGTTGTTCGCCTAACACCCCAGGCTATTTATAGAAGGAAATTAGGGGTATAAATGCAAATTTTATCATCTAAGAAGATCTTAAGAGAAATTTGCATCGACAACGCGTTAGGAACACGCAGCTAATGGTTGGATGAGTTAACGGTGTGATTAAATCACAGCGTATCTTGCCATTATTACAGAATGTCAAATCGCGCCGATTTGGGAATCGAGGTGACTTTTGGACTCCCCGAAGTAAAAGTTTTGGCGGGAGTTGACTTCAGTTAATGTGAGATTATAGAAGAAAACTGAAGGATGAAGTTTTTCAGAAAAGAGGATCAGATAAGTGGCGAAGCGTTACATGCGAAGAATCTGATCAGATAAGCGAAGATATTGTTGGGAAATGCATAAGGCAAACATCAGATAAGTCAACAAAGTACCAGATCAGATCACCGTGGTAACTGATTGATTACAATATCAATCAGTCAGATACGCTCCCTTATTTATCTCTTTCTGAATATCTTTATATGCGTTATTTATTTTAATTGATTTATTTTGCACTATTCATGACGCATGCCCTGCAAAGCTTTTAATGCGGACCTGAAAATGTATTCAAAATGTTTTTATTACGATTTTTCGAGTCCAGAAAACAGGAAGACTATTTTTCTCAACCTTGCGATCAAAATACTTTTTGGCCGACTAATCTCAGCCATCGATTTCAAAACACGGATACTTGAGTACTTTGGAAAGTTGTGCAAAAAGGTTTTCCCTCGTTTTCTACAAAATCAATTTTTTTCTCAGAAAACCGCTTTCCACTACTTCGCCTTCTCAAAATTCTGAAAAGATCACGCTTGTTTTAAAATTCTCTGAGAATTACCTTCAAAATCATTTGATTCTACACTTCTGATTTTAAAAATCCTTCGAATCAATTTCTGGTAACTTCTTGTTTTAAATCATTTGCATGATCTAGAATTCTCTATGGTACCTAGGTTTACAAGTTGTATTTCTGTAATTTATTTTATCTAAACGCTTATTTGCAACATTGATGCTGAATTTTTTTTAGTTTGGATGAATTTATTGAAATATTTTACTCAAACTAAACATCAATCTGCATATCTTACAGAAATGGCACATCTTGTTTCAAGACCGGGACAAGGGAAAAAGTACTGCAATTTTGCATCGATGAAGAAAGACATCATTGATGAAAAGTACGTCGTCTTCAACATCACCTCAGATCCGGAATCTCTGGAAATTCTGGAGTGCTTAAGAGCGTGTGGACTGGAACGATATTGCTCTACTTATCAGAACATCGTTCACACCCATGAAGCCCTAGAATTTCTTTACAATCTGCAGAGGGATGAAGACAATGATGTTGACCTGATTTCTTCCATTGGCGGAATGAAAGTTCGAGTGACGAATGACGATCTACAGAGGATATTCGGACTAACTTGAGGAAGCATCAATCCAGAGGCCTACACAACTGCTGTAGGAGAAAAGGAGTTTCTTGAAGCCTAGCTGTTGAGACCAGCAAACAAGGAGAACACGACGAACGCCAAAGCCTCCTATCTGAAAAGAAAGTATCGCCTTCTTCTTGAGATCGTTCAAAAGGTGATCATGTGCTCAACTTACAGCCTTGATGCGGTCACTTCATACAAGATAAGTGTAATGGCTGCAATAATCAAGAAGGCTTCAGACATCGATTGGTTGGGTATGGTCAAAGCAAGACTGAGAAAAGACTCCGGGAAGTTTGAACTGACCCAGAGCAATGCAGTGTGCTTATCTTCGAAGTTCTCATTCATACACAAAATCTCCATCATTCTGTCAGATAAGCTGCCACAGAATTATGAATGGAACGAGAATGGAGCGAAGATTTATCAAGTAAAGCACAAGGCCATATTGGGCAAAGATGAGTCCTTACCTGGACAAGCTGATGAGGATCCGACTCCTTATGTGCCCAAACCCATGGGAGAAAAGAAAGGAAAAGATAAGGCAACTGCATTGTCTGCAGTGCAGGAAAATGCCATTCAAGAGAAGAGGATGAAGAGGAAGGATCTGGCCAAGAAACCAGATGCTCAGCGGAAACGTCAGAAGAGAGTCTCATCTCCTCTGAAAACTGCTCCATGTTCTGCCAAGCAAGCCAGCAGAACAGAGGATCTGATATAGGAAAGATCAGGCGAAGAGATAGCAGTCCGCTCTGAGCCAACTATCAGAGAATTGCGGGAAGAAGAGATGATCGCAGCAGAAGGAGAGCAATCCATCAGAAGGACAGAAGTGGTGCAATCTGAGAAAGAATCACCATCTGATTTTCTGCCTCTAACCAAGATCTTCCAGAGAGCAAGATCGCCAGCGCCCACTTCCAAATCACCATCACCCACTCCTCAGAAATCATCACCTCCACCCTCTCCCCACAAAACCTTCTCTCCCTCACCCTCACCTCTCAGAACAAAATCTCCCACACCACCAATCAATGAACCCGTTCAGGAAACTGAACACCCTCTACACGCTAAAAACGAACCTGAATAACAAACATCCCAATCCCCAATCCAGTCCCAAGAACCTGAGAGAGTCGACGATCATGTGTCCATCTCTCATAATCCCTTCAACACCAGAACAATACTTGCTTCACCTGCTCCAGAGAGCCCCATCGTAAGAATAATGAAACAACAGATCAAAGAGTATCTGCTGGATCTATGCCCTGAATTGGATCAACATCCTGGCATCCAGCAACAGATAGAAGAGATAGTGTTCTGGAGGGATATCAGACTGAAGAGCATTAAAGAACTTCCGATTCTAATGACAACTCTGGGATCAGACTTCTTTGTAGACTTAGAGTTGAAATGTCTACACAATGCTGGGATTGAAAGTGCTGTTGAATTAGCATCAGACGATGATATCCAATGGCTGATTCACGAAAGGTTTGGAATTACTGATAACAGGGAGAAAACCGTTCAACCTCCTACAGATCATGAGGGAATTGCCGATGAATCAAGAATGGGCGCTGCAGATGAGACCCAATCTGGCAAGGCTTCCACATCTGAACATACTGCTAAAATGAGCTCTGATACCCTAGATCACCATTCTAAGAAGATTCAGGATGGGATCCAAGCTGCATTTGAAGACAAATTCACAGCGCTCACAGCAGATCTGATGAAGCGGTTTGAAGATGAGCAAGCAAAGTTAGTTGACAAGGAACGAAGTCACACTGCTGGGATGCACAATCCCATCCTTGCTGAAGTAATGCAACTAGTATACCCTCTTGCTGAGAAGCTCAAGCTCCAGTCTGACAAACTCTCAGTTCAGACAGAGATGCTCAATCAGACACAGGTACTTTTGGAAAGTGTCTGGGCATCCTTGGACAAAACCAACAATCACTTGGATATGGGTTGGAAACACTTTCTAGCTTCTACAGAAAAGGCAAGACAGGAAATCGAAACTGCTCTCAGACACTTCTACACACCTGCACCTTCTGCCACCATCCAGATCACTCCTCTTGTTGTCGAGGAACTTAGAGAGGAGATCTCACGGCAATTAACAACTCTAAACCGCAAGATGTCCAACCTCTTTGATACAACCAAAAAGGGTGAAGGAAAAGAGTCTGGAAAAGAGTCTGAAGGAAAAGAGAATACAGAAAAACAGACTCAAGAAAAAGAGAAGGAAGAAGAACAGACTCAGACACAGTTGGTAAAATTTTCATCTCTACCAAAAACCACTGTATCTAACTTGCCAGCCACTCCATCTACTGATCTCGTTGCTGAAATAAAAGAAACTGTAAAGAGATCGCTGAGCAGAAAAGTACTCTTTCAGAGATTACTACCAGAGTCGACAAAATTGAAGATTTCTCTTCATCCGTTCAGAAAAGAATGGAAGCTGATGATCAGGCCAAGAGCCTTGAACTCGCTAAGAAATTAGCTGAAGAAGAAGAACAAGATGAACCTGAGCAGACTCTGAGGAGAAAGAAAGGCAAAGGCAAGATGATGAAAGCAACTACGGAAGATCAGAGACAAGGCTAGACATTCTCCACCGAAAGCCAGATGACTCCTGAACAAGATCAAGAGCAAACAAGACAGAGAATAAGAGAGGCCGCAATTAAGAAGCAGAAGTTAGCAGAGGAAAAGGGGCTAAACATTTCCTACATCCGAAGGAAGAGGAAGACCGAAGTTGCAGCAGAGGAGACTGCTTGGGAGAAAAATGCCCTTCCAGCACCTGTTAAAGGCATCCTCTGTGCATGACAAGATTTGCTTCCATAATGGGATCAGATCAGAGGAGAATGGTTATGTGACGTCCACATCCTGGAGAAGATTCCAATTCATCAAAATCAGACTGAAAAGGATGATGAATTTCGGAACTGGTTAGAAACAAAATATCCAGACTTCTACCAGACAGTGATGACAGAAGGCAAGATCATGTCACTCATACCAGAAGCTCCACCCTTTGAACTACTCCTTCCACCTTTGCGTCCAGACAACAAGCTAGATCCCGTTAAATTCAAGAACATCTACTAAGGACTAGCTGAAAAAGGAGGAATCCATAGAAAAGATGAGCTGGACAAGATAATGCAAAGGATGTACAGGATGTTTGGCATCCCCAAAGAACTGCAAATGTTCAAGTACACCTGAAGAAGACAACTTGGAATCAGATGATAGGTACGCTCTACACATTTTCTACAATGCACACACCTATCTGAATAAAACTTTCCATCCCACTGATTCTAAGACAATCATCTCATTGTCTTCTGATGTATGTACTATTTGCATTATCTACATTTCCATTCATGGTATCTGTTTTTCTGATCAAGTTTGGTTAAGTGTTTTGGTTCCATCAAAAAGGGGGAAATTGTTGGGAAATATGTAATTTAATTTTGATGGAAATTCCAAAACAGGTTGTAATAGGACCAGTCAGACCTGTTAGCTGACTGATGACTTTGATTCAAAATAAGATGACCAGTTGAAATGTATAGATAGCTGATGTAAAAGATAGGTCACATATTGAGGGGGAACTCAGTATGTATAGGTCATGTCGAAGTATCAGATGACCCAGAGAAGGTCAGATGATCTGAAGACTAAGCGCAAATCAGAAGATAAGAAGTCAGAAGATCAGGTGAAGACAAGAAGACACTGAAGACTCAGAAGAACCTGAAGACTCAGATGAACCTGAAGACTCGGATAACACTGAAGACTCAGATAAACCTGAAGACTCAGCATCAAACCTGAAGACTCAGTACGACTGAATACACTGAGGCTCAGAGACACCTGAAGATCAAAAGACCTGAAGACCTACTTTCAGCAGAGTCTGCATATTGAAGCTAAGACAATGTGCAACCAAAGACTCAACAAGGTAGACTGATCAGTTACTTGATCAAGTTAGCTCACACCTGGTGACAATAAAAAAGATACACCAGACAAGATGAATCCTCTTCAAAAGGAATATCAATCGTCTAACGGGCAAATATCTAAAGTGCCGCCTCGCGAAGCCAAGGAGAAAGCGACACGTGCACAAAAAGAGCTGACAATACGGGATACGACGCTGCAGACAAAAACGACGCTAATCATGCCTACGGCCATGCCAAAAATCGCAGCACGCCATAATCATATCCTACAGCCTACCTAATATAGCCCGAAATTCAAATTGCTCTCCAACGACCTTTTGATTTCGGAGCCTATAAAATGGGATCGATCTTCATTTTGAAGACAAGGACCAACAAGTGAAAACGCAAGAACAAACAAGGAGACATCACAAAAGAAGCTAAAGCTACAACAAATCTCCACTCAAAAGAACACTACATTTGAAGATTATTCTTAGAGTGTTCATCCCATAGTTTTTAGCAAGAAATCCTATCCACTAGCATTTTGGCTATCTAAAGCATTAGGATAGATTTCCAGTTGGAACCCTCAATCATTCTTTACCCAATCGCAAGTTAGGTCAAGTCTGAAGAGTGAGAACTCATTAAACATCTCGGCCATCCTGAAAAGGATATAAGTCCAGCTGGTTACGTTTGTAGAGTGGGAACTCGATAAACATCTCGGCTGTCCTGAAAAGGATATAAGTCCTGTAGGTTAAGCGTGAGTGGGAACTCGGTAAACATCTCGGCCATCCTGAAAAGGATATAAGTCCTGCAGGTTAAGTTTGTAAGAGTGGGAACTCGGTAAACATCTTGTCCATCCTGAAAAGGATATAAGTCCCGCAAGTTAAAGTAGGTTAAGGTTCCCCTGTGTTAAGGGAAGAGTGGACGTAGGACGAGTTTTGTCCGAACCACTATAAAACGTCTTGTGTGCATTTACTTGCTTTCTTATCGCTTTACACAAGTCACACAACTGAGTTTAAACTGCATACATGTTCTAAAGTTAAAGTTCAGTCTGCACCAAGCAACTGATCTGATCAGATTGACACTTCAGTCAACTGGTTGAAAAACTAACTTAAGAATCTGATTGATAAAACTGGTTTTTCACACGGGTAAAAATAAGCTTCCGCACCATTCAGTTAAGCTGACAGATATCAAACTGATCTGCCCTCAGGCACTCAGTAAGATTGAACATCAGTCTAAATTGATACACTAACACTCTGATCGGGTAATCTGCAGTTCACACCTGATCCGCACGAAAAGTTTTGGAAGTCTATTCACCCCTCCCCTCTAGACTTCCACCCTCACAAAACCCGTTCTGGACCTACACTCACTTACTACGAGGTACTAGGTATCTCATGATGGATGCACAAATACCTTAGAGGGTATTGGTATACCCATCCGAGAAACCTTTTGATGTAAGTCGACAATATGTGTCTACAGATGTCTCGGTTAGTGGGAGCGATGCGATACACCTTTGACTTGAGGCAATGCGCACGACATGTGTGGAGTGATGAACTTTGACCATGACCGACGCTTGCACCCTTCCATGGGCAGATATGACTTGGATTGGGTTCATAACGAAATGCATGTCCGTGGTAGTTGAGCCAAGAATCGGATTCATTCCTCAAAGTGGATTTAGAGAGAATACTCATTTTCTCATCATAATTGGATCAAAGTCATCGGCCTATGCACCTCAACTTAGACTTTGTGGTTAATTTCGATATACATGATCAATTAGTGATTAGAGATAATATGATTAAGTTATTTGACTAGACACTTCATCATGTTCAAGACTTAATCGAGTATTCGCGAATGAAAGGAGGAAATCGTAATAACCCATATTTCAGTTACAGGTAGTTGCACATTTCTCGCAATGTACCTCATATATTGAGAATGTCTGATTTATTGTCTAGGGTTCAATTAAGACCGTTAGTTTGACTAATCGCTTGATATATGAGGGCCCATGGGTCACACAACAAGTAGTTCCACTTTACGGGTTATAGTTGGTTGATTAAATGTTATATTGAATTTAATATTTATGTTATGGAGAATTAATTAATAATAGATTAATTTAGAATTAATTATTATTAATGTTTAAATAAATTGGATTTAATTAAATAGGATTCCCAATAATAATATATGGAATATTATTATAGGATTTAATATATATGGAATCAAATCCGTTGAGATTTGATATACATGAGAATTAAATCTGTAGAGATTTTTATATGGGAATTAAATCAATGGGATTTAATTTACAAGATTAGGGATTTTATTTCCTAATCAGGTTAGCTTATGATTTAAGCTGGGCCCCTCCCTATATATATGAGCTCTTAGGAATTCACAAACAACGTTAATTTATATTTTCTCCATAAGATCTAGAGTTAGAATTTTCCTAGCAAATTCATCTCAGGATTCAACGCTGGCAAATTCGTGCAAGTCCGTGATTGGGGATTACGTGGATACCATAGTAGAGAAATACGTGTACAATTTACTGTAAGGTTTCTCTTTATGTTTATACGTATTCAATTATGCAATTAATTATTCGTTGTTGGTGAACTGTTTATTTCCGCTGCGCATGTATTACGTATTTACGTGCCTCTAAATTCCAACAATGGTATTAGAGCTTCAGGCACTTGATTTAATTGTATAATTCGAATTGGTTTTTACATTGAAATAAAAAAAAATTCTTTAAAAACCGGGGCACGGCTGTTTTGTTTGACAAAATTTTTTTCTTTAAAAACTGGGAGCACGATGTAACGGGAATTCAGAACGTTGATCTCCAAGGTCACAACGCCCTAAACCCGAGTCATCACTTAGTGAACCGTAAAACTGAACCAGAAAATTTCTTTTAAAAGGTAGGACAAACAAATTGAGTTGCAGCGGAATAAAACTTATCACAAGTTTAAAAATAATAGGGTAGATAAATTCAATACTTAGTACAGAAACATCATTAGTACAAGATCCACTGAGTATTAATTAGACATATTATTCGAATTTAGAAAACAGTTTGTTTATTGAATAACGCAGTGGGGGAAGTGGGTCGTCTACTGTAGCTCCCGGCCCTCAGCATCATAACCTGAAAAGGGGGTTTAAGGGGCGTGAGATAAAAATCTCAGCGGGTAACCTGTACGCTGCGATACAGATTGACGGGAATTCAAAAGGGTAGAGGCTTTTACTCATTCTCTTTATAACACAAAAACTTACTCACGATTTCTTGTTAATAGTTCATACAGTATCCAACATTTATAACATCAATCATATCATTCAATCATATCATTCAAAAATCATGCATATGGGTGGCACTGGTAGCGTCTACCACGTCCAATCCCGCACCATTCAAACAATATGGGATGGCACCAGTAGGCGCCCTACCGCGTCCAATCCCCCGATGGCTTCCTTATATCCCCTTGATTCCTTATATCAACGCTTCCTTATCTCCCCGCAAAACCACCAATTCATTCATACGGGACTCATCCCAAAAATCATTGGCACGAGGCCCAACAGATAAATGACACATATAGTTCATGTTCCAATGTTCACAAAACTTATATCCGTACTCACATGATTTTCAGTGCATTGTTTACCAAATCCACAAGTTTCAAAAATATATCTTTTAACAATGCTTATTTAGTTTGCATTGAAAACTGTCAACAGTCTGTATAACATTATCGGCTAATACAGATAGTGTTACCCACCTGACAACTTTTCAAGTAAAAGTTTTAACTTCTTGAAAGCTTTCGAACACGGGATGACTTCCAAGCTTCCGAGTTAATCCCAAGGAACTAGCACAGTCCGTTCATTTAGTCATTGTTCATTCTTTTATTTAATAAACGTTTCGCATCGAATTAAGGGCTCTTCGATTAAAAGGCATTTAGTAGTTAAAAGTTATAAGAGTTAATTTCACGGTTTCGCATCGAATTAAGGGCTCTTCGATTAAAAGGAATTTAGTAGTTAAAAGTTATAAGAGTTAATTTCGAGTTCGACGTGGCGTCGTAACTCAATTATTGGATTGGTACAATTTCCCTATTTTGTGAAAGGGTTCACAAATTGGGATCGGGTCTAACAAAAACTTAATAATACAAGTAAAACATCCAAACATATATTCACAAAAGAAAACATGAAACATTCAACAACCTAAAACATGCTTGGTTCTAAAAGTATTACCATTCCTTCTCCCTAGTACTACTCCTTTGGCATAAAGACATGTAATCATGCATAAAAGAAAAAGAGCACTTAGACTTACTGGGAAAAATATAAAATTTTAGTACGTTATACATATTTTTAAAAGGAAAAGAGTTCATCAAGGGAAAAAATTCATTTGAGCTAAGGAAACAAGGTACATTTGCGATTTAAGGAACAGTATTGACAGGTTCGTCAAAAAAGTGCACACTTTAAACTAAAAATCATAACTCACTGGAAAAATATCTAAAAATTACGAAATTAAAATATGTTATACAATATTTAAAACTAAGCAACTTTAATTTAAAAACCTAAGACATTTGAGCTAAGGGTCGGTACCAGATGTTTGAGGAAAAAAGGGTTCGTAATAGGGTACGTCACACAGTACATGCTTCATATGAAAATTCGCAACCCACTGGAACTTAACAAAAATTTACCAAACTTAAATATCCCATTCTAGGTTCACGTAAGAGAACATAAAATATTTTACATGATTTTTATGCTAAGAAAACAAGGTTAAATAAATTGTTGAACTCACAGTTTCAACCTTCATCAATCATTTGTCTCACAAATTTCAATTAGGTATATCTCATGATTCTCTAAACAAAACAATATGATTTTATTGGATATGATTTAAAAAACATCAATAGGAATATACCAAAATTTTCATAGAATTTTTTCATCTTTTAAAATAAGTAAAACAATACAAAAGAGTCACTGCTCTCAGTTTCACGTAGTCTCAGACACACAAATTTCCACGAATTTATTCTCCATGGAGACATATCAGATGACCACCAATTTTTAGTATGTTGTTCTAAACTTCAAATAATACATCTAGGAATATTTACACGATTTTAAAACATCAAAAAGGCTTCGAAAAAAAGACATAAAAAAAAGGGGTAGTAGCACATACGAACCTTTTTCAGTTTTATCAAACTTTCACAAAAACGAATAAACATGCTCAAAAACATAAGAGATCACTTACACAACCTTTATACATGATTCTAATAGTTTAAAAAAATGTTAGAGGGGGCTCTTAGCATGCCATTTCTATGGGTTTCATGCTCAAGACAAAGGGTGATCATGAAACTAAGAAAAAGAGGTCATTTGGACTTACCCTTGTAGTTTCCTTCTTGGTATGGATGGCTTAGGACTCAAGGTGGTAAATAGCCCAACTCTTAACAACTCTTGGCTCCAAGAATGGTGATGGTGGTGGTGGTGGTCGATCAAGATGGAAGGGAGGGGGAAAAAGGGTGTTCTTCTTCTTCTACTTCTCAAGCTTCTCCATCTTTCTTTTCTCTCTTTGAAGGGAAAAGGAACAACACTTTGGGGGTGGGGGAGTGTTATGAAAATCTGGGAATGGTTTTAATGAAGTTGGCAATGGTTTTAATGAAGTGTGATGATGAAAATGAGTTTAATGAAGTGTGATGATGAAAATGGGTTTAATGAAGTGTGATGATGAAATGGTTTAATGAGATGGGATTATAGGGAGCTAGTTACAAGACATCACAAGGTCAATACCATCTCTTAAACTCTTGCAAGGGGGCGACACTTGGTTTGTATTTGGGGCTGCCATTATGGTAGTCTCGGTTCTAGACGCGATTTCAGCTTCGACGGTGTATTTTTTATATTTTTCGGTTCGGTTTTTTGTTCCAAAAATTATTTTAAACGCACCGTTAAACTATCACAATTTTTAGGATTTCATTTGAAGTTCTCCTTTCTCATTTTGAATTCTTTAAATTTTGACATTATCAACGGGCATGTTTTACGGATAAAAACCCAAAAAGTTTCAGTAGGGTTTTTCGGCTCGAAAAACTCGTTTGTCACCTGAAAAATTTAGAAACTTGTACACATATTTTTTAAAACAAGTATAACATTTAAACACATTAGGAAAAATAAACAAATAAGTCCTAAATGGATTCGGGTTGTTACACACGACGCCCAATAATTGCTCAAATGTGATGTAGATTAACATTTTGGATCTCGATTAAGCAATTAATACTCCGCCTTTACAAATGATCCTCACTAAAATATGGTTTTCTCATTAATTTAATAAGATGTCTTCCATCGAAATTAAAAGTAAACCGGAGATTTTGTTCCAATGAGTACTTAAAGCCCCTCGTCTTTTGCTAGGATCTACATCTAACAGGACTATTATATGGACATGTAATGTCGTCGCTTGATGGTTGTAAACCAACTTAATTTTGTTTCGCTAGCCCTCGCGGGGAACAAAAGTTAAGGGACATCAGTCAAACTAGGTTCGACAAACTAGGAATTGTAGTTTTGCAATTGGTTTGGAGACCTACCAGTTATGTTATTGTAATGTTCAACCCTCGCTGGGATTATGATAGTAGTAATGTGAATCCTAGTCCATTACAATTTATATTTGATATAAATTTGTACTTTTTCGATGAAGTCGTTAAGTATGTGACAAAATAAACACAAAAGAAAGGCCATGCTTATTTTGATTGTTAAATATTGATTGATCAAAAGAATTATGTGTTTAATTCCCTTTTTATTTTATTTATCTTGGTTTGTTGAAATGTATAACTGTTATTGAGATGTGTTTTGGAAACAAATAAAATTGGCTAGGCTAAATTTTCTGGACTGGTACCGAAACATGTGTTTGATGCTAAGGCAAGAAAAGATTGAGTACGTGTTGGACACGCCAATCCCGGTTACCCCTGAAGCTGGTTTCCTGAGGCAGCCACTTTTGACATAGCAGCTCAGAAGAAACATCAAAAGGATGCTTTGTTGGGGAATTAATTTGCCCGGATCTATTTGGGGTGAATATTTAAATACAAATTTAGTTCTAACAATTATTACTAGCATGAATTAATCCTATATTAATTCAAATAATAATTCAACAACAAATCATGCGTACAAATTAGTCACATAAATCCTACGCATGCAGAATTGCTAGGAGTTTACGTGAATAAACCTTTCGGAGTGACAACCGTTGAGAAGATGGATCCCGTTCACACGAACACACCAAAAAGCCTTCCCAAGTATTCCCTCATCCTTGTCCAACAATCCGGTGGTAGGATGCTCGCGAACAATTAACAAAGGAAAAATAAAATTATGTTGCACCATCTTTGTGGATTTCTAATTTTTCCAACACATGGAATTACTTGGGGATGAAAAACTCATCCCCTATTTATAATAGGGTGGTGGTCGATTTTTTTGAGGAAAAAATAAGATGGGAAAATCTCTTTCTTGATCTCCAAGAAATCTTGAATATATCTCATATATTCTGTAGGTCCCGAACGGGTTTCGTGAGGGCAGAAGTCTAGAGGGGAGGGGTGAATAGACTTCTGAAAACTTTTCGTGCAGATCAGGTGTGATTGCTGATTGCCTGATCAGAGTGCAAGTGAGTCAGTTTGGACTGATGTTCAATCTTACTGAGCGTCTGAGGGCAGATCAGTTTGATATCTGTCAGTTTAACTAAAAGTGCGGAAGCTTGTTAATACCCGTGTGAAAAACTAGTTTTACCAAATCAGATTCTCAAGTCAGTTTTCAATCAGCTGACTAAGGTGTCAACCTGATCAGATCAGTTGCTTGGTGCAGACTGATGTTAACTTAGAATATGTATGCAATTTTAAGCTCAGTTGTGTGAATAGTGTAAAGCAATAAAAAGCAAGTAAATGCACACAAGATTTTATAGTGGTTCAGACGAAACCCGTCCTACGTCCACTCTTCCCTTAACACAAGGGGCACCAACTTAACCAACCTAACCGACTGGACTTAGTTTAATGTGTTAGTCCAACACCCAACAGATGTTTATCAAATTCACACTCAACCGATCCCAGAAATCAGAAACTAGAATCCCTAGTCTGAAATCTTGCGGTAACAAACTTAACCTAACTTTGAGTTTGGGTAAAGGTTTGTTGTGGTTCCAACTGGAAATCTATCCTAGTGTTTATGTAGCCAAATGCTAGAGGATGAGATTTCTATGCTAAGAACAATGGGATGAACACTTAAGAATAATCTTCAAATTCGGTGTTCTTCGAGCGGAAATTCTGCTATAGTTTTTTACTTCTTTTTCAGTCTGCTCGATCCGGTCTTGTATTCTTCAACTTTGAAGAGCAATCCCATTTTATAGACCTCGAAATCAAAGAGCCGTTGGAGAGCAATTTGAATTTCGGGCTATATTAGGTAGGTTGTAGGATATGATTGTGACGTGCTCCGAATATCGACGTGGCCGAAGGCATGATTAGCGTTGTTTATGTCCGCAGCGTCGAATCCCGCATTGTTAGCTCTTTTTGTGCACATGTTGCTTTCTCTTTGGCTTCGCGAGGCGGCACTTCAGTATTTGTCCGTTAGACGATTGATATTCCTTTTGTAGAATATTCGTCTTGTCTGGTGTACCATTTTGGTTGACACCAGGTGTGAGCTAACTTCATCAGATAACTGATCAGTCTACCTTGTAGAGTCTTCTGATGCAGATTGTCTTAGCACAATTTGCAGACTCGGCTAATGTAGGTCTTCTGGTCTTCTGGTAGTCTTCTGATCTTTAGGTGACTCTGAGCCTCAGTGTCTTCAGTCATACTGAGTCTTCAGGTTTGTTACTGAGTCTTTAGGTTTATCTGAGTCTTCAGGTTCATCTGAGTCTTCAGGTTTATCTGAGTCTTCAGGTTTATCTGAGTCTTCAGGTTCATCTGAGTCTTTAGTGTCTTCTGTCTTCACCTGATCATCTGACTTCTTGTCTTCTGATCCGTCTTAGTCTTCTGATCATCTGAATTTATCTGGTCATCTGATAACTCGACCTGACCTATACATATTGAGTTCCCCCTCAATATGTGACCTATCTTTTACATCAGCTATCTATACATTTCAGCTGGTCATCTTAATCTGATTCTAAGTCATCAGTAAGCTAACAGATCTGACTGGTCCTATTACAACCTGTTTTGGAACTTCCATCAAAACTAAATACAAATTTCCCAATAATTTCCCACTTTTTGATGGAACCAAAACACTTAATCAGAAAAACAGATACCACGAAGAGAAATGCAGAAAATGTAAGGCAGTACATTCTTCAGAAGACAATGAGATGTTGTCTTAGAATCAGAGAGATGGAATATTTCATTCAGATAGGTGTGTGCATACAGAATACATGAAAAATGTACCTATCATTTGATTCCAAGTTGTCTTCCTTAGGTGTACTTGAACCTTTGAAGTTCTTTGGGGATACCAAACATCTTGTACATCCTTTGCATTAGCTTATCCAGATCTTCTCTTCTATGGATCCCTCCTTTGTCAGCAAATCCATAGTAGGCATCCTTGAATTTGACAGCATCTAGCTTGTTGTCTGGACACAAAGGTGGAAGGAGTTGTTCAAATGGAGGAGCTTCAGGTATCAGTGACATGATCTTCCCTTCATTCATCACCATCTGGTAGAAGTCTGGGTACTTTGTTTCTAACCAGTTCCGAATTTCATCATCATTTTCTCTCTGGTCTTGATGAATCGGAATCATCTCCACGAAGTACACATCACACAACCATTCTCCTCGGATATGATCCCATTCTGGAAGCAGATCTAGCCGAGCACAGAGGATGTCTTTAACGGGTGCCGGAAGGGCATTCTTTTCCCAAGCAATCTCCTCTGCTGCAGCTTCATTCTTTCTCTTCCTTCGGATGTATGCGATGTTTAGTCCCTTAGCCTCTGCTAACTTTTGCTTCTTGATGGCAGCCTCTCTTATTCTCTGTCTGGTTTGCTCTTGAACTTGTTCAGGAGACATCTGGCTTTTGGTAGAGAATAATTGTCCTTGTCTCTAAACTTTAGCAGTAGCTTTCACCATCTTGCCTTTGCCTTTCTTTCTCTTCAGAGTCTGCTCAAGTTCATCTTGTTCGTCTTCTTCTGCTAATTTCTTAGCGAGTTCAAGGCTCTTGGCCTGATCATCAGTTTCCATTCTTTTCTGTACGAACGAAGAGATGCCTTCAATCTTGTCGACTCTGGCAATAACCTCTGAAAGAGCAATCTTCTGCTCAGTGATCTCTTTTCTATGTTACTCCACAGTTTCTTTCACTTCAGCAACGAGATCAGTAGATTGAGTGGCTGGCAAGTCAGATACAGTGGTTTCTGGAAAAGATGCAATTGTTACCAACTGTGTCTGTTTTTCATTATTCTCTTGTCCATTCCCCTTTTTGGTTTTATCAAAGAGGTTGGACAGCCTGCGATTCAGAGCAATAAATTGCCGTGTGATCTCCTCTCTGAGTTCCTCAACAGCAAGAGGAGTGATTTGAGAGGCGGCAGAAGGTGCAGGAGTTAAAAAGCGTCTGAGAGCAAATTCGATGTCCGTTCTTGCTCGTTCTGTAGAAGCTGCAAAGTGTTTCCAACCCATATCCATGTGGTTGTCAGTTTTCTCCAAGGATGCCCAGACATTTTCTAGTAGCACCTGTGTCTCATTGAGCATGTCTGTCTGAACTTTGAGTTTATCAGACTGGAGATTGAGCTTCTCGGCAAGAGGATTTACTAGTTGCATTACTTCAGAAAGAATGGCATTATGCATCCCAACTGTGTGACTTCTTTCTCTGTCAACCAGTTTTGTTTGCTCTTCTTCAAACTGCTTCATCATATCTGCTGTGAGGGCTATGAATTTGTCTTCAATAGCAGCCTTGATCCCATCCTGAATCTTCTCAGTATAAAGATCTAGGGTATCGGAGCTCAGCATAGCAGTCTGGTCAGATGTTGATGCCTTGCCAAGTCGGGTCTCATCTGCAGCACCCATTCTTGGTTCATCGGCAACTCCCTCATGATCTGTAGGAGGTTGAACAGTTTCCTCCCTGTTATCAGCAATTCCAAACCTTTCATGAATCAACCATCTGATATCATCTTCAGATGTCAATTCAACAGCGCTTTCAATCCCAGCATTGTGCAAGCATTTCATCTCCAAGTCTACAAAGAAATCAGATCCCAGAGTTGTCATGAGGATCAGAAATTCCTCGATGCTTTTCAGTCTGATATCCCTCCAGAACACAATCTCTTCTATCCGTTCTTTGGATGCGGGATGTTGATCCAATTCAGGAGGCCTGTGTCCAAAGAGATACTCCTTGATTTGTTGCTTCATTATCCTTATGATGGGGCTTTTCAAAAAAGCAAAAGAAGCAAAGCAAGGTTACGGTATGGAAGGGATTATGAGAGACGGACACATGCTTGTCGATCTCTCGTGTTCTTGTAACTTGTTTGGAGATTGGGAGTGAGATGGGGATATTTGTGGTTCAGTTCGCTTTTCAACTTTTGAGGGTGTTCGGTTTCACTGCAAAGTTCAATGGTTGGGAGAGGGATATCTCGTGTGATCCGACCGGTGAGGGTGAGGGTGAGAATGTTTTGTGAGGAGAGGGTGGTGGTGATGATTTTTTGAGGAGAGGTGATGGCGATTTGGAAGTGGGGGTAGGCGATCTTGCTTTTCGGAAGATCTTGGTGAGAGGCGAGAATCGATGGGTGATTCTTCCTCGAGTGCTCCACTTCGCCCTCCGATGCTTTTTTCCTTCTTCTTCGATCATCTCGCTCGTCCCTTACTTCTCTCGGCGGTGTGCTCGGAATCGATCATTATCTCCTTTCTCGATTCCACCCGAATCATATCCCCGCTCTACAACTTGCCGAGCCCAGAACTTCGGAGCGATCTTGAGGGAGATGTAACTCTCTTCCGACGTTTCGTGAGCATCCGGGTTTCTTGGCCGACATCTTCCTCTTCAACCTCTTTTCCGGAATGGTCGTTCCCTGCACTTCTGAAGATGCAGTTGCCTTTTCTTTTCCCTTCTTTTCTTCCTTGGGCTTGGGCACATAAGGAGTAGGATCCTCATCAGATTGACCAGGTAGGGGCTCATCCTTGCCCAAGATGGCCTTGTGCTTTGCTTGATATATCTTTGCTCCATTCATAATTCTTTGGCAGCTTATCGGACAGAATGATTGAGATTTTGTGTATGAAGGAGCACTTGGAAGATAAGCACACTTCATTTCTCTGGGTCAGTTCGAACTTCCCCGAGTCTTTCCGCAATCGTGCCTTGACCATGCCCAACCAATCCATATCTGAAGACTTCTTGATGATTGCAGCCATGACACTGATCTTATAGGAGGTGACAGCATCAAGACTGTAAGTTGAGCAAATAATCACATTCTGAACGATCTCAAGGAAAAGGCGATATTTCCTCTTCAGGTAGGAAGCTTTGACATTCGTTGTATTCTCCTTGTTTGCTGGTCTCAACAGCTCGGCTTCAAGAAAGTCCTTCTCACCTACATCAGTCGTGTAGGTCTCTGGGTTGATGCTTCCTCGAGTTAGACCGAAGATCCTCTGGAGATCATCATTCGACACTCGTACTTCCAGTCCACCGACGGAAGAAATCAAGTCAGCATCAATGTCCTTATCCTTCTGTAGATTGTATAGAAACTCCAGGGCTTCATCTGTGTGGACAATGTTCTGATGTCTCGAGCAATACTGTTCAAGCCCACACGCTCGCAAGCACTCCAGAATTTCCAGCGATTCAGGATCTGAGGTGATTGAAAATACTACATATTTTTCATCAATGATATCTTTCTTCATTGATGCGAAGTTGCAGAACTTTTTCTCTTGGCCCGATCGTGGAACAAGATATGCCAGTTCTGTATGATATGCAAATTGATGTTAGTTTTAGTAAATTATTTCAATAAGCTCAGTCAAACCAGCAATCTAAGCATCAATTAAGCAAGTAAGAGTATAGATCGAATATAAATTACAGAAACATAGCAGCACGACTTGTAAACCTAGTGACCAGAGTGAATTGAAATCATGCAGTATTTAAACGAGAAATTACCAGAAATTGATTCGTAGGATTAAGAAATCGTGAAAAAAAATCAATTGATTTTTGAACGTAAATTTCTGAAGAATTTGAAAGTTTTGATCTTTTATAAGTTTTGAGAAGACGAAGTAGTGGAAAGAAGTTTTATGAGAAAGATTTGGATTTATAGTATGCGAGGGAAAACTTTCTTGCACAACTTTCCAAAGGTACTCAAGTATCCGTGTTTTGACGTCAATGGCTGAGATTAGTCGATCGAAAAGTGTTTTAATTGCACGGTTGAGAAAAGTAGTCTTCTCGTATTTCGGACTCGAAAATTTGCAATAAAACGCATTAAATACACTTTCCCATGTCCGCATTAAATGTTTTGCAGTGCATGCGTCATAAAGTTAAGAGAAGGCAGAGTGAAAACCAATTTATTTAAATAATGCATATAAGATGTTCAGAAAGGGATAAATAAGAAACGTATCTGACTGATTGATATTGTAATCAACCATTTATCACTGTGATCTGATCTGGTTGGCTTGATTGTTGTTGATCTTACTGATGGTAGCCTATACCTTAACATTTCCCAACAATATTCCACTCATCTGATCAGATTTCTGTTTGATCCACTTCGTTACTTATCTGATCCACTTATCTGATTCTCTTATCTGATCCACTTCATCCTTCAGTCTTCTTCTATTCAGGCCGCATTTCCTAGGCATTTAAGTCATACTCCCGTCAAAACATTTACTTCGGGGATTCAAAAAGTCACCTCGATTCCCAAATCGGCGCGATTTGACATTCCGTAATAATGGCATAGATACACTGTGACTACTCACACCGTCAACTCATCCAACCATCGGCCGCGTGTTCCTTACGCGTTGTCGATGCAAATTTCTCTTAAGGTCTTCTGAGAAAATAAATTTGCATTTATACCCCTAATTTTCTCCTATAAATTGGCCTGGGGTGTTAGGCAAACAACACAACATAAATCATTCATCTTCTTTGGCTTATACTCCATGTTTTCCGATGAATCCCTTATTTTCGGAGAAACTTCCGGCAAAAACCTTTAACCCTTTTCCAATGAATTCAGCTTCTCAAATCAACCCTGTGTGTTCCTTCACTCTACTTTCGTCGTCATCGAAGATTACACATACGATCATTACAAAGCTTCTTTACCACCGAGGCGGCAGATCTGCTATAGCAAATGAGAAGGCACTTCTCCTAACCGTATGCACCTTGTTTGCCTATCGAGATGACGGAATTAGCATCAACATACTCAGTTTGATACAAAATATGGATTTGGTATACGGTCTGGATCAGGCAATAGCTGATCTTCGTATATCAAACTCAATATTTGCATGCGACACTTGTGGCCGTATGGTCCTTTTGACCAACTCTTTGGCACTTGTGTCCCATTTAAGAGCTGGAGAGCCCATTGATTTCAGGTCTAGGGGCTCCTGGCATAGAAATCCTTCAAGGCCGCTCTCGCTCCTCACTCTGAAGCTCTGAGGGTGGCTCAGGATTTTCCTTAAGGCCTCTCACGCCCCTTTTAGGATCGGGGGAGAATGAGAGCATCAGGCTCTAAAATCTTTAAAGCCTCTCTCCCCCCTTCCTAGGGTTAGGCTTAGGGTTTATGGTTTATGTACTGACCTCCGGGTCTTCTTGTACTTGTAACTTGTAATGTAAATCTGACCTCCGGGTCCTTATTAATGAAAAGTTCTATTATTTCATTGTTGTGTTGCCTCGACTGACTTATGCGATTTGTAGCCTTAAACTTATACGTCTTGCTTGTTGACCGTAGCTTAATCAACTTATAAAGTATAACCTTCCAATCTGATCAGTTCCTCCTTAATCTGATATATCTTGAACTGATCGGCTTCTTGTCTGATCTTCAGATTGGCTCCTTGTCTGATTTTCTGATTGGCTCCTTGTCTGGTCTTCAGATCAGCTCCTTGTCTGATCGTCTGATCAGTTGAGATTCCTAACTCAACTGATTCCTATTAACCTGGTTAGTCTTTTAACCAACTGGTTCTGGAGACCAGTTGTTGGGAAATTTATAGTTTTGATGAAAGTTCCAAAAACACATGTAATAGGACCAAATGGACACATAATCGATCGATGTTTATATTACCTGCTATAGGAGACCAGTTGATAATGAATGTATAGAACAACTGATGAAATAGATAGGTCACATATTGAGGGGGAAACTCAATATGTATAGGTCAGATCTAAAGACTCAAAGGACAGCTGATATCCGACAGGCCAGAATGCAAGACAAGAATAGAAGATCAGATCGTTCTGATCTAGTCAGATATCTCAGCTGAAGTCATAAAGCCCAAACTCAGAATACTTGAAGATCAGATGACTTCCAGAAGATCAAACCAGAAGACCTACATCAGCCGAGTCTGCTAGTTGAAGCTAAGTCAACCGCACTGAAGACTCCATCGGTGACCGATCGATTCACGAACTAATCAAATCACTCACCAGGAAAATCGATGTTTCACCTAATCATACGCCTATGATCTGAACAAGAAGAATGTCAACCTTAGTTGGAAGAACAAACACCGAAAAGTGCGTCTCATAACCAATAAGAACAAGACACGATGATCGGAGCCGACAATTAAGGGATTTGATCTTTGCTTTCTCTAACGGATATAAAAATACAAGTTCACGCTTTTGGCCATGCCGCTCTCAAGACGTCACATCAATCCCGCAAACCTACCTAATATAGCCAAAATTCAAATTGCTCTCCAACGGCTCTTTGATTTCAAGGTCTATAAATATGGGATCACACTTCGAGTGAAACAACTAAACGCCGAACAACAATCAAGCTCAAGCTAATATCAGATTTCCGCACAAGAACACGAACAAGAAGATTAATTTTTATTAAGTGTTCATCCCATAAGGTCTTAGCATAGAAATCTTTTCATCTAGCTGTTAGGCTGCTTATATGCAAGAAAAGATTTCATAGTTGGAACCAAAACAATCTTACCCAAACCCCCAAGTTAGGTTAAGTTGTTTAGCAAGATTTCGCATCAGGGTTTCTAGTTCGATCTCTCGATCGGTTGAGTGTGAACTCCTTAAACATCTAGTTGGTGTACTATGTTGGACTTACACATAAAACAAAGTCCAGTTGGTTAAGTAGGTGCCCCTTGTGATAGGGAAGAGTGGACGTAGGACTGGTTTGTCCGAACCACTATAAATCTTGTGTGCCTTTACCTCTTTAATTAACTGATTACACAATCACACACAACCTTTAAAGCGCATACATATTCCAAGTTGAGATCAGTTAGCACCAAGCTTCTGATCTGATCAAACTTGACACTTCAGTCAACTGATTAAAAGATTAACTTTGGAATTGATTTATCAAAACTGGTTTTTCACACGGGTAAAACTTAAGCTTCCGCACACATCAGTTAAACTGATAGTTACCGAACTGATCTGCCTTCGGAGATCGATAAGTTGGTTATCAAACAAACCGATTCACTCACACTCGATCAAAGTTAATCGCCTCACACCTGATTTGCACAAAAGTTTTCAGAAGTCTATTAACCCCTCCCCTCTAGATTTCTGCCCTCACAAAACTCATTCGGGACCTACAAGTGGTATCAGAGCTGTTGGTTCTACTGACCACTGACTTTGTGTATCATCGATTCTTGAGGAAGAATCTTTGTGGTCGACTGAACTAATCTTGAAAAACCGTTTTTAAAACTCATTCATTTTCCAAAATCACTCAAAGATGGATAACACCTCGTATGTATCATGATCTACCGAAGTTCTCAATCGATGAGTATGCAGATTGGGCCATATATATGTCCAACCATCTAGGTTCGATCGATGGGCGTAATGATGGAAGTTATCGAAAGAGGACCCATCATCATATATTACGACAACCCTGCAGTTGGAGGAGATCCAGACTTTGCCCCGGGAAGTCTTGTGCGAAAAAGCCCAGCCTTGATGGATGCAGAGGAAAGAAAGTTGCACACTCTAGATACTATCGCAAGGCACATTATCATGAAAACAATGGATAAGGTCACCAAGGAAAAGATTAAGTATCTCAAATCTGCGAAAGCAATGTGGGATACTCTGGCTGAGATATGCGAGGGAAATGAACAGATAAAAGACAGCCGTCTGCAGGCCGAACTGGTAAAGTTCAAAAAATTAAAGATGCTGCCTAACGAAACCATCAACGAACTCGATGGAAGGATTACGATGTCAATAAACAAGCTTCGAGAACTTGGTAGAGAGATGTCTGATAAAGATATCAACTACAAAATTTTAAGGTCTCTCACCAAGAAATGGGACATGAAGGTCACTAGTAATCAAGGATTGCCAAGACATTTCAAAAATGAAGCCAAGTATCTTGTTCTTGAGCCTTAAAGCTCACGAGTTCGATTTGATTGAAAGAGGACAAGTCGATGAAGATGAGGTGCCCGCCGAAGCCTCAACTTCAAAATCGGGCTTTTGCTTTTAAGGCAACCAAAGAAATAGAATCGGGGCCAACGAACCTCATTGGGGAATATAATGAGTCGCGTAATGAGATCTCTCGCTACTGCAAGCTTGAGAAGTCGAACGTCCAACTTGGTAAGTATCAAAGATTTTATAAGGACTATCAACATAAATGGGGAGAGATAGGAGATCAGCCAATGATCTTCGTAAAAGAACCAGATCCGATGATCGGAGGGATCACAAAGATGAAAGGAAAAGAGATAATCGATCGAGGAAGGAAGAGATAACCAATCGCATGTAAGAAGCTTCCAGATTACTATCGAAATCTAAGTCACCGATAGGTCATACAGACGGAGTGATTCACCCGGAAGGAAAGGTTCGTGGATCAAGGAGAGCGCGGTTTCAACCGTGAGAAGCCAGTCACTATAAAGCGCAGACGCCTGCACTGACGCCAAGAGAAAGGGAAGAAAAGAGGAATGTAAGAGAGCAACGTTATAGGACAAGAGCCATGGTTGCCGACACGTCAGAATCGACGACTATATCCGCCTCCGAGGACTCGATACTCCTCAGAAGAAGACTTACCGACAAGAAAGCACAAGTGGACTTCTATGAAAATGAAGATCTGATATTCTTTCGCACGATGATGAGATCTCGCCTCGATGGCCAGGAGGACCAACTGGAGGAAACCTCCAAACTCGCTTTCAGACGCTTCTACACTGCTATCATTAGCACACCGGGCCGGAGATTGACCACAAATTTACTCGAGCAATTGCTTGAGGATCTCCAATGCAAAGAGACACTTATGCTATAGTGGAAGTTTAAAAATGACAAGTCGAGAATTAGAAATAATCACCATAAAAGAGAATGATCTCAAGAAAGCCTCCTCAACTTAAATTCCAAACCGCCGTATGCAACTGAGGAATGTAACATTCTGAAAGTTAAGGCTTCTGATCAGGAGAAGCAGATCAAAGATCAGCTGGATATTAACAAACAACAAGCTGATGATTTCAAACTTCTTCAAGCAAAATTTGATGAGCTATTCCGAATGCATGAAAGTCTGAAATCATCTGAGGATAATCTGCGTAAGAAAATAGAGGTTTTCACAAAATCATCTAAAACTGTTCAAGACATGAACACCTATTTTCGAACAACGATTAATAAGAAGGGACTTGGCTATGAGAACCCTTCCACATCCTCAAAAGCCCCGGCTGATTCATCTCAAAAGGGTGTAATCAGACGAGTTTCTGACAAAGATACACCAAAAGCCAAACATGTATCTAATAAGGGAAAAAGACCGTTGAGCAGGTAAGGCAGGTGCCTAACCAGAAGGGGAACATAAATGGACCCCAACTGGTAAAGCATCAGTCGAGGAATCAACAGAAGAACCCAGTTCTTCTGAAGAGACCTCAACCTGATCAACAGATCAGGAATCAGAAAAGACAACCTGTAAAAGGGAAGTCCAATCTGAGACCCAATCAAGGTCAGCTGCCTAATAAGCATGCTTCAGGTAAACTGCAAAAACCACCTATGCCAAAAAGATATGAATCTTTTGATGGTAGCGAATCGTACCTACCCCTATAATCGTAAATCTAGGGTCACAAGAACCAACCATTTGGATAAAAAGAAGACAAACAAAAAGATAAATCCCAAGTCTTCTAAGTCATCCAAGGTTCACACTAATAATCATACAAATCGAAAAGCATATAAAGAGACGATGATTATGTTGATAGGTATGGGAGACAAATCGGGCCTTCGATCTAACCGATCACAATAGAAGTGCTCTGTTTGTATGGATCCCCAAAATCTAATCCTAACCCCTCGGGACCCAATCCAAAAGGGGTACCTAAAGCCCGATCGATTGCGGTGTTAGGTGTGGGTCCGCCAACAAAGGAGGTGTGCAAGCAACTATCCGGTACATCGATAGTGGATGTTCAAGGCACATGACAGAAGCAAGCACCTCCTCAAATTCATACATAGAACGAAAGGCCCGCGTGTACTCTTGGAGATGATAACTTTGGTTATACCAAAGGATTTAACCTTAGAGAATGATGATGTACAAGTAATCGAGTCTCAGATGTCGAAGGTCCGAAGCACAACCTACTATCGGTTTCACAATTACGTGACAACGATTCAAGGTTGAGTTCTCGATCGATCAATGCACTATCAAGAATCGAGCCACTCAACAGATTTTGCTAACCGGTTCAAGGAAAGGGACGATCTACACGGTGATTGGAACAGTTGCCCAAGAAATGCATGCCTAATTGTCAAGAGTTCCAAAAGTAGCGATGGGCTCGCACAAAAAGAATGAGCCATCCGAACTTTAAAACTCTTAATAAGATAAAGAATGATGTCTCTAGTGGAAGGACTTCCGAATGAAGTATTTTCAAAGGATCAGACATGTACTTCATGTCAGAAGGGAAAACAGGTCAAAGCTCCATTCAAGGAATTCCTGACCGGCATCCAAAGAGAGTCTTCGCACCGCTTCATATGGATCTATTTGGACCCGGCACACCAAATAGTCTTAACGACGAAAATACACTCTGGTAATCGTGGATGACTATTCCAAGTTTACATGGGTTATATTCTTACATAAGAAGAATGAGACGACAATGAAGATACCCAAGCTGCTAAAAAGATTACAAAATAAGAAGGGTGTCAGTGTAGTAAAAATCAGATCAGATAAAGGTACAGAATTTATGAACTCTTTTATTACTGATTTTTTCTCTAAGTTTGGTATACAGCATGAAACATCAGCTGCAAGGACGCCACAACAAAATGGAGTAAATGAACGGAGGAAGAACTCTCAAAGAAATTCGCCGCACGATGTTAGGCGAAACATGCAATACCAAGCCGTTTAAGCGTATAATCAACATCGCATGCCATACTCGTAATGTATGTCTTCGACTAAGGCTCACTACAAAACACCTATGAACTGTGGAAGGACAGAAAACCTCGTGTTTCCTACTTCCATGTTTTTGGGTGTAAGTGTTTCATACACAACAATGGGAAGAGTCAGTTGAAAACCTTTGAGGCCAAGTCAGATGAGGGTATATTCTTAGGATATTCCTCATCTAGCAAGGCTTTCAGGGTATACAATGCATTTAACCCTACTTGTGGAAGAAACACCCCATGTAGTCTTTGATGAAGCATCTTCCAACAAGAGAAATCTGCCTCGAGAACAAGATGTACCGATCAACAAGTACCGATGCTCGTAAAAATGGATCACTAATGATCAAGGAAAAAGAATCGTAAACCGTAATAAAGATACATTCCAGATCTAGTGATTCACCGATCATTCATATCCTAAGGTACGAAAAAACCGTTTGTGAAGAAGTTCGATCATACCGAGATAAGATCAATCGAACCATCCGGCTCGGGGGAACATCCGAAGTTCCCACGAATGACATCGAAGACATGATGAGTCCAAATCGATTGAGACTTGTTCTTATCAAGTGGATCATAACTCTGCACCACTCCCAATCGCTAGTAATGAAATTTTATCAGAAACGGATGATGTTCTCCAAACCGACGCAAATCAGAATAGAAGGACCTGGATAACCACCATCCAACCGATCGATAATCGGAGACCCATCGATAAAAAGTTAAAACTAGACATCGACAGGTGAAAGTGCCATGTATTGTTTGTTATCCGCGTCTATGAAGGAACCAACAACAATGGAGGAAGCTCTACAAGACGCAAGTTAGATTCTAGCCATGCAGAGGAGCCGGACCAGTTAGAGAAAATCAAGTTTGGGAACTAGTGACGCACTCAAGTCATCAAGACGTTATTGGCACGGCGAGTATTCAAGAACAAGAAAGATGAGAAAAACGTCATCACCAGAAATAAGGCAAGACTTGTTGCTAAGGGGTATTCACAATCAGAAGGAATTGATTATGATGAGACCTTTGCACCAGTCGCTCGCCTAGAAGCCATTCGGCTGTTTCTGGCATATGCTTCCCACAGAGGGTTCACTGTGTATCAGATGGACGTAAAGAGCGCTTTCTTAAACGGGGTACTAGCAGAGGAAGTTTATGTCGAACAACCTCCAGGCTTTGAAAAGGGCAACCAGGTGTACCATCTAAGAAAAGCTCTCTATGGCCTAAAACAGGCTCCTCGAGCTTGGTATGATACACTCTCTCAGTTCTTGATCGAAAGTGGGTTCACTAAAGGAATAATGGATGTAACCTTATTCGAGAATAGAAGATGGAAAAGATATTCGATGGTTCAGATTTACGGGGATTTACATCATCTTCGGATCTCCCAACAAAAGTCTATGTGAAAGATTCAAAAAACCGATGCAAGGGAAATTCGAGATGTCCATGATGGGGACGATGAATTACTTTCGGGTCTTCAAGTAAAGCAAAGTACGTAAGGATATTCATCTCGCCAAGCAAAAGTACACTAGGAATTTATTGGCTAAGTTTGGAGTTCAAAATTGTAAGGAAGCCAAAATTCCTATGATGACCGGATTCAAGATGGATCCGGATGAGGATGGTCGAAAAAACAAATCGGAAGAATATAGGGCTCTCATTGGATCTCTACTATACTATACCCGATCGCCAGACCCGATATAACCTTCGCAGTGGGTGTATGTGCGATTTCGTGCAAATCCAATGATAAGTCACCTAGAAAGCGATAAGCGGATTCTTAAGTATCTGAAGGGGACAAGAAACCTTGGTTTATTTTACCCATCGATGATAATCTAGAGCTTAGTGGGTATTCTCGATTACGATTATGGAGGTTGCAAGATTGACGGAAAAATCCACCTCGAGAACTTGTCGGTTCTTAGGAAGTAAACCGATCTCGTGGTTTTCAAAAAAGGACATCGGTTGCAACATCTACTACCGGGCGTAATATATGGTCGCAGGAAGTTGTTATTCCCAATCGCTCCGCTTAGTCGGCACTGAGGATTACAACATTGAAACTAAGAATGTACCTATTTTCTCGTGGATGCGAATAGTCATATTGCAATCACTCGTAAATCGTTTCTACATACGAGATGCAAGCATGTGGATGTCGGGCACCATTTTATAAGAGATCATGTTGAAAAGAAGAATATCGAATGGAAAAGATTCATACCGATATACGAAAAAAGTCGATATTCTAACCAAGCCACTAGGCCGAGATCGATTCGAGAATTATGCAATGAGCTATTGCTTCTGGATCTTGGAGAAAATGCACCTAAAATGATTGATGGAATGATCTCCAGAACCAACTGGTTAAGAAACTAATCGGTTCAAGTGAAATCGGTTGAATTTGGTATCTCAATCGATCGGAAGATCGACCAAGGAACCGATATGAGAAGGTACTTGATCGATTTAAAGTTTATCGATTAAATGAACTTATCGTTTAAAGGATTATCTCGATTAAATGCTTCGGTTATACTTTGTAAGTCGATTAAGTTCAAAATTCAACAAGATTCACAAGTGGTATTCACAAGATTAAAGCTTAAAATCGCATAAGGATACAGGAATTTTTACACAACAATGAAATAATGTAAATTTTCATTGATAAAGACCAAGGTCGTTACATTACAAGATACAAGTACAAGAGGACCTGGAGGTCAGTACATAAACCCTAAACCCTAAACCCGAAAACCTTAACACTAAACCCTCATCCTAACCCTTGAAGAAGTGGAGAGAGAGAGATTTTAAATCTGATGCTCTCATTTTCCCCCACTTAACAAGGGTGAGAGAGGCTTTAAAGTTCGCTAGTGGGTTAAAACCAAAGGAGCGACATCGGCCTTGATAGGATTTTTAAGCCAGGAGCCCTAAGAAAGAGTCAGTGGGCTCTCCAGCTGTTAAATGGTGAGTTGATATACGGGCATCACCTGTTGTCTGATGCAGACCGTACATCAAACTCATGTTCATTTTCGACCGAGTCCGTTGATGCGGTTACGCTCATCTCGATAGACACACAAGGTGCATACGGTTAGGAGAAGTGTCTTCTCGGTTGATATAGCGAATCCGCCGCCTCGGTGGTAGAGAAGCTTGGCAACGATTGTATGTGAAATCTTTGATGACGACGAAAGACAAAGGATAAGGGACACACAGGTTGATTTGAGAAGTTTGAAATCATTGAAAAAGGGGGTAAAGGTGTTTCTTAGGAAGTTTCAATTTTAAATAAGGGTTCACCGTAATGCATGATTTTACAAAGAAGATAAGTATGGTGAATGGGTTATGTCGGTAAAACATTGGTCCAATTTATAGAGGCCAAGCAAGGATGCAAATGCAAATTTGATTTCAAAAAGCCTTTTAGAGAAATTTGCATCACAAGGACAAAGCGTGTAGAAATCACGCGATCGATAATTGGATAAATTTACTACGGATTGACATATCAAAAGATTCGACGATAATTACGCATATCCAAATCGCGCCAACTTAGGAATAGAAGCTACTATTCTAGACTAAGTTTTGGCGGTAACACTTATCCCAAGAATTGGCTTGATCCGAGAAGAATCGATTAGGTCAACTAAAATCGATTACATCATAAGGTTTTATCGGATGAGGAAGATCAACCGAGCTTGAAACACCAATAAATCGATACATCGGTCTATGGGAAAAATGGTAAATATCGGTTGAAGGGGAACTTCAACCCATCAAGGAGGATCGGAAGGAAATCGACGTATTCAAGGAAGATCACTGAGTTTGAAACTTCAACAAATCGGATGCAAGTGAAGAAGATCAGTTAAAAGTATCAGTTGGGAAATTTTAAGGCTTAGGCAGAATACTAAGATCAACAAGTGAAATCAACATGGACAAGTGGTATTGACTGATTACAACACCAGTCAACCAGATACGCCTTTCTTTTCTCTTGTTCTTTGCTTATTTATCGGATCTTATCTGATATTATTTGCCTTACTGTACCCATTATCCTTGTGAAGTATTCCCTGCAAATCATTTAATGCGGACGTGGGGAACATGTATTAACTGCTACTAAATGTGCTTTTAAATCCAAAAGGTTTTCGTACGTGTTTTTCCTGACCCTACGATCAAAACCGCTTAATCTGGAGCGTTTAATCTTTTCAAACGGTTGATCTTCCAAATTTTGTCTTCTTTTTCCCTCCTCGTCTTTATAAATATCATCAAAAACCATACCAGAGTTTTCCATTTCACAAACTTGCGATTTATTCTCTGAAAACTCCAGATTACTTCTCTCAGATTCAAAGTGTTTCTCCTAAGTTTCAAAATCATCTTTCCGAAAAACAAAATCTGGTAATTTATGTTTATTTGATGTTTTTTTTAAAAAATCCATTGATCTTAAATGTTTTTATCCTGTGTTATGCTTTATTGTTTCTTGATTTCCGCATATGTGATGTTCTTATATATATATGCACAATTTTAATCGGGTCCATCCCTTTGTAGATGGCCACCCACGGAATGGGAAAGATAATGTGCAATTATGCGGAACTAGCAACAAAGATTGTGGATGATAAGTTAAATGCAGTTCAATATCACTCAGATCCTAATCCATGGAGGTCGAGCAAATTTCGCGAAAAGCGCCCTTGAGAAATTTTATACGCTTTCACCGCAATCCAGGATGCAAGATGAAGCACTAAAATTCCTAAGGAATTTAAGAGTGGATACGGACGCCCGAAATGAACCGCTCTCGACAAATCAACGGAGAAGAAATCGGATCGATTTAATGATGATATAACCCGTCTGCTCAACCTACCAAAAGGATTTGATCTCGATTTTCATTCATTACAGGAGAACGAAGATGAGCCGATCGTAAAAGAGTTTTTCGAGAGGCCGACAAACATCATACGCCAGTTTTGTCGTGCCAATGCTCAAGAGGAAATATCGATTGTTGTTTGACATATTGTCAAAAACAATTATGGGGATCAGATTCAGCCCGGATGCTCTTACATCCGTCAAAATGTACAAAGATGGATGCAATAATTGATGAAGCCAAGAACATCAATTGGCACGGGTTCCTCGAAGGCCATTCTCGCTCCAAGAACATGAGAAATTTGGAGTAAATGAACCGAGGCAGTATATCTCAAGAAAAGATCAAGAATCTCAACAAGGTTGCGCTTATTCTCGAAGATAAACCGCCTAATAATCGAATGGGAATAGATTGGATCAAGTCCTATAAGGCCTTTCTCACAGCCACTTCAAATGCATCTTTGGGCCACCAGACGATGATATGCGCCAACTCCCCCAAAGTCAAAGAAAGGAAAAAGAAGGAAGAACTTCGCTTACACCAGATGCCCCCCCGAAGAAGAAAAAAGAAAATTGGTGAAGGCCCGTGAGAAGAGGTCAAGAAGGCGGCAAGACTCCATGACTCGATGCTTGAAGATGAGTCGATGAAGAAAGAGCGCCAGATCACCATGTTGCAACACAAAAATCAAAGTGAAAAATCGACGGCAGGCTTCTCAAAAGCCGAGAGCTCGCCAGATCATTCTCGAGGGAGAAGCATGTTCGATCGATCTCCTTCTCCTCAAGCTCGAAATATTCACCACTCGACTAATGGTCACGAGCATGTCTCTCCTATTCTTCCACTGTAGAACACCGAAATCGTTCATGAACAACCCGAAAGCTTACCGATGTGGAACCCGTAAGCACTGCTTCCACAGTTGGAACCTCTGCGCAGTCGAACCGATGAGCCAACTTCCGCCTACTCAAGCACAACCAGAACCTTCCACATCTCATCAAGTTGAATCTGGACAGATAATTCCTGAGTCCAGATCGACAAAGATCATAACTGGGAAATTGATCAGAATGCGAATCGAAAGAGAAATTGATGAGTTATATCCAGAACTGGTCGCCCATCCTGCCATAAGAGAGGAAGTTATGGAGATCCTCACCTGGAGAGATCTTCGCTTAAAAAGCTTCTCAGACTTTATAATAATTATTGAACAGATGGGCGGTGCGGATGAGTTTGCAGACTTCGATTTCGACATGAGGAAATCGCTAAAGTGGGATCACCAAATTGAGCCGATAATCGCTAAATCCACAAAAGCTCGATCCACGAGAAGCTAGGGTTACCGAACAGATGAAATCGAGATCACGACAAAGCTCTCAAGCAGATGCCATCATGAAGGATGCAGAGTCGCCGATGATAGTGGAGTTGGTGCCGCAGTTCATGACCAACCACTTGGAGGCACAAACAATCAATCGCATCAAGTGACACCCAACATTCCAACATCACACGTCACTACTGATCAACTTCAGGAGATCAAATCTTGTCTCAAAGATCTCCTGAAAGAAGAAGTTGAGGGATCGATAATGATCAAAGGCGATTGCCATCAAAGAAATAACAGATCAAAGGAATTGGCTATTTCCCGATTGGGGCAATCAAAGATCGGTTCTCCCCAAATTTCGCCATCAAGGCATACCGAATCGATAAAGACCGTTGATGCAAAATCGACTCAGTGGATCAACAACAAGTTTTTTTTCGATGCTCACCGACATACTAGAATTGACAAAGAGAAACTTGACAAACCGATTAAAACACTCTCTATCGCCATGGAATCTGCCAAGATCGAAATGATATCAAGATTCAAAATCTAATCGCCAAACTCAAGGCATATCTTGCTGCAGATCTCAACAGGCGATCGCGATCAACATTGGTTCTCGACCTCCCACCTCACTACTCTTTTGATCAAACCAAAAAGGGGAAGGATGAATGAGAAACCAACCGACATAACAAAAGTGACATCACAAACTCCTGACCACGAAAAGATGTCCAAAGAGCAGGTAGTCAAAGAGCCCCAAAAAAGCCAAGAAGAAAGAAGGGCGTAAAAAAAAATGAGGCGTAAAAATCAAGAAGAAATTCAGATCGAGAGCGAAGAAAGGAAGGCCGGAAAATCCGTACGTAACCTAAGCCGCCAAAGAAGAGTTGATGAGATCATCCCAAAAATTGTCACAAGATGCTAAGAAATTTGAGGAATGGAATAAGATCGAGTGAATGGCTTCGATGCCTTTGTTCTTAATCTTGTTCCACAAGAAGAATCTCCGATGAAGAATTCCTCAACCGTTAGAAAATAAATACCCGGATTTTCTCAAGTATCCGGAAAATGAGGCCAAACTTATCAATGTAAAAATAACTCGCCAAGAGTATGATCCGTTGGAGTACTCGAAGAAGGCAGATGGCTCATTTGACAGATGGCATTTCAAAGATTCTATTTTGACATCCTGCGCTAACGCACATAACCGATCCTCAAAGAGATGATGATGTAAAATGGAAACTTTATCGATTTTTAACGCACCTCAAGATCAAAGAGAGATGCCGTATGATACAAGCCTAAAGAGTGAAGAATCGTAAGACTACTCAGATCAATCGTTTTTATTTACAAACTTTTCTCGATGTAACATGTAATCAACATTTATTAATGAGAAAAGTTTATTTTTCCGATCCTAAGACAAAGTCTCATTGTCTTCCGATTATATGCTCTTAATCGTTTCTATTTTTTTTTATCAATCAGATTTGGTTTCTCAAAGTGTTTTGGTTTCATCAAAAAGGGGGGAAATTGTTGGGAAATTTATAGTTTTGATGAAAGTTCCAAAACACATGTATTAGGACCAAATGACTGTTAAATTTACCGATGTTTATATTACTCGCTATAGGAGACCAAATTGATAATGAATGTATAGAACAACCGATGAAATAGATAGGTCACATATTGAGGGGGAAACTCAATATGTATAGGTCGATCCAAGACTCAAAGGACACCGATATCCGACAGCCGTAATGCAAGACAAGAATAGAAGATCGATCGCTCGATCTAGTCGATATCTCAAAAGTCATAAAGCCCAAACTCGTAATACTTAAAGATCGATGACTTCCGTAAGATCGCACCGTAAGACCTACATCACGAGTCTGCTAGTTGAAGCTAAGTCAACCGCACCGAAGACTCCATCAGTAGATCGATCGCTTCTGAATCGATCAAAGTCACCACCCAGTGAAAAAATCGATGTTTCACCTAATCATACGCCTATGATCCGAACAAGAAGAATGTCAACCTTAGTTGGAAGAACAAACACCGAAAAGTGCGTCTCATAAACCAATAAGAACAAGACACGATATGATCGGAGCCGACAATTAAGGGATTTGATGTTTCTTCTCTAACGGATATAAAATACAAGTTCACGCTTTTCGCCATGCCGCTCTCAAGACGCCACATCAATCTCAAAACCATTTAATATAGCCCTAAATTCAAATTGCTCTCCAACGGCTCTTTGATTTCAAGGTCTATAAATATGGGATCACACTTCAGAGTGAAACAACGGAAACGCTGAACAATCAAGAAGCTCAAGCTAATATCAGATTTCCGCACAAGAACACGAACAAGAAGATTAATTTTTATTAAGTGTTCATCCCATAAGGTCTTAGCATAGAAATCTTTTCATCTAGTCATAGGGGTCATGATACGCAAGAAAAGATTTCATAGTTGAACCAAAATAATCTTACCCAAACCCCCAAGTTAGGTTAAGTTGTTTAGCAAGATTTCAGGGGGTTTCTAGTTCGATCTCCGGATCGGTTGAGTGTGAACTCCTTAAACATCTAGTTGGTGTACTGTGTTGGACATACACATAAAACAAAGTCCAGTTGGTTAAGTAGGTGCCCCTTGTGATAGGGAAGAGTGGACGTAGGACTGGTTTGTCCGAACCACTATAAATCTTGTGTGCCTTTACCGCTTTGATTAACTGATTACACAATCACACACAACCTTTAAAGCGCATACATATTCCAAGTTGAGATCAGTTAGCACCAAGCTTCTGATCTGATCAAACTTGACACTTCAGTCAACTGATTAAAAGATTAACTTTGGAATCTGATTTATCAAAACTGGTTTTTCACACGGGTAAAACTTAAGCTTCCGCACACATCAGTTAAACTGATAGTTACCGAACTGATCTTCCTTCAAGCCATCAGTAAGTTGGTTATCAGCCCAAACTGATTCACTCACACTCTGATCAGGTTAACTGCCCTCACACCTGATTTGCACAAAAGTTTTCAGAAGTCTATTCACCCCTCCCCTCTAGACTTCTGCCCTCACAAAACCCGTTCGGGACCTACAAGTGGTATCAGAGTTGTTGGTTCTACTGACCACTGACTTTGTGTATCATCGATTCTTGAGGAAGAATCTTTGTGGTCGACTGAACTAATCTTGAAAAACCGTTTTTAAAACTCATTCATTTTCCAAAATCACTCAGCATGGATAACACCTCAGGTATGTATCATGATCTACCGAAGTTCTCAATCGATGAGTATGCAGATTGGGCCATATATATGTCCAACCATCTAGGTTCGATCAGTGGCAGAATGATGGAAGTTATCGAAAGAGGACCCATCATCATATATTACGACAACCCTGCAGTTGGAGGAGATCCAGACTTTGCCCCGGGAAGTCTTGTGCGAAAAAGCCCAGCCTTGATGGATGCAGAGGAAAGAAAGTTGCACACTCTAGATACTATCGCAAGGCACATTATCATGAAAACAATGGATAAGGTCACCAAGGAAAAGATTAAGTATCTCAAATCATGAAAAGCAATGTGATACTCGCCGAGATATGCGAGGGAAATGAACAGATAAAAGACAGCCGTCTGCAGGCCGAACTGGTAAAGTTCAAAAAATTAAAGATGCTGCCTAACGAAACCATCAACGAACTCGATGGAAGGATTACGATGTCAATAAACAAGCTTCGAGAACTTGGTAGAGAGATGTCTGATAAAGATATCAACTACAAAATTTTAAGGTCTCTCACCAAGAAATGGGACATGAAGGTCACGGTAATCAAGGATTGCCAAGACATTTCAAAAATGAAGCCAAGTAGCTTGTTCTTAGCCTTAAAGCTCACGAGTTCGATTTGATTGAAAAAGGACAAGCTGATGAAGATGAGGTGCCCGCTGAAGCCTCAACTTCAAAATCAGTTGCTTTTAAGGCAACCAGCAGCAGAACGAAGGCCAACGAAACTGTTGGGAATATAATGAGTCGAGTGTAACAGACGCTCTGCTTACCGGGAAAGCTTGAGAAGTTTAACGTTCAACTTGGTAAGTATCGAAGATTTTATAAGGACTATCAACATAGCCGAGGGAGAGATAGGAGATCAGCCAACAGATCTCCAGAGAAGAACCAGATCTGATGATCGGAGGGATCACAGAGATGAAAGGAAAAGAGATAATCGACTGAGGAAGGAAGAGATAACCAATCGCATGTAAGAAGCTCAGACTACTATCGAAAAGGGAAGTCACCGACAGGTCATACAGACGGAGTGATTCACCTGGAAGGAAAGGTTCGGTGGATCAAGGAGTGTGCTTCAACTGTGAGAAGCCAGGTCACTATAGCGCAGACTGCCCAGACCTGACGCCAAGAGAAAGGGAAGAAAATAGGAACAAAAGAGAGCAACGTTATAGGGACAGAAGAGCCATGGTTGCTGATACGTCAGGAATTGACGACTCCTATCTACCCTCTGAGGACTCTGGATACTCCTCTGTAGAAGACTTCTGCCTGATCAGCAGTGCTGTTGACTTCTATGAAAATGAAGATCTGATATTCTCTTCAGACGATGATGAGATCTGCCTGATGGCCAGGGAGGACCAATCTGAGGTAACCTCCAAACCAGCTTCGTACGCTTCTACACCTGCTATCATTAGCAAAGAAACGGCTTGGTGTTGCATGTTCAGCTAACATAGTGCGAGCAACTTCCTTGAGTGTTCTGTTTCTCCGTTCTGCTACTCCATTCAGTTGTGGCGTTCTTGCAGCTGACGTCTCATGTTGTATACCAAACTTAGATAAAAAATTAGTAATAAAAGAGTTCATAAATTCTGTACCTTTTTCTGATCTGATTTTTACTATGCTGACACCCTTTTCGTTTTGTAGTTTTTTTAGCAGCTCAGGTATCTTTGTAGTTGTCTCATTCTTCTTGTATAAGAATACAACCCAGGTAAACTTGGAATAATCATCCACGATTACCAGAGTATATTTGCGTCCGCTGAGACTAACTGGTGTAACTGGTCCAAATAGATCCATATGGAGCAGTTGCAATACTCTACTGGATGCTGGTCCAGGTATTCCCTTGAATGAGGCTTTAACTTGTTTTCCCTTCTGGCATGCGGCACGTGTCTGACCCTTTGAGAATAACTCATTCGGAAGTCCCTCAACCAAAGGCATCCTAACTTTCTTGTTAACAGTCTTAAAGTGCAGATGACTCATTCTTTTGTGCCAGAGCCAACTGCTACTTTTAGAACTCTTAACAATTAGGCATGCATTTCTTGGACAACTGTTCCAATCTGCTGTGTAGATCGTGTCTTTCCTTTTACCAGTTAGCAAGATTTGTTGAGTAGCTCGATTCCTTATCGTACACTGATCACTCTAGAACTCAACACTGAATCCGTTGTCGCAGAATTTTGATACTGATAGCAAGTTATGCTTTAAACCTTTGACATACGAGACTCCAGTAACTTGTACATCATCATTCTCTAAGGTTCTGAATCCTTTGGTAAAACCAAAGTTATCATCGCCGAAGAGTACACGTAGGCCTTCTTGTTCTTTGTAAGAGCTAAGGAGATGTTTGCTTCCAGTCATGTGCCTTGAGCATCCACTATCGATGTACCAGATAGTTTCTTGTAGACCTCCCTTGTTGGCCAGTCCCACGCGATCCTGCAATCGAATCAGGCTTTTGGTACCCCTTTGGAATTGGGTCCTGAGGGGTTAGTGGTGGATTTAGGGATCCACACAAACAGGGCACTTCTATGGTAATAAGATAGATTAGAAGGCCTGATTTGTCTCCCATAAGCATCAACATAATCATACGTCTCTTTATATGCTTTCTAATTTGTATGATTATTCGTGTGAGCCTTGGGTGAATCAGAAGACTTGGGATTTTTCTATACAGATTGTCTTCTTTAAACCCAGTGGGGCTCAGGTGCAGTAGCCCTAGGTCTATGGTTATAAGGGTAGGTACGACTGCTACCATTAAAAGATTCATATCTTCTTGGCATAAATGGTCTTTGCAGTTTACCTATAGCTTGCTTGTTAGGCAGCTGACCTTGATTGGGTCTCAGATTAGATTTCCTTTTTACAGGTTGTCTCTTCTGATACCTAATCTGCTGATCAGGTTGAGGTCTCTTCAGAAGAATTGGGTTCTTCTGTTGATTCCTAGGCTGATGCTTAATCAGTTGGGGTCCATTTTTGTTCCCTTTCTGATTAGGCACTTGCCTCACTTGCTCAGCAGGTCTCTTTCCCTTATCAGATACATGTTTAGCTTTTTGTGTATCTTTGTCAGAGACTCGTTTGATTACACCCTTTTGAAGTGAACCAAACGGGGTTTTTGAGGATGTAGAAAGGTTCTCATACCCAATTCCCTTCTTGTTAGTCGGCGTTCGAAAATAGGTGTTCATATCTTGAGCGGTTTTTGATGATTTCGTGAAAACCTCTATTTTCTTGCGCAAACTATCCTCAGTAGATTTTAGACTCTCATGTAGTCGGAATAACTCATCAAACTTAGCTTGTAGAATTTTGAATTCATCAGCTTGCTGTTTGTTAATTGCTAGTTGTTCTTTAATCTGCTTCTCCTGATCAGAAGATTTAACTTTCAGAACTTTAAGTTCTTCAGTTACCTTCTGAGCAGTTTCAGCTGATTTCAGTTCAGCTGCTTTACTGACAGCATTCTCTCTAACAAGCTGATTATTTTGTATCCTTAGCTTATCGTTTTCAGCTTCCACTATTGTATAAGTGTCTACTGTGTTAGAGAGATCATCAAGCAATTGCTCAGAGTAGAGCTGCAAGTCAATCTCTCCAGCAGGTGTGCTAATAATAGCTGGTGTGGAAATTGAAAAAGCAGAAGGTTTGGAGGTTACCTCAGATTGGTCTTCCTCCCTGGCCATCAGGCAGATTTCATCATCATCTGAAGAGAATATCAGATCTTCATGGTCGAAGAAGTCATCAGCATTGCTTATCAGACAGAAGTCCTCTACTGATGAGCAGCCAGAATCCTCAGAAGGCAGATAGGAATCATCAATTCCTGATGTATCAGCAACCATGGCTTTTCTGTCTTTATAGCGTTGCTCTTTTCTGTTCCGCTTCTCTTCTCTTTCTCTTGGAGTCAGGTCTGGGCAGTCGGCGCTGTAGTGACCTGGTTTCTCACAGTTGAAGCATGATCCACGATCCACGGAACTTCCTCTGCCAGGTGAATCACTTCGTTTGTAGGATCTGTCAGGTGACTTTCCTTTTTGATAGTAATCTGAACTTCTTCTCTCAGATCTGTTGTCGCTTCTCTCATCTGACCGATCATCTCTTTTCTTATCATCTATGTGATCTCTTCGGTCATCAGATGTGGTCCTTTCTGTAGATCTGTCGGTTAGCCTCCTGTTTCTTCCTCTGGTGTCTTGATAGTCTCTGTAGAATCTGCGATACTTACCAAGTTGAATGTTCGATCTTTCAAGTTTTCTGGTAAGCAGAGCGATCTGTTCAGCTTGGCTTATTATGTTTCCAATAGGTTCAGTGGCCTTTGATCTGCTGCTGGTTGCTTTGAAAGCAACTGATTTTGATGTGGAGGTTGTGGCTTCAGCAGGCGACTCGTCTTCATCTTCTTGCCCTCTTTCGATCAGGTCGAACTCATGGGCTTTAAGACTTAGGAACAAGCTATTTGGATTCATCTTGGAAATGTCTTGGAAATCCTTGATTACCGTGACTTTCATGTCCCACTTCTTGGTGAGAGATCTCAAGATTTTGTAATTGATGTCTTTGTCTGATACTGACATGGTGATTCTCCCATCGAGCTCGTTGATGGTTTCATTTGGCAACATCTTAAGCTTCTCGAACTTCACCAGTTCAGCTTGTAATCGGCTGTCTTTGATCTGATCATTTCCTTCGCACATCTCAGCAAGAGTATCCCACATTTGTTTAGCTGTTTTGAGATACTTTATCTTCTTCTTGGTGATCTTATCCATCGTCTTCATGATTATATGCCTGGCTATTGTATCTAGAGTATACAGCTTTCTTTCTTCTGCATCCATCAGGGCTGGACTTTTTCGAACAAGGCTTCCAGGTGGAAAATCTGGATCTCCTCCAACCGCTGGGTTGTCGTGATATATGATTATGGGTCCTCGTTCAATGACTTCCATCATTCTTCCGCTTATCGACCCCAGATGGTTGCACATGTATATTGTCCAATCTGCATACTCATCAATTGAAAACTTAGGCAAATCATGATACATACCAGAGGTATTATCCATGCTGAATGTGATTTTGAAAACGAATGAGTTTTGTAAATGGTTTTTCAAGATCTGTTCAAATGACCACAAAGATTCTTCCTCAAGAATCGATGATACTCAAACCTAGTGGTCTGTAGAACCACTGCTCTGATACCACTTGTAGGTCCCAAACGGGTTTCGTGAGGGCATAAGTCTAGAGGGAGGGAGGGGTGAATAGACTTCTGAAAACTTTTCATGCAGATCAGGTGTGATTGCAGTTTGCCTGATCAGAGTGCAAGTCGGGGTTTGATCAAGTTCAACCTTCATCGAGTGCCCGAGGGCGATCGGTTTTGATATCCGTCGGTTTAACGATAGTCTGCGGAAGCTTGTTAATACCCGTGTGAAAAACCAGTTTTACCAAATCAGATTCTCAAGTCAGTTTTCAATCAGCTGACTAAGGTGTCAACCTGATCAGATCAGTTGCTTGGTGTAGACTGATGTTAACTTAGAATATGTATGCAATTTTAAGCTCAGTTGTGTGAATAGTGTAAAGCAATAAAAAGCAAGTAAATGCACACAAGATTTTATAATGGTTCAGACGAAACCTGTCCTACGTCCACTCTTCCCTTAACACAAGGGGCACCAACTTAACCAACCTAACCGACTGGACCTAGTTTAATGTGTTAGTCTAAAACCCAACAGATGTTTATCGAGTTCACACTAAACCGATCCCAGAAATCAGAAACTAGAATCCCTAGTCTGAAATCTTGCGGTAACAAACTTAACCTAACTTTGAGTTTGGGTAAAGGTTTGTTGTGGTTCCAACTGGAAATCTATCCTAGTGTTTATGTAGCCAAATGCTAGAGGATGAGATTTCTATGCTAAGAACAATGGGATGAACACTTAAGAATAATCTTCAAATTCGGTGTTCTTCGAGCGGAAATTCTGCTATAGTTTTTTGCTTCTTTTTCAGTCTGCTCGATCCGGTCTTGTATTCTTCAACTTTGAAGAGCAATCCCATTTTATAAACCTCGAAATCAAAGAGCCGTTGGAGAGCAATTTGAATTTCGGGCTATATTAGGTAGGTTGTAGGATATGATTGTGACGTGCTCCGAATATCGGCATGGCCGAAGGCATGATTAGCGTTGTTTATGTCCACAGCGTCGAATCCCGCATTGTCAGCTCTTTTTGTGCACGTGTCGCTTTCTCTTTGGCTTCGCGAGGCCGCACTTCAGTATTTGTCCGTTAGATAATTGATATTCCTTTTGTAGAATATTCGTCTTGTCTGGTGTACCATTTTGGTTGACGCCAGGTGTGAGCTAACTTGATCAGATAACTGATCAGTCTACCTTGTAGAGTCTTCTGTTTTAGATTGTCTTAGCACAATTTGCAGACTCGGCTGATGTAGGTCTTCTGGTCTTTTGGTAGTCTTCTGATCTTTAGGTGACTCTGAGCCTCAGTGTCTTCAGTCATACTGAGTCTTCAGGTTTGTTACTGAGTCTTCATGTTTATCTGAGTCTTCAGGTTCATCTGAGTCTTCAGGTTTATCTGAGTCTTCAGGTTTATCTGAGTCTTCAGGTTCATCTGAGTCTTCAGTGTCTTCTGTCTTCACCTGATCATCTGACTTCTTGTCTTCTGATCCGTCTTAGTCTTCTGATCATCTGACTTTATCTGGTCATCTGATAACTCGACCTGACCTATACATATTAAGTTCCCCCTCAATATATGACCTATCTTTTACATCAACTATCTATACATTTCAGCTGGTCATCTTAATCTGATTCTAAGTCATCAGTCAGCTAACAGATCTGACTGGTCCTATTACAACCTGTTTTGGAAATTCCATCAAAACTAAATACAAATTTCCCAATAATTTCCCCCTTTTTGATGGAACCAAAACACTTAATCAGAAAAATAGATACGACGAAGAGAAATGCAGATAATGTAAGGCAGTACATACTTCAGAAGATAATGAGATGTTGTCTTAGAATCAGAGAGATGGAATATTTCATTCAGATAGGTGTGTGCATACAGAATACATGAAAAACGTACCTATCATCTGATTCCAAGTTGTCTTCCTTAGGTGTACTTGAACCTTTGAAGTTCTTTGGGGATACCAAACATCTTGTACATCCTTTGCATTAGCTTGTCCAGATCTTCTCTTCTATGGATCCCTCCTTTGTCAGCAAATCCATAGTAGGCATCCTTGAATTTGACAGCATCTAGCTTGTTGTCTGGACGCAAAGGTGGAAGGAGTTGTTCAAAGGGAGGAGCCTCAGGTATCAGTGACATGATCTTCCCTTCCTTCATCACCATCTGGTAGAAGTCTGGGTACTTTGTTTCTAACCAGTTCCGAATTTCATCATCATTTTCTCTCTGGTCTTGATGAATCGGAATCATCTCCAGGATGTACACATCACACAACCATTCTCCTCTGATATGATCTCATTCTGGAAGCAGATCTAGCCGAGCACAGAGGATGTCTTTAACGGGTGACGGAAGGGCATTCTTTTCCCAAGCAATCTCCTCTGTTGCAGCTTCATTCTTTCTCTTCCTTCGGATGTATGCGATGTTTAGTCCCTTAGCCTCTGCTAACTTCTGCTTCTTGATGGCAGCCTCTCTTATTCTCTGTCTGGTTTGCTCTTGAACTTGTTCAGGAGACATTTGGCTTTTGGTAGAGAATAATTGTCCTTGTCTCTCGAACCCGGAAGCTTTCACCATCTTGCCTTTTGCCTTTCTTTCTCATCGAGTCTACTCAGTTCATCTCGTTCGCCTTCTTCGCTAATTTCTTAGCGAGTTCAAGGCTCTTGGCCGGATCATCATTTTCCATTCTTTTTTTTTGTACGAACGAAGAGAAGTCTTCAATCTTGTCGACTCGCAATAACCTCTCGAAAGAGCAATCTTCCGCTTTCGATGATCTCTTTGCTATGTTGCTCCACGCTTTTTTCACTTCAAAGAATTGAGATCGATGAGATTGAGTGGTCGGGCAAGTCGACATGATGGTTTTCGAAAAGATGCAATTGTTACCAACTGTGTCTATTTTTCTTTGTTCTCTTATCCTTCCCCCTTTTTGGTTTCATCAAAGAGGTTGGACAGCCTGCGATTCAGAGCAATAAATTGCCGTGTGATCTCCTCTCTGGGTTCCTCAACAAAGAAGAGGAGGATCTCGAAAGCGGCGAGATGGTGCAGGAGTTAAAAAGCGTCTGAGAGCAAATTCGATATCCTTTCTTGCTCGTTCTGTAGAAGCTGCAAAGTGTTTCCAACCCATATCTATGTGGTTGTCAGTTTTCTCCAAGGATGCCCAGACATTTTCTAGTAGCACCTGTGTCTCATTGAGCATGTCTGTCTGAACTTTGAGTTTATCAGACTGGAGATTGAGCTTCTCGGCAAGAGGATTTACTAGTTGCATTACTTCAGAAAGAATGGCATTATGCATCCCAACTGTGTGACTTCTTTCTCTGTCAACCAGTTTTGTTTGCTCTTCTTCAAACTGCTTCATCAGATCTGCTGTGAGGGCTATGAATTTGTCTTCAATAGCAGCCTTGATCCCATCCTGAATCTTCTCAGTATAAAGATCTAAGGTATCAGAGCTCAGCTCTGGTCAGATGTTGATGCCTTGCCAAGTCGGGTCTCATCTGCAGCACCCATTCTTGGTTCATCGGCAACTCCCTCATGATCTGTAGGAGGTTGAACAGTTTCCTCCTCATTATCGCCAATTCCCGAACCTTTCATGAATCAACCATCCGATATCATCTTCGATGTCAATTCAACAAATGCTTTTCAATCCCAAAGATTGTGCAAGCATTTCATCTCCAAGTCTACAAAGAAATCGATCCCGTAGTTGTCATGAGGATCGAAATTCCTCGATGCTTTTCGGTCGATATCCCTCCAGAACACAATCTCTTCTATCTGTTGCTGGATGCCAGGATGTTGATCCAATTCAGGGCACAGGTCCAGCAGATACTCCTTGATTTGTTGCTTCATTATCCTTCCGATGGGGCTTTCAAACAAAAATTGAAGCAAGCAAGGTTCCGTATTGAAGGATTATGAGAGACACACATGCTTGTCGATCTCTCGTGTTCTTGTAACTTGTTTGGAGATTGGGAGTGAGATGGGGATATTTGTGGTTCAGGTTCGTTTTCAGCTTGTTGAGGGTGTTCAGTTTCCTGAACAGGTTCAATGGTTGGGGGAGTGGGAGATCTGGGTGATCTGACTGGTGAGGGTGAGGGTGAGAATGTTTTGTGAGGAGAGGGTGGTGGTGATGATTTTTGAGGAGAGGGTGATGGCGATTTGGAAGTGGGAGTAGGCAATCTTGTTGTCTGGAAGATCTTGGTGAGAGGCAGAGAATCAGATGGTGATTCTTCCTCAGAGTGCTCCACTTCTGTCCCTCTGACAGCTTTTTCTCCTTCTTCTTCGATCATCTGCTCGTCCCTTACTTCCCTGGCAGTGTGCTCAAAACTGACTGCTATCTCCTTTTCTAATTCCACCTGAATCAGATCCTCCATTCTGCGAACTTGCTGAGCAGAACTCGGAGCAGTCTTCAGAGGAGATGTAACTCTCTTCGACGCGTTTCCAAAGCATCCGGTTTCTTGGCGATCCTTCCTCTTCAACCTCTTTTTCGGAATGGCCGTTCCTCGCACTACTTCAAGATGCATTTGCCTTTTCTTTTCCCTTCTTTTCTCCCTTGTGCTTGGGCACATAAGGAGTAGGATCCTCATCAGATTGACCAGGCAGGGGCTCATCCTTGCCCAAGATGGCCTTGTGCTTTGCTTGATATATCTTCGCTCCATTCATAATTCTTTAGCAGCTTATCGGACAGAATGATTGAGATTTTGTGTATGAAGGAGCACTTGGAAGATAAGCACACTTCATTTCTCTGGGTCAGTTCGAACTTCCCCGAGTCTTTCCGCAATCGTGCCTTGACCATGCCCAACCAATCCATATCTGAAGCCTTCTTGATGATTGCAGCAATGACACTGATCTTATAGGAGGTGACAGCATCAAGACTGTAAGTTGAGCACATAATCACCTTTTCAACGATCTCAAGGAGAAGGCGATATTTCCTCTTCAGGTAGGAAGCTTTGACATTCGTTGTATTCTCCTTGTTTGCAGGTCTCAACAGCTCGGCTTCAAGAAAGTCCTTCTCACCTACATCAGCCGTGTAGGTCTCTGGGTTGATGCTTCCTCAAGTTAGATCGAAGATCCTCTGGAGATCATCGTTCGACACTCGTACTTCCAGTCCACCAACGGAAGAAATCAAGTCAGCATCAATGTATTCATCCTTCTATAGATTGTATAGAAACTCCAGGGCTTCATGTGTGTGGACAATGTTCTGATGTCTCGAGCAATACTTTTCAAGCCCACACTCTCGCAAGCACTCCAGAATTTCCAGCGATTCAGAATCTGAGGTGATTGAAAATACTACATAATTTTCATCAATGATATCTTTCTTCATTGATGCGAAGTTGCAGAACTTTTTCCCTTGGCCCGGTCATGGAACAAGATATGCCATTTCTGTATGATATGCAAATTGATGTTAGTTTGAGTAAATTATTTCAATAAGCTCAGTCAAACAAGCAATCTAAGCATCAATTAAGCAAGTAAACGTATAGATCGAATATAAATTACAGAAACATAGCAGCACGACTTGTAAACCTAGTGACCAGAATGAAATGAAATCATGCAGTATTTAAACGAGAAATTACCAGAAATTGATTCGAAGGATTAAGAAATCGTGAAAAAAGAATCAATTGATTTTTGAAAGTAAATTTCTGAAGAATTTGAAAGTTTTGATCTTTTAAGAGTTTTGAGAAGACGAAGTAGTGGAAATAAGTTTTCTGAGAAAGATTTGGATTTATAGTATGCAAGGGAAAACTTTCTTGCACAACTTTTCAAAGGTACTCAAGTATCTGTGTTTTGAAGTCAATGGCTGAGATTAGTCGGCCGAAAAGTGTTTTAATCGCACGGTTGAGAAAAGTAGTCTTCACGTATTTCGAACTCAAAAATTCACAATAAAACGCATTAAATACACTTTCCCATGTCCGCATTAAATGTTTTGTTGTGCATGCGTCATAAAGTTAAGAGAAGACAGAGTGAAAACCAATTTATTTATATAATGCATATAAGATGTTCAGAAAGGGATAAATAAGAAATGTATCTGACTGATTGATATTGTAATCAACCAGTTACCACTGTGATCTGATCTGGTTGGCTTGATTGTTGTTGATCTTACTGATGGTAGCCTATACCTTAGCATTTCCCAACAATATTCCACTCATATGATCAGATTTCTGTTTGATCCACTTCGTTACTTATCTGATCCACTTATCTGATTCTCTTATCTGATCCACTTCATCCTTCAGTCTTCTACTATTCAGGCCGCATTTCCTAGGCATTTAAGTCATACTCCCGTCAAAACATTTACTTTGGGGAGTCAAAAAGTCGCCTCGATTCCCAAATCGGTGCGATTTGACATTCGCATAGATACGCTGTGACTACTCACACCGTCAACTCATCCAACCATCGGCCGCGTGTTCCTTACGCGTTGTCGATGCAAATTTCTCTTAAGGTCTTCTGAGAAAATAATTTTGCATTTATACCCCTAATTTTCTCCTATAAATTGGTCTGGGGTGTTAGGCAAACAACACAACATAAACCATTCATCTTCTTTAGCTTATACTCCATGTTTTTCGATGAATCCCTTATTTTCGGTGAAACTTCCGGTAAAAACCTTTAACCCTTTTCCAATGAATTCAGCTTCTCAAATCAACCCTTTGTGTTCCTTCACACTGCTTTCGTCGTCATCGAAGATTACACATACGATCATTGCAAAGCTTCTTTACCACCGAGGCGGTGGATCTGCTATAGCAAATGAGAAGACACTTCTCCTAACCGTGTGCACCTTGTGTGCCTATCGAGATGACGAAATTAGCATCAACAGACTCAGTCTGATACAAAATATGGGTTTGGTATACGGTCTGGATCAGGCAATAGCTGATCTTTGTATATCAAACTCAATATTTGCATGTGACACTTGTGGCCGTATGGTCCTTTTGACCAACTCTTTGGCACTTGTGTCCCATTTAACAGCTGGAGAGCCCATTGATTTTAGGTATAGGGGCTCCTGGCATAGAAATCCTTCAAGGCCACTCTCGCTCCTCACTCCGAAGCTCTGAGGGTGGCTCAGGATTTTCCTTAAGGCCTCTCACCCCCCTTTTAGGATCGGGGGAGAATGAGAGCATCAGGCTCTAAAATCTTTAAAACCTCTCTCCCCCCTTCCTAGGGTTAGGCTTAGGGCTTATGGTTTATGTACTGACCTCCGGGTCTTCTTGTACTTGTAACTTGTAATGTAAATCTGACCTCCGGGTCCTTATTAATGAAAAGTTCTATTATTTCATTGTTGTGTTGCCTCTACTGACTTATGCGATTTATAGCCTTAAACTTATACGACTTGCTTGTTGACCGTAGCTTAATCGACTTATAAAGTATAACCTTCCAACTCGATTCCCCTTAATCGATATATCTTGAACTCGACGGCTTTTTGTCCGATCTTCGGATCGGCTCCTTTGTCGATTTTTCTCGATCGGCTCCTTGTCCGATCTTCGATCGGCTCTTTGTCTAATCGTCGATCACCGAGATTCCTAACTCAACTGATTCCTCTTAACTTTGGTTAGTCTTTTAACCAACTGTTTCAAGACCGATCCACCAAACATTTCGGTGCACTTTCTCTGAGATGCAGAAGCCCTATCTCATTGCATAATTCTCTCGAATCGATCTCACCTAAGCGGCTTAGTTAAAATATCAGCTTTCTGCTTGTCAGTATGGATCTTTTCCATTCTGATATTCTTCTTTTCAACATGATCTCTGATAAAATGGTGTCTGACATCCACATGCTTGCATCTTGTACGTAGAACAGGATTCTGAGTTATTGCAATAGCACTATTACTGTCACAGAATATTGGTACGTTCTTAGCTACGATGTTGTAATCCCTTAGTCACGACTTAGCCGCAGCGCTTGGGAACAATGACTTCCTCGCAGCCCATATATTATTCGCTTCAAGAGTAGATGTCGAATCGATGTCTGCTTCTTCGAAAACCAAGAGATCAGTTTATTTCCCAAAAACTGACATGTACCTGAGGTTGACTTCCTGTCGATTCTGCAACCTCCGTAATTAGAATCAGAATACCCACTAAGCTCTAGATTATCATTTGATGGGTAGAATAAACCAAGGTTTACTGTCCCCTTTAGATACTTAAGAATCCGCTTAGCTGCTTCCAGGTGGCTTTGCATTGGATTTGCCTGAAATCGCACATACACCTCTTGCGCAAAAGTGATATCCGGTCTCACGGTCGGTCGGTATAGTAGAGATCCAATGAGAGCCCTATATTCTTTTTGATTAGTTTTCTGACCGTCCTCATCTGGATCCATCTTGAATCCAGTCATCATAGGAATTTTGGCTTCCTTACTATACTGAACTCCAATGAGAGCCCTGAAATCTGGCACATACACCTACTGCAAAAGTGATATCTGGTCTGCTGGCAGTCAGGTATAGTAGAGATCCAATGAGAGCCCTATATTCTTTTTGATTAGTTTTCTGACCGTCCTCATCTGGATCCATCTTGAATCCAGTCATCATAGGAATTTTGGCTTCCTTACTATACTGAACTCCAAATTTAGCCAATAAATTCCTTGTGTACTTCGCCTGGCAGATGAATATCCCTTCTGTACTTTGCTTGACCTGTAAACCCAGAAAGAAATTCATCTGACCCATAATGGACATCTCGAACTTCCCTTGCATCAACTTGCTGAACTTTTCACATAACTTCTTGTTGGGAGATTCAAAGATGATGTCGTCCACGTAAATCTAAACCATCAGAATATCTTCTCCATCTTCTATTCTGAATAAGGTTTTGTCCGCTATTCCTTTAGTGAAACCGCTGTCGATCAAGAACTGAGAGAGTGTATCATACCAAGCTCGAGGAGCTTGTTTTAGGCCATAAAGAGCTTTTCTTAAACGGTACACTTGGTCGCATTTTTCAAAGCCTGGAGGTTGTTTAACATAAACTTCCTCTGCTAGTACCCCATTTAAGAATGCACTCTTTACATCCATCTGATACACAATGAACCCTCTGTGGGCAGCATATGCCAGAAATAGCCGAATGGCTTCTAGGCGAGCGACTGGTGCAAAGGTCTCATCATAATCAATTCCTTCTGATTGTGAATACCCCTTAGCAACAAGTCTTGCCTTATTTCTGGTTATGACATTATTCTCATCTCTCTTGTTCTTGAATACCCACTTTGTGACAATCATGTCTTGATGAGTTGGTCTGTCCACTAGTTTCCAAACTTGATTCCTCTCAAACTGTTCCAGTTCTTCTTGCATGGCTAGAATCCAGCTTGCGTCTTAAAGAGCTTCCCCTACGTCAGTTGGTTCCTTCAAAGATAGATAACAACAATACATGGAACTTTCACCAATCTGATGTCGAGTTTTGACTCTATCAGATGGGTCTCCGATAATCAGATCAGTTGGATGACTGGTTATCCAGGTCCTTCTTTTCTGATTTGCATCTATTTGGAGAACATCATCCTCTTCTGATAGTAGTTCATTACTAGTGATTGGGAGTGGTGTGGAATTATGATCCACTTGATATGGACATGTCTCAGCTGATGTTGGACTCATCATGTCAAGTCTCGTCGTCGAGGAACTTCAGAGTTGCCCCGAACCCGGATGGTTCGATTGATACTTTTTCTCAAATTGTCTTAGCCGCTTCAATCGACAGATTAGCATACCTTAGGGTTTGATTGACCTGGTGAATCAGCAAGATCAAGTTCTGGGATATACACAGTTACGTGTTCAGATTCTTTCTCCTTGATATTTAGCTGATCAATTTTCTCGCGTGACGTAAATCTGCCGATGATCTGGTACTACTTGTTCTGAGGCAGCTTTCTCTTGTTCAGAAGATGTCTCATCAAAGACCACATGGGGTGTTTCTTCCACAACTAGGGTTCGTTTGTTGTAAACCCTGAAAGCCTTGCTGGATAAGGAATATCCTAAGAATATACCCTCATCTGACTTGGCCTCAAAAGTCTTCAACTGACTCTTCCCATACATGGAAGTAAGAAACACGAGGTTTTTTGCCCTTCCACAGTTCATAGGGTGTTTTGTAGTGAGCCTTAGTCAGAGAACATATGTTCTGAGTGTGGCATGCAGTATTGATGGCTTCTGCCCAGAAACGGCTTGGTGTTGCATGTTCACCAACATAGTCATGAGCGAATTTCTTTGAGTGTTCTGCTTTCTCCGCTCGCTACTCCATTCATTGTGGGCGTTCTTGCGGTGACGCCTCATGTCAGATACCAAACTTAGAGCAAAAATTAGTAATAAAAGAGTTCAGAAAATCTGTACCTTTATCTGATCTGATTTTTACTATACTGACACCCTTTTCGTACACTGATCACTCGAGAACTCAACACTGAATCCGTTGTCGCAGAATTGTTATACTGATAGCAGGTTATGCTTTAAACCTTCGACATACTAGACTCCAGTAACATGTACATCATCATTCTCTAAGGTTCTGAATCCTTTAGTAAAACAAAAGTTATCATCACCGAAGAGTACACGTGGGCCTTCTTGTTCTTTGTAAGAGCTAAGGAGATGTTTGCTTCCAGTCATGTGCCTTGAGCATCCAATATCGATGTACCAGATAGTTGCTTGTACACCTCCCTTTTTGGCCAGTCCCACGCGATCCTGCAATCGAATCAGGCTTTAGGTACCCCTTTGGAATTGGGTCCTGAGGGGTTAGTGGTGGATTTAGGGATCCACACAAACAGGGCACTTCTATGGTAATCAGATAGATTAGAAGGCCTGATTTGTCTCCCATAAGCATCAACATAATCATACGTCTCTTTATATGCTTTCTGATTTGTATGATTATTCGTGTGAGCCTTGGGTGAATCAGAAGACTTGGGATTTTTCTTTACAGATTGTCTTCTTTTAACCCAGTGGGGCTCAGGTGCAGTAGCCCTAGGTCTCTGGTTATAAGGGTAGGTACGACTGCTACCATTAAAAGATTCATATCTTCTTGGCATAGATGGTCTTTGCAGTTTACCTATAGCTTGCTTGTTAGGCAGCTGACCTTGATTGGGTCTCGAGATTAGATTTCCTTTTCTGTGTTTGTCTCTTCGATACCTAATCTACCGACGAAGTTGAGGTCTCTTCGTAAGAACCGGTTCTTCTGTTGATTCCTTCTACCGATGCTTAATCGATTAGGGGTCCATTTCTCTTCCCTTTCTGATTAGGCACTTGCCTCACTTGCTCAGCAGGTCTCTTTCCCTTATCAGATACATGTTTAACTTTTTGTGTATCTTTGTCAGAGAATCGTTTGATTACACCCATCTGAAGTGAACCAAACGGGGCTTTTGAGGATGTAGAAGGGTTCTCATACCAAATTCCCTTCTTGTTAGTCGGCGTTTGAAAATAGGTGTTCATATCTTGAACGGTTTTTAATGATTTAGTGAAAAACTCTATTTTCTTGCGCAAACTATCCTCAGTATATTTTAGACTCTCATGTAGTCGGAATAGGTCATCAAACTTAGCTTGTAGAATTTTGAATTCATCAGCTTGTTGTTTGTTAATTGCTAGCTGTTCTTTAATCTTCTTCTCCTGATCAGAAGATTTAACTTTCAGAACTTTAAGTTCTTCGCCATTTACGAAAGGGCCAAATGATTTCATTCATTTGCTTTTGTCGACATTCTTCTCTAACAAGTCGATTATTTTTTATCCTTAGCTTATCGTTTTCACTTCCCACTATTGTATAAGTGTCTCTTTTAGAGAGAGATCATCAAGCAATTGCTCGAGTAGAGTCAGTAAGTCAATCTCTCCAAAGAAAAAGCTAATAATAGCTGGTGTGGAAATTGAAAAAGCAGAAGGTTTGGAGGTTACCTCAGATTGGTCTTCCTCCCTGGCCATCAGGCAGATTTCATCATCATCTGAAGAGAATATCAGATCTTCATGGTCGAAGAAGTCATCAGCATTGCTTATCAGACAGAAGTCCTCTACTGATGAGTAGCCAGAATCCTCAGAAGGCAGATAGGAATCATCAATTCCTGATGTATCAGCAACCATGGCTTTTACTCTTTATAAGCGTTGCTCTTTTTTCGCTCCGCTTCTCTTCTCTTTCTCTTGGAGTCAGTCCAGGCGTTGGCAGAGGTGACCTGGTTTCTCCAATTGAAGCATGATCCACGATCCACGGAACTTCCTCTCGCCAGTGAATCACTTCGTCTCAGAGGATCCGTCAGTGACTTTCCTTTCTGATAGTAATCTGAACTTCTTCTCTCAGATCTGTTGTCTCTTCTCTCATCTGACCGATCATCTCTTTTCTTATCATCTATGTGATATCTTCGGTCATTAGATCTGGTCCTTTCTGGAGATCTGTCGGTTGGCCACCTATTTCTTCCTCTGTTGTCTTGGTAGTCTCTGTAGAATCTGCGATACTTACCAAGTTGAATGTTCGATCTTTCAAGTTTTCTGGTAAGCAGAGCGATCTGTTCAGCTTGGCTTATTATGTTTCCAACAGGTTCAGTGGCCTTTGATCTGCTGCTGGTTGCTTTGAATGCAACTGATTTTGATGTGGAGGTTGTGGCTTCAGCAGGCGACTCGTCTTCATCTTCTTGCCCTCTTTCGATCAGGTCGAACTCATGGGCTTTAAGACTTAGGAACAAGTTATTTGGCTTCATCTTGGCAATGTCTTGGCAATCCTTGATTACCGTGACTTTCATGTCCCACTTCTTTGTGAGAGATCTCAAGATTTTGTAATTGATGTCTTTGTCTGACATCTCTCGTCCTAGTTCTCGTAGCTTGTTTACTGACATGGTGATTCTCCCATCGAGCTCGTTGATGGTTTTATTTGGCAACATCTTAAGCTTCTCGAACTTCACCAGTTCAGCTTGTAATTGGCTGTCTTTGATCTGATCATTTCCTTCGCATATCTCAGCAAGAGTATCCCACATTTGTTTAGCTGTTTTGAGATACTTTATCTTCTCCTTGGTGATCTTATCCATCGTCTTCATGATTATATGTCTGGCTATTGTATCTAGAGTATACAGCTTTCTTTCTTCTTCGCATCCATCGTATTTGGACTTTTTTTGAACAAGGCTTCCGGTGCAAAATTTGATCTCCTCCAACCGCCGGGGTTGTCGGATATATGATGATGGGTCCTCGCTCAATGACTTCCATCATTCTCGCCGCTTTTATCGACCCCCAGGATGGTTGCACATGTATATTGTCCAATCTGCATACTCATCAATTGAAAACTTAGGCAAATCATGATACATACCAGAGGTATTATCCATGCTGAATGTGATTTTGAAAACGAATGAGTTTTGCAAATGGTTTTTCAAGATCTGTTCAAATGACCACAAAGAATCGATGATACTCAAATCCAGTGGTATGTAGAACCACTGCTCTGATACAACTTGTAGGTCTCAAACGGGTTTCGTGAGGGCAGAAGTCTAGAGGGGAGGGGTGAATAGACTTCTGAAAACTTTTCGTCTTGATCGGTGTGATTGCGGTTTATTCGATCGAGTCTGAAGTGAGTCGATTTGACCGATTTTCAATCTTCTTGGCGGGAGGCGAGATCAATTTGATATCTGTCAGTTTAACTGATAGTGCGGAAGCTTGTTAATACCCGTGTGAAAAACCAGTTTTACCAAATCAGATTCTCAAGTCAGTTTTCAATTAGCTGACTAAGGTGTCAACCTGATCAGATCAGTTGCTTGGTGCAGACTGATGTTAACTTAGAATATGTATGCAATTTTAAGCTCAGTTGTGTGAATAGTGTAAAGCAATAAAAAGCAAGTAAATGCACACAAGATGTTATAGTGGGTCAGATGAAACTCGTCCTACGTCCACTCTTCCCTTAACACAAGGGGCACCAACTTAACCAACCTAACCGACTGGACTTAGTTTAATGTGTTAGTCCAACACCCAACAGATGTTTATCGAGTTCACACTCAACCGATCCCAGAAATCATAAACTAGAATCCCTAGTCTGAAATCTTGCGGTAACAAACTTAACCTAACTTTGAGTTTGGGTAAAGGTTTGTTGTGGTTCCAACTGGAAATCTATCCTAGTTTTTATGTAGCCAAATGCTAGAGGATGAGATTTCTATGCTAAGAACAATGGGATGAACACTTAAGAATAATCTTCAAATTCGGTGTTCTTCGAGCGGAAATTCTGCGATAGTTTTTTGCTTCTTTTTCAGTCTGCTCAATCCGGTCTTGTATTCTTCAACTCTGAAGAGCAATCCCATTTTATAGACCTCGAAATCAAAGAGCCGTTGGAGAGCAATTTGAATTTCGGGCTATATTAGGTAGGTTGTAGGATATGATTGTGACGTGCTCCGAATATTGGCGTAGCCGAAGGCATGATTAGCGTCGTTTATGTCCGCAACATATAATCCCGCATTGTCAGCTCTTTTTGTGCACGTGTCTCTTTCTCTTTGGCTTCGCTAGGCGGCACTTCAGTATTTGTCCGTTAGACGAATGGTATTCCTTTTGTAGAATATTCGTCTTGTCTGGTGTACCATTTTGGTTGACGCCAGGTGTGAGCTAACTTGATCAGATAACTGATCAGTCTACCTTGTAGAGTCTTCTGATGCAGATTGTCTTAGCACAATTTGCAGACTGGGCTGATGTAGGTCTTCTGGTCTTCTGGTAGTCTTCTGATCTTTAGGTTACTCTGAGCCTCGGTGTCTTGATCATCTTGAGTCTTGAGTTTGTTCTTGAGTCTTGGGTTTATCTCGAGTCTTGAGTTCATCTCGAGTCTTGAGTTTATCTGAGTCTTGAGTTTATCTCGAGTCTTGAGTTCATCTGAGTCTTCAGTGTCTTCTGTCTTCACCTGATCATCTGACTTCTTGTCTTCTGATCCGTCTTAGTCTTCTGATCATCTGACTTTATCTGGTCATCTGATAACTCGACCTGACCTATACATATTGAGTTCCCCCTCAATATGTGACCTATCTTTTACATCAACTATCTATACATTTCAGCTGGTTATCTTAATCTGATTCTAAGTCATCAGTCAGCTAACAGATCTGACTGGTCCTATTACAACCTGTTTTGGAACTTCCATCAAAACTAAATACAAATTTCCCAACATATTCTTTTCCCCATAGTTAAAATATTCCATAAAAATTCCACCTTCTCTTGTTATGTAGATTTTCGAAAATTAAGGGCAAGAATTCCATGATTTGGATCTTCTTGAATTTATGAGATATTCTTGTATTACAAGAATACATATCTTCCATAATATCTTTTCAAGAAAATCTTTCCTTCCCTTTATTTTCTAAAATTGTCGAAAATTCCCGAATAAATAACCAAGTGGGAGATTTCTTGAATTTAATGAGATAATCTTGTATTTCAAGAATACATATCTTCATTCCATAACAAAATTCGAAGAAACTCTTTCTCCCTCTTTTATTCATTATTTTCGAAAAAAATAGGAAAAATAGCAACAATGATTTATTTTATTTTAAACACCTTTTCAGTTATTGGACTTTATGTTTGGGCTACTTGAGGGGCCTTTGGGAGAATTAAGATTGGACCTTCCAATGGACCTTAAATTTCCAATATTGAGCCACAATATTATTCAAGCCCATAAATATTAATTAATCCCACTACATAATTAATATTGCACTATCCATCTTAACCCATATTACTGCTAATATGGCTCCCGGTTATTATTTTCCGTGTTTAATATTATCCAGTTCATTAATTAATTTAAGACACTAAAATAACTTCATTTTAATTAATATTTTTTCCTTGGTTTAGGAATGGCTCAACATTATTATCCATACCGGAAACTAAATCACTTGCAAGACTTAGTATGATAAAACATATGAGCCTCCCAAGGGGACAAATCAAGCAAGACGTACTTGCACGCGATTCTCCGTATTAAATCTAAGCAATCGTCGTGTAACTAATAATATTGCCCATGATATAAGGTATTGAATCACATTGATTCTCTACCCATCATAAGTCAAAACATTAGTTACTAATTCCACACGATCCTATTTAAGGAACGAAGATTAAGAAATAATGAACCATTGAGCTCTAATTCTTCTATATTCAACACTGAAGAATTTATCATCCCGTAGGTCCTATTCAGTGCTTCATAATGCACTAGTGCAATCTCTTGGTCAAGACAAGCCAATCTGAGCTTTACACTTCAACCTTTCACGATGGATTGTTCATTTCCATCTAGGTTGTGAATTATGTACTTTTAGTTACAAGGAACTATTAATTTAATCTTCCGTGATCTGGAATCACTAAATTAACTACAATGTAACACGTACTATTTATTGAACAGTTATGCAGCAAATATATGTAACATTCAATTATATTTAAAGCAACAGTGATAAATAGTGTTGGGAAATTTGTAGTTTTGATGGAAGTTTCAAATCAGATAATGTAATAGAACCAGTCAGACTTGTTAGCTGACAAATGAACTAGATATCAGACTAGGATGACCAGTTGAGATGTATAGACAGCTGATGTAACAAGATAGGTCACATATTGAGTCTGCAGAAGACCAGAAGATCAAAAGACCTACATCAGAACAAGAAAAAGACGAGTCTGCAAGTTGCGCTAAGACAACCTGCGTCAGAAGGACGAAATAGGTAGACTGATCAGTTTTGAATGATCAGGTCAGCTCAAGTCAGGTGACAACCAGAAGATCATCAAGACATACGTATTCATCAGACATGAAGAATATCAACTAAGTTGGTAAATCAAACGCTGAATAAGTGTACTTGATAACCAATAAAAGAAAGACACGTATGCACGGAGCTGACATTGCAGGACAAGGCGCTTCAGAGTTAAAACGGCTAGAAAGGACAAGCTTTCGTGCTTTCGGTCATACCGCTCCTGAAGCACGTCAAATCTATCTGCAAACCTACCTTAAATAGACCGAAATTCGAATTGCTCTCCAACGGCTAGTTCGATTTCGTGCCTATAAATATGGGATCAAACCTTCATAGTAATATTACGGAAATTATATACAAGTTCAAGCTCTCAATATTTCCGCACGAAGAACACAAATTCAAGATTTATTCTTAAGTGTTCATCCCTTAGTTCTTAGCAGAATACTTATCCTCTAGCTCTTGGCTACTTAGAAGATAGGATAGTATTCCAGTTGGAACAAAACAAATCTTATACCAAAACACTGTTAGGTTAAGTTTGTTATAGCAAGATTTCTATCTAGGGTTTCTAGATTAGATTTCTGGGATTGGTTGAGTGTGAACTCGTTAAATATCTATTGGTTGTATTGTGTTGTACTAACACATTAAACTAAGTCCAGTTGGTTAAGTTGGTGCCCCTGCTGATAGGGAAGAGTGGACGTAGGACAAGTTATCCGAACCACTATAAATCTGTGTGCCTTTAATCTGCTTTACACATACTTGCACACAACTTGTTATTTGCATGCATATTTTGTACCTAGATCAGATTAGCATCAAGCTTTTGATCTGATCAGTTTGACATTTTAGTCACCTGATCCGAACTTATTGGTCAGAATCTCATTTGAGTAAAACTGGTTTTCTACACGGGTTAACTTATCTTCCGCACCATCAGTTAAGTTGATAGACGCCGAACTGATCTGCCTACCAGATCAGTAAGTCGGATATCAGTCCAAACTGATTCACATCGCACTCTGATCAGACATACGTGCAAACACATCTGATCCACAAATTATTTTTTGAAGTCTATTCACCCCTCCCCTCTAGACCTCAACCCTCACTAAAACCCATTCGGGACCTACAAGTGGTATCAGAGCAGTGGTTCTACCGACCACTGGCTATTAATATCATTGGTTCTTGAGGAAGAACCTTTGTGGTCACTTGAACTGATCTTTGAAATTTTTTTTAAAACTCATTTTCTTAAAAACAAAATCACCACAAGCATGGATAACACTTCAGTTATGCATCATAATCTACCCATGTTTTCTGTTGATGAGTATGCAGATTGGTCTATAGACATGAGAGACCATCTGGGAGTGATTAACAACAGAATGGATGAGATTCTCGAGATAGGACCGATTATCATCTATCACTATAACCCAGCTGAAGTAGGAGAACGAGATCCTACTCAACCTGTTGGAGCAAGAATCAGAAAGATTCCCTCACTGATGGATGCAGATGAGAGGAAACTGTCTAACCTGGATACCGTTGCCAGACATCTCATCATGAAAACCATGGATGCTACTACAAGAGAGAAAGTGAAGTACCTGAAGACAGCTAAGGAAGTCTGGGATACGCTTGCTGAAATCTGCAGAGGAAATGAACATATCAAGGACAGCAGACTGCAAGCTGAGCTAGTTTGAGAAACTCAAGATGTTGCCGAATGAAATAGTTGATCAATTTGATGGAAGGATCACACGAGGAGTCAAACGACTTCATGATCTCGGATGATTAATGTCAAACAAGGATATCAACTACAAGATTCTCATATCTCTGACTAAGAAATGGGATACGAAGGTGACTGTGATTAAGGACTGTCAAGATATTGCTACAATGAAACAAAATGATCTAATCTTCAGTTTGAAAGCTCATGAGTTCGACCTGATTGAGAGAGGACAAGGATCTGATGATGTCCCAGCTGAAACTACTCCCAACCCCAAATCTGTTGCATTTCAGGCAGCAAGTAGTAGTTCACGAATTGTGGAACCAGTTGGAAACATCATCAGTCAAGCTGAACAAATTGCCTTACTGGCAAGAAAGCTGGAAAGAACAAATGTCCAAATGGGCAAATACAAGAAGTTTTATGATGACTATCGAAGGAATAGAGGAAGAGATCATCGTTCATCTGACAGATCGCAAGAGAGGTATCGTTCATTTGACAATCGAGATGACAGAAGAGAAGAAAGACATGACGATCATTCTGACGAAAGGAAGGATGATCGAATAGATGACCAGAAAGAAAGTAGACGTGATGATCGATCAGATAGGAAAGGTTCTGATTATCGACAGAATGGGAAGTCTCCTGACAAGCATTACAGAAGACACGATTCTCCAGGCAGAGGAAGCTCAGGGGATTCTAGAGTGTGTTATAACTGTCAGAAACCAGGCCATTACAGTGCTGACTGTCCTGACCTGACCCCCAAAGAAAGAGAGGAGAAAAGAAACAGAAGAGAACAGAGATACAGGGACAGGAAAGCAATGGTTGCAGATACGTCTGGCATTGATGATTCCTACCTGCCCTCAGATGATTCTGGCTACTCATCTGTCGAAGACTTCTGTTTGATAACAACAACTGATGATGTCGATGATCTGAGCTTCTTATCTGATGACGACATCTGTCTCATGGCCAGAGAATCAGATCAAACAGAGATACTTTCTAACTCTTCTGTGCCTCTTTCTTCCACACCACATGTACCGAGCACATCTGCAGGAGAAGTCAGCTTGCAGGTCTACAATGACCAACTGCTTGATGATCTTTCTAATGCAATAGATACTTATACAAGAGTGGAAGTTGAGAACGATAACCTGAGAGCTGAGAACATCAGGCTTGTTAAGGAAATTGAGGCAAGTAGAGCAGCTGAACTTAAATCAGCTGAAACTGTTCAGAAGGTGACCACAGAACTGGAGTCTCTGAAGGTCAGCTCTTCTGATCAGGGAAAGCTGGTTAAGGAATAGTTGGCTCTCAACCTACAACAAGCCAATGAACTCAAATCTCTTCAGGGTAAGTTTGATGAACACTTCTGGATGCATGAGAATCTGAAAGTTCTTGAGGACGGTCTACGTAAGAAAATAGAGGTTTTCACGAAATCTTCTAAAACTGTTCAAGACTTGAACAACTATTTTCGTACGTCGACTGACAAGAAGGGAATTGGGTATGAAATCCCTTCTGGATCCTCAAAAGCCCCGTCTGGTTCACATCAGAAAAGTGTAACTAAACGAGTTTCTGACCAAAATACGCAAAATGCCAAATCTGTATCTGGTAAGAAAAAAGGACCAGCTGATCAGGCAAGGAAAGTGTCAGATCAGAAAGGGAACAAAAATGAACCCCAATTGATCAGACATCAGCCTAAGTATCATCAGATGAACCCAGTTCTTTTGAAGAAACCACAACCCAATCAGCAGAGTAGGTATCAGGTTGGACCAGACTCAGTCCAAGCTGCCTAACAAGCAAGCTAAGGGTAAACTGCTAAGACCAATTATGTCATAAAGATATGAATCTTTTAATGGTAGCAGTCGTACCTACCCTTACAATCAGAAACCTAGGGATGCTGCACCTGAGCCCCACTGGATTAAAAGAAGACAAGTTTCAATGAAAAATCCCAAGTCTTCTGATTCATCCAAGGCTCACACTCATAATCATACGAACCAGATTGCATATGAAGAGACGTATGACTATGTAGATGTTTATGGGAGACAGATCAAGCCTTCTATTTTCAACAGAGGTTCCAGATATGTCTGGATCCCGAAAGGTACCTCTAACCCCCCAGGACCCGATTCTACTGGGGTACCTAAAGTCTAAATTGTTTGCAGAATCGCTTGGGACTGGTAAATAAGGGTGGAGAACAGGCAGCTATCTGGTACATAGATAGTGGATGCTCAAGACACATGACTGAAAGCCAGTTTCTCCTTAGTAACTATGTTGAAAGACCAGGCTCAAGAGTTCTCTTTGGTGATGATAACTTTGGTCATACCAGAGGAGTCGGAACCTTAGTGAACGATGGCGTACAGATCACAGGAGTTTCATATGTTGATGGATTAAAGCACAACTTGTTATTTGTTTCACAATTCTACGACAATGGTTTTAGTGTTGAGTTCTCGACAAAAAAATGTACAGCTAAAAATTGAGCTACTCAACAGATCTTGTTGATTAGTTCAAGAAAAGGAACGATATACACTGTATATTGGAACAGTTGTCCAAGAAATGCATGCCTGATTGTTAAGAGTTCTAAGAGCTCCACCTGGCTCTGGCACAATAGGATGAGTCATCTGAACTTTAAGACTCTTAACAAGATAGCAAGGATGTCTTTGGTAGAAGGGCTCCCGAATGAAGTTTTCTCTAAGGATCAGATATGTTCAGCATGTCAGAAGGGAAAGCAAGTCAAGGCTTCATTCAAAGGGATACCTTCTCCTCCATCCTGCAGAGTACTACAACTGCTCCATATGGATTTGTTTGGACCAGTCACACCTCTAAGTTTCAGTGGACGCAAATACACTCTGGTGGTCGTGGATGATTATTCCAAGTTCACCTGGGTTATATTCTTGTACAAGAAAAGTGAAACTACAACCAAGCTACCCGAGCTTCTCAAGAAAATTCAAAATGAGAAGGGTCTCAGCATAGTGAAATTCAAATCAGACAAAGGTACTGAATTCCTTAACCAGTTTATATCTGATTTTTGCTCTGAGTTTGGTATACAGCATGAGACATCAGTTGCAAAAACACCACAACAGAATGGCGTACTAGAAAGAAGGAACAGAACACTCAAAGAAGTTGCACGCACTATGTTAGCTGAACATGTAACTCAAAGTCGTTTCTGGGCAAAAGCTATCAATACAGCTTGTCACACGCAGAACAGATGTTCTCTGACTAATATTCACTTTAAAACACCCTATGAACTGTGGAAGGGCAGAAAACCTCGTGTTTCTTACTTCCATGTTTTTGGGTGAAAGTGTTTCATACACAACAATGGGTAGAGTCAGTTGAAAACTTTTGATGCCAAAGCAGATGAGGGTATATTCTTAGGATATTCCTCAACCAGCAAGGCATTTAGGGTCTTCAACAGACGAACCCTAATTGTGGAAGAAACACCTCATGTGGTGTTTGATGAGACATCATCTGATCAGGAGAAGTCTGCCTCAGAACAGACGGCACCAGATGCCACTGCTGTTCCAGATGCACAGAAAATGGATCAGCTAAGGCTCAAAGGAAAGGAATCAAAATACGTCACTGTATATGTTCCTAACTTTGACCTTGATGATTCACCAGGTCAAAAAGACCCCAAGGTACGTATAACCTGTCAAGAAGAAACCGCATAAATGAGACAAAGAATAACCGAACCATCTTGTTCGTGGAACACTGATGTTCCTAAATATGCACTTCAAAGACATGATGAGTCCAACATAAGCTGAGACATGTCCATGCCAAGTGGATCCTACTCAAGTACCTCTCCCAGTCTCTAGTGATGAATCTTTATGTTGGGAAATCTGTAATTTAGTTTTGATGGAAGTCCCAAAACAGGTTGTAATAGGACCACCAAACTCATTAGTTTGAATCGATGACTTAGAATCGATTAAGATGACCAAATTAAAATGTATAGATAGTCGATGTAAAAGATAGGTCACATATTGAGGGGGAACTCAATATGTATAGGTCAGGTTGAAGTAACAGATGACCCAGATAAGGTCAGATGATCAGAAGACTAAGAACAAATCAAAAGACAAGAAGTCAAAGATCAAAGAAGACAAGACAAGACATCAAGACTCCTGATGAACTCAAGACTCAGATAGATATCAAGACTCGGATAGACATCAAGACTCGATGAACTCAAGACTCGATAAACCTCAAGACTCAAAGAATAAACTCAAGACTCAAGATGATCAAGACACCGAGGCTCGTTCACCAAGATCAAAGACTACCAAAGACCAAGACCTACATTCAAATGAGTCTTAAGATTGAGCTAAGACAATATGCATCAGAAGACTCAAACAAGGTAGACTGATCAGTTACTTGATCAAGTCAGGTCACACTTGGTGACAATCAAAAAGATACACCAGACAAGACGAATCTTCTACAAAAGGAATATCAATCGTCTAACGGACAAATTTCAAGTGTCACCTTAAGAAGCCAAGGAGAAAGCGACACGCACAAAAAAGATCCGACAATGCGGATACGACGCCATTGGACAAAAATGGCGCTAATCATGCCTACGGCCACGCCGATAATCGGAGCACGTCACAATCATATCCTACAACCTACCTAATATAGCCCGAAATTCAAATTGCTCTCCAACGGCTCTTTGATTTCAATGTCTATAAAATGGGATTGCTCGAAGGAAGGAAAAGAGACCAACTACCATATACATGAACTATTGAGCAAGCGGAACAACAACATTCACGGAAGAAAATTCAAGAAGAATTTCCGCTCGAAGAACACCATATTTGAAGATTATTCTTAGAGTGTTCATCCCATAGTTCTTAGCAAGAAATCCTATCCACTAGCATTTTGGCTACCTAAAATACCAGGATGGATTTCCAGTTGGAACCCTCGAACATTCTTTACCCAAACGCAAGTTAGGTTAAGTTTGTAGAGTGAGAACTCGATAAACATCTCGGCCATCCTGTAAAGGATATAAGTCCCGCAAGTTACGTTTGTAGAGTGAGAACTCGATAAACATCTCGGCCATCCTTTTGAAGGATATAAGTCCCGTAGGTTAAGTTTGTAGAGTGAGAACTCGGTAAACATCTCGACCATCCTATTGAAGGATATAAGTCCCGTAGGTTAAGTTTGTAGAGTGAGAACTCGGTAAACATCTCGGCCATCCTATTGAAGGATATAAGTCCCGTAGGTTAGGTTTGTAGAGTGAGAACTCGGTAAACATCTCGACCATCCCTTGAGGGGTATAAGTCCCGCAGGTTAAAGTCGGTTAAGGTTTCCCTGTGTTAAGGGAAGAGTGGACGTAGGACGGGTTTCGTCTGAACCACTATAAAAAGTCTTGTGTGCATTTACTTGCTTTCTTACTGCTTTACACAAGTCACACAACTGAGTTTAAAACAAAGATACATATTCTAAGTTAAGCTCGATCACTACAAGCAATCGATCCGATCGATTGACACCTTAGCCAATTGTTTGAAAACTCGACTTAAGAATCGATTGATAAAACCGTTTTTCACACGGGTAAAAACAAGCTTCCGCACCACTCAGTTAAACTGATAGATATCAAACTGATCTGCCTTCAGGCACTCAGTAAGATTGAACATCGGTCTAAACTGATACACTAGCACTCTGATCGGGTAATCTGCAAATCACACCTGATCCACACGAAAAGTTTTGGAAGTTTATTCACCCCTCCCCTCTAGACTTCCACCCTCACAAAACCCGTTCGGGACCTACACTTTATCAGAAGAGGATGATGTTCTCCAAACAGATGACAATCAGGACAGAAGGTCCTGGATAACTAGTCATCAGACCCATCTGATAGAGTTAGAACTAGACATCATATTGGTGAAAGTGCAATGTATTGTTGTTATCTGTCTTTGAAGGAACCACTCACAGTTGAAGAAGCTCTTCAAGATGCAAGCTGGATTCTAGCCATGCAAAAAGAACTAGAACAGTTTGAAAGAAATCAAGTTTGGGAACTTGTAGACAGACCAACTCATCAAGATGTGATTGGTACTAAGTGGGTATTCTAGAACAAGAAGGATGAGCACAATGTAATAACCAGAAATAAGGCAAGACTTGTTGCTAAGGGATATTCACAATCAGAAGGGATTGATTATGATGAAACCTTTGCACCAGTCGCTCGCCTGGAAGCCATTCGGTTGTTTCTGGCTTATGCAGCTCATAGGGGATTTACTGTGTATCAGATGGATGTAAAGAGTGCATTCTTAAATGGGGTACTAGATGAGGAAGTTTATGTTGAACAACCTCCTGGCTTTGAAATAAGCAACCTAGTGTACCGTTTAAGAAAAGCTCTTTATGAACTGAAACAGGCTCCTAGAGCTTGGTATGATACATTGTCCCAGTTCTTGGTAGAGAATGGATTTACTAAGGGCTTGATTGATCGGACCTTGTTCAGAATAGAAGATGGAGAAGACATTCTCTTGGTTCAGATCTATGTGGATGACATTATATTTGGTTCTCCCAATCAGAAGCTAAGTGAGAAATTCAGTAAGCTGATGCAAGGGAAATTTGAGATGTCCATGATGGGTCAGATGAGCTATTTTCTGGGTCTACAGGTCAAGCAAGCTCACACTGGGATCTTCATCTGTCAGGCAAAATACACAAGGAATTTGTTGGCTAAGTATGGAGTTCAAAATTGCAAGGAAGTCAGAATTCCAATGTTAACTGCATTCAAGATGGATCCAGATGAAGGTGGTAAGAAGACTAATCAGAAAGAGTATAGGGCTTTGATTGGATCTTTACTATACCTGACTACAAGCAGACCAGATATAACATTTGCAGTAGGTGTATGTGCCAGATTTCAGGCAAATCCCAAACAAAGCCACCTTGAAGCAGCTAAGCGGATTCTTAAGTATCTGAAGGGTACTGTAAACTTAGGTTTATGGTATCCAGCAGATGATAATCTAGAGCTTAGTGGGTACTCTGATTCTGATTATGGTGGATGTAGGATAAATAGAAAATCTACATCAGGTACATGTCAGTTCTTGGGAAGCATGCTGGTCTCGTGGTTTTCTAAGAAGCAAACATTTGTTGCCACATCTACTACTGAAGCAGAATATATGGCTGCAGGTAGTTGTTGCTCCCAACTGCTCTGGCTTAGTCAGCAGCTGAGGGATTACAACATAGCTGCTACCAATGTACCTATCTTTTGTGACATTAATAGTGCGATTGCTATAACTCAGAATCCAGTTCTGCACACGAGATGCAAACATGTGGACATCAGACACCACTTTATCAGAGACCATGCAGAAAAGAAGAACATCAGAATGGAAAAGATCCATACTGATAAGCAAAGAGCTGATATCTTAACCAAGCCTCTAGCTGAAGTCAGATTTAGAGAATTATGCAACGAGCTAGGACTACTGGATTTAGGAGATGCAGCCCCATAGTATTTTGGTGGTCTGATCAAACACCAGTTGGTTAAGAGACTTATCAGATAGAATCAGTTGAGTAAGGAACCTCAACTGATCAGAAAAATCAGTTAGTTACTAATCAGATGAAGGATATTAGATTAAGGGGGAATTAAGCAAAAATCGCATAATGAAATCAAATCAACACAACAATGGAATTAAGAGAGAATTTCATTGATAAAGACCCGGAGGTCGAAACTTTTCATTACAATAGACCCGGAGGTCGAAAGAAAAATCCTAAACTCTAAACCCTAAACCGATGAGCCTTTCCACTTTAAATGAACACGAATGTCATACATGTGGTGCAAAACATAAGGTATTGTAAAAGGGCGACTTGGCTTGATCAAGTTCGCATATACAATATTAAATCCATATTACATGTCAGAAATTGCTCATTGATGTTAACCACGTCATCTCGATCGGAACACAAGGCATAGACGGCCACCTCCATGATAAAGGCATCAAATCCGCAATCAAGGTGGCAGTGTAACTTTGCAACGGCTGTTTGGTCATCTTCCGATGAAGACGAAATCAGAAACAAGGGAAGCATAGGGATGGATTGAGAACCGGAGGGCTTGCCGGAATAGAAGAAGCCTATCGACGGAGGACTTGCCGGAATCAAGGACTCATCGGAATTTCTCATGTGCAAACTTGAGAATGAAAATTGATGAATGATTGTCTAAACTCAGTTCTATTTATAGAGGAAAAGCGAGGGTGGCAATGCAATTTTTTTGAAAATTTGGGACCCCTCCCAAAGAAATTGACGTCACAAAGTGATAGACCATCATTGCGGGTATATCACATCACACCAATTTAGAAAATCAAGGCGACCGTTCGACTCCCCGAGGAAAGGTTTTGGCAGGAGCACACTCCAAGACCCGGATAGAATCAGTTTGGCTCAAACAGAAATCTGATCAACAGATTGGATCAGATTGGTTCAACAGAAAGGATCAGTTGGGAACTGATCAGCTACAAGGAACAGTTGACGAAGGAACTTCAACTGGTAAGGTTGGTGCAGAAAGAGGGTCTATCTGAGAAAAACATTGTTGGGAAAACTTGCTAAGGCACAGGCTACAGTAAGATCAACAAGTCAGAAGAGTTGGATCAGACACAAGTGGTAACTGATTGATTACAATATCAGTCAGTCAGATATGTCTTCTAAACTTCTTTATCTTGTTTCTTTATCCGTTTGGAACTTGTCAACTGTGCTTATCCATGTCTGCGTGTTAATTACTGTATACACTACTTTATGACGCAAGCACTACAAACATTAAATGCAGACGTGGGGTTTGTATATTTAATGGCATTTAATGCGTATTTTTCACGTCCAATTACATTTCGTATTAATTCCCAACCGCACGATTACGGCCGCTTAATCCAAGTCGTCCATTTCAAAACACGACTACTCAAGTATTTGTAGGAATTCGTGCAAAATGTTTCCCTCGCACCTTTAAAACCCTAAACGTTTTTTTTTCAGAAAAATCTTTCTTTACAAAAGAATTAACTTACTCTAGAAATTTGTCAAAACCTTCTGCATAAATCACATTTATCTTGAAGCATTTGCAAATCGATCATTTTGAAGTTCATACTATTCGATTTCTGATAATACTGTGATCTCTATTTATTGCTTTAATCTGTGTTGTACGTCTAAATGTATCGGTGGATTGTGTAATTCACTCATAATTCTTTGAAATTTCTTGTTAATCTCTGTGTTTATATTTACCGTATATCATATAATTGATTGTAGTGTAGTTGCCCTTACATTGAACTGATTCATAGCCCTAATTTGCTCTACATTTATGGGAATTACATAAATGGCAACTTCTACTGAGATATGCGATTATGCTTCGATGATAAAATAAGTGACTGACGAGAAATATGTCATATTCAACACTACCAACGATCCAGAATCAAGGGAAATTTTAGATTGTCTTAGGGCATGTGGCCTCGAGCAGTTCTGCTATCGGCATTTGAGCAGTGTTCATATCACTGAGTCTCCAGAGTTTCTGAGAAATCTGCAGGAAACGGATAACAAGGAGTTATACTCGTTTGTTGGAGGAATTCGAATCGATGTCACGAATGATGATCTTGGAAGGTTATTCAGCTTACCTATTGGACGGAATTATCCAGATGAATTTACCGCCGGGATGTCAGACAAGGAGTATTTACAGAAGGTGTTGCTTAGGCCGTAGAATATTACAAACATCATTAATGTCAAAGTCCCCTATCTGAAAAGAAAATACAGATTGCTTTTTGAGATCGTCTCAAGAGTAATTCTAGGTATTGCCTTCAGCCCAGATGCACTAACACAACAGAAGCAGCACGTCATGACAGCTATTATTGAGAAAGCTCCAGATATGAACTGGATGGGATTGTTCAAGAATCGGCTGCTGCAAGAAACCTCAAAATTTGTGATAAATGCTAACAATCAGGTTGTTCTATCAAAGAACATATGCAACATACACAAGGTGTCGATGATTCTGTCAGATAAGCTTCCAAATTATCCTTGGTCTGATGCTGGAAGAAAGTCGTATCCGGAGAAATCCAAGGCTCTACTATACAAAGACGAAGAGCTATCTGGTCAAAGAGATGACGACCCAGCTCCTTATATTCCTAAAGCCAAGAAGGATAAGGGTCCAACCACGTCAGTACAATCTGCAGCCCAAGTCCAACCAAAGACAAGAGTTCTTAAAAGGAAGCAGTTGGCCAGCAAACCAACTAAGGAAACTGAAGTTGTGAGTGAGAAAAGGCAGAAGAAGCTCACCTCTATGCTGCCGAAGAAGATTAGAATGCCATCTGAAGGTCTTCGGGATGAAGATAGTGATGTTGAGGTTTTGGAATCTGCTGGTGAGATGATCGTTGAGCAGGCTGGTGAAGGGACTGTTGCTAGTTTCGAGCGAACAGTCAGTACGGAGCGTGAAGTAACAACTGCTGAAGAGCCTGGTCAGGTGGAGGCTAGTGAGCAAGAAGAGGTACAACCTGAGGAAGCCCAAGATGAATCTGAACCATCTGACTCAACTCATCTTAGTTATCTATTCAAGGGGCATGAACCCACTCATTATCCCAGATCACCTACTCCTCCTTCACCTCACCATGATGAGCTCTTACCATCACCTCCCAGACAACCTACTCATCTGGAACCGTCTACTTCTGTGGAGATTTCGGTCGTTGAGGATCAACTCCCTGAGTCTACTGTACCTCAAACTGAACCCATCTCTATTCCTCCTCCTGCCCTTTCTACTGATGAGATTGAGCCATTAAAGGAAACCACTCCAGAACTTCAGACGGCACGGCAGAAAGCAATGTTTGTGTCCACCACCCACAATCCATTCAACACAAAAATTGTGTTTGAATCTCCTGAACCAGAGAAGCCCATTGTCAAGTTTCTGAGGAGAAGGGTTATTTCTGTCAAAGCATTATTCCTTTCTGGTGGATCATCCTGGAGTGCAGCAAATTGTCTCAGATGCTTTATTCTGGAGAGATGCTCGTCTGCAGCACATTGAGGATTTCTTGTTGCTCCTGGATGCATATGGGCGAGATGAGTTTGTTGATTTGGAACTAAAAATGAAAAATCTGACAGGCGTGGGAAGTGCTACTCAGTTAGCATCTGATGCTGATGTTGCCAGACTGATCAACAAACTGATGGGTTATCCGGAGTTTGATTCAGAGGAAGAGGTTGGTCCATCGGAGTGGGACACTCTACATGCTACCGATGAACCAGTCGAGGGAGTACCAGATGAGACCCTGACTGGTAAGGCACAAACTCCCGTCTTTATAGTTCCGCATGAAACCCTAGATCAAGTATCCACGACTCTTCTGGATGGGATGAAGGCATCAGTCGAAACTCAATTCAACACTCTTGCTGAGAAATTGCTAATTCAAATGGATGAAAGGACCAAGCAACTGGTTGAAGCAGAGAGGAATGAGACTGTGAAGAAACTGACAGAAATGGACTCTACCATTGCATTATCTGAGATGAACAGAGTAGAGTTGATGCTGCAAAAGCTTGGCCTGGAAGTCTCAATGCTTTCAACGGTCAGAGTCCTACTTGAGGTAGCATACAAGGCTCTGATGTAGGCGGATACCAGCTTCGAGACATCTGTCAAAAAATTTGAGGTATCTGTCACAGTGGCCAAGAAAGCCCTGGAAGAGGCAGTTTAAAAAATGCTTGGACCTGCACCTTCATCTTCGACTGTGAACATTCAATCTATGGAGGTAGAGGATCTGAAGAAGGAGATGAAATCTCTCTTCCAAACCTTGGAAAAGAATGTTCGACTTCTTTTTGATGCAACCAAAAAGGGGGAAGGAAAGGACGGAGCTGATACATCAGAAAAACTCTAAGAAGGTCAGGGTCAGCTAACCATTGTAACAGCTGCTGCTACTGCACCACCTCAGGCTACAGAACTGGCAGATACAGAGCTAGCTGAGTTATTTTTAACTATTGAGGAGCACATTAAGCAGCTTGACCTTCATGACAAAGTTTTTTCTGAACAGAAAGCTGCCATGATAGATCTGAAATGTTCAGAAATGGCTACAAATAGAAGAAGAAGCAAAAAACCTGGAGTTAGCCAGAAAGTTAGAAGAAGAGTTTGCTTCTGAATCAGCAGAAGCAGTTGAAGAAAGAAAGAAGCTGCAAAGAGTGAAAAAGAAGACAGTAGTGACCAGATCAGATCAGCTGCTCTCCTCTGAGCAGATAAAAGAACAACAAGAACAGATCAAGAGGAGAAGGGTCATGGAAGAAGCTGTCAAGAGAAAGAAACTACGTGATGCTGGAGGACTGGACAGAGCCTTCAGAAGAAAGCAGAATACGAAGGCTGCTGCATCCAGTGCTGAAGTCGATGAGAATTGGATTGAGAGAGCCCTTCCTGCCAGCATGGACGATATACTTATCTGCAGGGAAGATCTCCATGATCCATGGAGAATAATAAAGACGGACTGGTTGTGTGATGTCTTCATGATTCAGCGTGTTCCAGAAGAAGATGAAATGTTGTTTGATGAAATCTTTATGGACTGGTTGGAAGCTAAGTATCCAGCCTTCTATCAAGAGGTGATGAGAGAAGGACAGATTATGATAATGAGGCCTTCTGGTCCGAGATGTGAATTTCTCATGCCTCCTCTGAAGAGAAACAAATATGATCCAGTGGCGTTCAGACAGGTCTACATCGATGCACTGGAAAGATGGAACATTATTGAAGAAGACAACCAGGAGGAAGTACTTAAAAGGATGTACGACATATTTCAAATTCCTGGAGGCTTGAGGGACAAGAAGTAAACAGAAGAACAGGTCTTAGGTCAGGAGGTTTGGTAATAGTACTTGTAAGATAATTATCTTAATGAAATGAATTACCTATTTTCTGACCCTAAGACATCATCTCAACGTCTTCTGACTTCTTGTGTCCCTGTTCTTACCTTCTTCTTATTTATCCATTTTTCTGATATATATGTTTTGGTTCCATCAAAAAGGGGGAAATTGTTGGGAAATTTGTAGTTTTAATGGAAGTTTCAAATTAGATAATGTAATAGGACCAGTCAGACTTGTTAGCTGACTGATGAACTAGATATCAGACTAGGATGACCAGCGGAGATGTATAGACAGCTGATGTAACAAGATAGGTCACATATTGAGGGGGAACTCAATATGCAAAAGATCAGAAGATCAGAAGACCTACATCAGAACAAGAAGAAGACGAGTCTGCAAGTTGCGCTAAGACAACCTGCGTCAGAAGGACTAAATAGGTAGACTGATCAGTTTTGAATGATCAGGTCAGCTCAAGTCAGGTGACCACCAGAAGATCATCAAGATATACGTATTCATCAGACACGAAGAATATCAACTAAGTTGGTAAATCAAACACTTAATAAGTGTACTTGATAACCAATAAGATAAAGACACGTATGTACGGAGCTGACATTGCAGGACAAGGTGCTTCAGAGTTAAAACGGCTAGAAAGGACAAGCTTGCATGCTTTCGGCCATACCGCTCTTGAAGCACGTCAAATCCGTCTCCAAACCTATCTTAAATAGACCGAAATTCGAATTGCTATCCAACGGCTAGTTCGATTTCGTGCCTTTAAATATGGGATCAAACCTTCATAGTAAGGTTACAAAAATTATATACAAGTTCAAGCTCTCAAGATTTCCACACGAAGAACACAAATTCAAGATTTATTCTTAAGTGTTCATCCCTTAGTTCTTAGCAGAATACTTATCCTCTAGCTCTTGGCTACTTAGAAGATAGGATAGTATTCCAGTTGGAACAAAACAAATCTTATACCAAAACACTGTTAGGTTAAGTTTGTTATAGCAAGATTTCTATCTAGGGTTTCTAGATTAAATTTCTGGGATTGGTTGAGTGTGAACTCGTTAAATATTTGTTGGTTGTATTGTATTGGACTAACACATTAAACTAAGTCCAGTTGGTTAAGTTGGTGCCCCTGTTGATAGGGAAGAGTGGATGTAGGACAAGTTGTCCGAACCACTATAAATTTGTGTGCCTTTAATCTGCTTTACACATACTTGCACACAACTTGTTATTTGCATGCATATTCTATACCTAGATCAGATTAGCATCAAGCTTCTGATCTGATCAGTTTGACATTTTAGTCACCTGATCCGAACTGATTGGTCATAATCTCATTTGAGTAAAACTGGTTTTCTACACGGGTTAACTTATCTTCCGCACCATCAGTTAAGTTGATAGACGCCGAACTGATCTACCTACAGTAAGTCGGATATCATTCCAAACTGATTCACATCACACTCTGATCACACATATGTGCAAACACATCTGATCCACGAAAAAGTTTTTGAAGTCTATTCACCCCTCCCCTCTAGACTTCAACCCTCACTAAAACCCGTTCGGGACCTACAAATAATTTATTTCAGCAAATAAGACAGAAATTCAGTCTGGTTATACAAAAGTAAAAGCATACTTTCCAGTATAACCCTAACATGCTTCCCAGACTTAGTGTGTGATGTTGCTCGGCATGACTCCCGATATACATAGGCAACATGAGAAAATGGGTCCCTTCTAGATGCTTAAGCATCTGAAGGATCTCTTTGATTTAGAATCTCATTCTGAGATTTATGAAATGATGAGAGATCTGTTCAGATGTCGGTTAGCTAAAGAAGGGAAGATTTCACCTCATATGCTAATGATGATAGGCCTAATTGAGAAACTTGATAATTTAGGCATTGAGCTAAAAGACCAACGTTTTCATTTATGCTGTCCTCCTGTCGCTTCCGGATTTATATTTTAGCTTCATTGTGAAGTGTAATATGAATAAGACGGATGCGACCATGCCTGAACTTCAAAACGTGCTCAATACTTTTGAGTTCACTATCACTAAGATGGTGTTCAAAAGAAGGAGCGGGTAGACAAGGATATATGCCTCTACTGTAAGTAGAAGAGGGCACCGGAAGAAGGACTGTAAGGTTTTGGTTGCTGGAAAGAAGGCACTAGGTGCTTCTAGCACTAGAACATGTATGGTTGTTATTAAGATAAACATGTCCACTAATAGCGCTAACTGCTTGATATTGGATACCGAATTTGGCTCTCACATTTGCACTAATGTGAAAGGTCTCATATGTCATAGGACAGTTAGGGGGAGTGAAGTCGTCTTACACGTGGGAACGAAGCAAGAGTTGCTCCTGAACATGTGGGGACTTATGTGTTAGACTTACCCTTTTGGTATTAGATTAGAACTTAATGATTGTCATCTAGTTCTTTATATTACTCGCAACATGTATTTGTTGCATTTGCTGGGATTATACTAGAAAGTATGCTTTTACTTTGTATAATCAAACTGAATTTCGGACTTATTTACTGAAATAAATTATTTATCACTGATGCTTTAAATATCATCGAATGTTACATATATTTACTGCATAACTGTTCAATAAATAGTACGTGTTACATTGTAGTTAATTTAGTAATACCAGATCACAGAAGATTAAATTAACAGTCCCTTGTAACCAAAAGTACACCATTCACGACCTAGATGGAAATGAACAATCCATCGTGAAAGGTTGAAGTGTAACGCTCAGATTGGCTTGTCTTGACCAAGAGATTACACTAGTGCATGTCTAGTGCACTGAAGAGGACCTACAGGAGGACAAATTCTTCAGAACTGAACAAGGAAGAATTAGACCTCAATGGTTCGTTATTTCTTAATCTTCGTCCCTTAAATAGGATCGCGTGTGGTTAGTAATTATTGCTTTGACTTATTACGGGTAAAGAATCAACGAGATTCAATACTTTATATCTTGGGCAATATTATTGGTCAAATGCGATTGCTAAGATTTAATACGGAGAATCGTGTGCAGGTACGCTTGTTCGATTTGCCCCCTTGGGAGGTTCATAAGTTTTATCATACCAAATCTTGCAAGTGGAACTAGTTTCCGGTATGGATAATAATGTTGAACCGTTCCTTTACCAAGGATAAAAGATATTAATTAATGGAAAGCTATTTCAGTGGCTTGAATTAATTAATGGGCTAGATAATCTTAAACACGGGAAATAATAATCGGGAGCCATATTGACTGTAATATGGGTTAAGATGGATAGTGCAATATTAATTATGTAGTGGTATTAATTAATATTTATGGGCTTGAATAATATTGTGGCTCAATATTGATAATTCAAGATCCATTGGAAGGTCCAATCTTAATTCTCCTAAAGGCCCCTCAAGTAGCCCAACATAAATTCCAATAACTGAAAAAGGTGTTTAAAAATAAAATAAATTTTGTTGCTATTTTTCCTCATTTTTTTTTCGAAAAATATGAATAAAAGGGGAGAAAGATTTTCTTTGAATTTTGTTATGGAATGAAGATATGTATTCTTGGAATACAAGATTATCTCATTAAATTCAAGAAATCTCTCACTTGGTTATTCATAATAGAAATTTCGAAAATCTTGAAATATAGAGGGCAAGAAAGATTTTCTTGATTTTCTTGGAAAGATATTATGGAAGATATGTATTCTTGCAATGCAGTTATATCTCATAAATTCAAGAAGATCCAAATCTTGGAATCTTTATCCTTATTTTTTCGAAAATAACCATAACAAGAGAAGGTGGGATTTTTATGGAATATTTTAATTATGGAGAAAAGAATATAGGAGATATATTCAAGATTTCTTGGAGATCAAGAAAAGATTTTTTTCTCCCTATTCCATGTGGAAAAATTGGCCACCACATCTCTATATATAGGGGATGATTTCTTCATCCCCAAGTACAATTCCATGTGCTGGAAAAATTAGTAAATCCACAAAGGTGGTGCAACAAATTTTATTTTCCCTTTTGTTAATTGTTCGCGAGCTTCCTTCCACCGGATTGACGAGCAAGGACTAGGGAATACTTGGGAAGGCTTTTTGGTGTGTTTTTATCGACGAGACCATTGCCACTCCAAGAGGTTAGTTCACGTAAACCCGTAGTAATTCCGCATGCGTAGGATTTATGTGAACTGTTTATATGCATGATTTGTTGTTGAATTATTATTTGAATTAATATAGGATTAATTCATGCTAGTAATAATTGTTAGAATTAAATTTGTATTTAAATATTCATCCCGAATAGATCCATGCAATTAATTCCCCAACAGCATTATGGATATGATGTTCTTAATACACAAAAAAAAATACTCAAACTTAGTAATCATGAAAACCCGACTTACTTATGGCATTATAGAACTTGATCATGTAAATGAGAAAAGAATTGCAAGGTTAAGAAAGTTAGACTACTTAACCCCATTCGACTTTAAGTCTTATGGAGATTGCGAATCTTGTCTCATGGGTAAGATGATCGATATACCCTTTATGAGAAAGAGGTGCATGCCAAAGAAGTTCTAGAGTTGATCTATAACGATGTTTGTGGACCATTGCCCACTCTAGCTAGGGGTTCCTTTGGATACTTCATCACTTTTACTAATGATTTCTCAAGATATGGATACGTATATCTTATGAAACACAAATCCGAATCTTTTGAGAAATTCAAAGAATTTAAGGTTGAAGTAGAGAAACAACTTGGTAAGAGTATCAAGACTCTTCGATCGGATTGAAGAAGTGAATACCTTAGCCATGAATTCACGGATTACTTAAAGTTACAATGGACTCCTCCCGGAACACCTCAGGTGAACGGTGTCTAAGAGGAAAAATCAAACCTTGTTAGACATGGTGAGTTCCATGATGAGCTTCTCCTCTCTTCCGACAAACCTCAATTTACATTCTAAATAAGATTCAATCTAGATCGGTTGAGCATACACCATATGAACGATGGTGAGGCAAGAAGCCAACTTGTACACATATCAAACATGGGGTTGCCCCGTAATTGTGAAAAAAATGCTTACCGACAAGTTGGAATTTAAAGGTGAAAAGGGTTACTTTGTGGTATATCCTAAGAAAACTAAAGGATATTACTTCTACTGCCTGAGAAACAATCAGTGATTGTTTCTAGGCAGACCAAGTTCCTCGAAGAAGACTATGTCTTTAAAGAACAAGGTTGTAAGCTGATAGAACTTGAAGAAATTCAAGAACCACAAATTAACAAAGAGACTGATATCTTGTCAAAGCAACATGATAAGGAATCAGTGGGAGCATTCAGCAACTTTCACGGTGGGAGTCTTTCACTAGGTGATCGTCTTTCAGCCAGTGGGAGAGTAATTGGAGTTGGCTTACCTGTGCAAGAACCTCCAAGTGGGCTGAATGAGAACAACATAGTTCAAACTCCCGCCCAAGAGGCATCTGAAAGTGTAGCTCTTGAGGACTCTCCAGACATTGATGAAATCGATGCACCACAAAATTTTTACGATCAGAATGTACAGCTTGAACAACCACAGCTCCGTAAGTCAATTAGGAATTATAATCTGCCCATTAGATATGGTTACCTCTTAGAGGAACTCGATAATATGGACATACCGGATAAGGACGATCCTAATACTTTATCTGAAGCAATATGAAATATTGATTCAGGGAAGTGGCATGAAGCCTTGAAATCCGAGATGGACTCGATGTACACCAATCAAGTCTGGGACTTGGTTGAGTTGCCTAAAGAGGTTAGACCCATATTTTGTAAATGGGTCTTCAAGCGTAAGACTGATGTAAATGGCAAAGTACAAACCTACAAAGCTAAGTTTGTGGCAAAGGGTTATAGTCAACGCGAAGGCAGTGACTGTGATGAGACCTTCTCACCAGTTGCAAAGATCAAGTCCATTCGAATTTTACTTGCAATAGCAGCACACTATGATTATGAGATTTGGTAGATGGATGTCAAAACAGATTTCCTCAATGGAAACACTGATAAGGAAGTGTTTATAACTCAACCGAAAGGTTTTATATCTAAGCCAAATTATAATCTAGTATGCAAGCTAAAGAGATCCATATATGGATTGAAGCAAGCTTCTAGGAGTTGGAATATCCAATTTGATGAAGCTATCAAGTTTTTGACTTCATCAGAAAATTCGGAAGATCCTTGCGTTTATCGTAAATGCAACGGGAAGAATATTGTTTTCATAATCATGTATGTCAATGACATATTGAATTTGGAAAACAGTATCCCGTTAATGTAGTCCGATAAACATTTATTGTTAAAGACCTTCATGATGAAGGGTCTTGGTGAAGCCTACTACATCTTAGGGATCAAGATCCACAGGGATAGATCTAAGAAGATATTGGGGCTATCACAGTCCATCCACGTTGATAAGATGTTGAAGCATTTTGCGATAGAGAACTCTAAGAGAGGGTCTCTACTGGCAAATCATGGGATAAAGTTGTCAAAGAAGGACTGTCCTTCTGTTGAAGTTGATATCAAGCACATAAAATATGTCCCATATGCATATGCAATTGAGTCAATCATGTATGTCATGACTTGCACTAAGCCAAACGTGACCTATGCTATCAACATCACTGGCAGATACCAACAGAATCCGAGTGAGTCTCACTGAATTGCTGTCAAGACCATTCTTAAGTATCTTAGACGAGCTAAAGAATGTTTTCTTGTCTACGGTGGGCAGTCAGACCTAGTAGTGACTGGTTACGCTGACGCAATTTTCCAATCCGACTGTGATGATTACAAATCATAGTCAGGTTACATTTTTTTTTTATCAAAGAAGAAAAAATATATACAAGAGGGCATGAAAACCCAAGGAATATACAAGGAATAAAAGAATGAAGGGGTTAGAAGAAGCTAACAGCCGAGAACTAGCTTAGGACTACCAAGCCATAAAGAGTAAGAATTACAAGTATCACTCCACCTAATCGAGATCCAGTTCCAAAGTCTTGATTTAATCTCCTCGATGATATTTTCCACATCAATAACCTCATTTCTAAGCATTCCTCCGTTTCCAAATAATCCACACCACACAAAGCCACAAAATAGTTGCAAAGGAACAACCTTTCTTACCCGGAAATAAACCATCATGACTAAGGAGGTACGTTAATGGATGGTTATGGCTAATGAAAGGTACCTCGAGCCACTGATAGCAATTCATCTAAATGTTGTGAGCAAGTGGGCATTCAAACAGCACGTGAGCCATAGTTTCGGGCCTGTTAACGCAGAAAACACAAAAGGGATCGTCCTCGCCTTTGAGAATGTTTCTCTGGAACAAGTTATCTTTGGTTGGAAGCCGGTTCCACAAAATTCTCCATGCATTAGCTAAAACTTTCTTTGGTGCAAGTCTATTCCAAATGCGTTTAAACCCGCACGTGGAATCTGGATTGAGCATATCGTGGCCACTTTTGAAAGCGTCTTTGTAAGCAAGCCTTGTTGAGAACACACCTTTAGGATTTGAGTTCCATCTCCATAAGTCTTGAGTTCCATGTTTCATCGGGTACCTGTTGATCAAATCACGAAGATCATTAAAAAGAGAAATCTCCCGTCCAAATAAAGGTCTTCTCCATTTCCATTCCCACACCCACACCTCCCCTTCCCATCTCCCTCTTGAACTAATAAACCCCCCCAGACTAAACCACATCCTAAATAACCTAGGAAACCGAGAACAAAGACTCTAATTTCCCGCCCATTCGTCCCCCCAAAAGTCTGTACCCCCACCATCCCCAACTTTCCTAATAAGGTTCCGTCTAAACTACTCACCCTCAACACCCGAAGTACTCTCAATAACGTCTTTCCACCACTTCGACACAATACCCCTCCCCCCTTCCCCAAATCTAATCCCATTTCCCACACCCCGCCCCCCTCCTGCAGATTCAAGCACTCTCACCCACAAACTATCATGTTCAACAAGAAACCTCCATCTTCAATTACCCACAAGAGCCTTATTAAAGGCCCCAATGTCCCTCACCCCCAGCCCCCCTTGATCTTTAGAAACACAGACTCTTTTCCACTCAATCTAAGCCACTTTCGATTCCCCCACCTCCCCCCCCCCCAAAGAAAATCACGTTGAAGTTTCACAATATCACACAAGGGTTTTTTAGGGATAAGGTAAAAGGAAAGGTAATAGATAGGGATGGATGATAACACCGCATTAAGAAGAGTGATACGGCCTCCCAATGAGACCTTGTTATTTTCCCAAAGTTTGAGCCTTGACCTGATTTTTTGAACAACCGGAGCCCATTCCTCGATTCGTTTTTTGATTCATCCCCACTTTCAGCCTAAAATAAGTGAAAGGAATACTCCCAACACCACAACCCAAAGTCGTAGACATCTCATGAAGCATATTATAGTCAACGTTAACTCCCATAATACTGCACTTGTTAAAGTTAACCCTCAGACCAGAAATCAGCTCAAACAGAATTAATCTACGTCTCATCACCAAGGCATTTTCTAACACGGGTTCTCCTAAGAGAATGGTATCATCAGCAAACTGAAGATGAGATACAGTGATGTTGTCTCTCCCAATATGAATCGCCCTAAAAGCACCAAGCTCCATAGCTTTCACCATCAATGTACTAAATCCTTCAGCAACAATTAAGAACAGGAACGGAGAAAGGGGGTCGCCCTGTCTAAGCCCCCTCCCCAATCGGAAAACGCCAGAAGGACTACCATTAACCAGGACCGAAGCAGAGGCCGAAGAAACACATTCCAAAATCCAACTCTGCCGTAATGGGTGAAAATTAAATCGTTCCATCATCAAATCCAGGAACCTCCAATCCACTGAGTCATAGGCTTTGGCAAAGTCGATCTTGAAAAAGATCCTACTCAGCTTCTTCCTTTTGGCTTCATCAACTACTTCGTTCAGGATCACAATGCTGTCATGGATTTGGCGCCCTCCAACAAAGGCCGATTGGTAGTCCGAAATAATGCAATCCAGAACACAACTCAACCTGATAGCAAGGACTTTCGAGAGAATTTTGTAAATTCCTCAAATCAACGAAATAGGGCGATAGTCACTTATAGAGCACGCTTCATCCTTCTTAGGAATGAGAGTAATGAAGGACAGATTGAGGCCCTTGGCAAGCTTTCCATTAAGGTAAAATTCAGACATGAAGTGCATGATATCAGCCTTGAGGGTCGGCCAGGATTCCTTATAGAAACGGATATTAAACCCGTCCGGGCCTGGACTCTTCAAACCATCACAGCTCCATAGTGCCTCCCTGACCTCTTTTTCGGTAAACGGAGCAGTAAGAAGAGAGTTATCAGCCTCAGAGAGTTGAGTAGGAAAGAAATCAGGAGCCACCGAGAATATACCTTCACCAACTTTCCGAAAATGTTTTTCAAAGTGATCGTGTATCCTCTTCTTGACCTCGTTCACCTCTTCGTGCCACGTACCCTCCAAAAACAGACCTGTAATCTCATTCTTTTTCCTTCTTTTGTTAATCACTTTGTGGAAGTAGCTTGAATTAACGTCGCCCTCAAGAAGCTACTTACTTCTAGCCTTCTGAGAGGCTAACATGTTCCTCATATTTAAATTAAGAAAGAGTTCGGCCGAGTTGCGTTTCCTATCTAGCACCTCCCACTCCTCAAGTCCCAACGTATCATAAATCATGTCAAGCCTCTTGATCTCACCTATATTGGATTCGATTTTGTTGTCCAGGTTCCCAAAAACTTCTTTATTCCAAGTCTTCACAGCCTCCTTAAGCAGCTTCAATTTTTCCATGACCACAAAGCCTCCCCATCCCTTAACATTAAAATTATTCCAACTTACCTTCACGAAATCTCTAAAGCCAGGGTGAGAGAACCAAATATCCAGACTCCTAAAAGGTTTGGGACCCCAATTAGGAGAGGAAATATCATGAACAATCGGACAATGATCAGACACTGTTCTGCTAAGGGTTCTCTGGCGAGCATCTGACCATCTTTGAAGCCAATGATGGTTGAGCAATATCCTATCCACCCTACTTTTACAACTGCCATCCGGACGATAGCAAGTGAATTGCCTCCCATGAATTGGAAGGTCGATAAGGTCCGCATCTCGGATAAAGCTGTCAAAAGCTGCAATGTCGCGATTATTAACCTCCGGATTACACCCCGCTCTTTCAGACTCCCTCCTCACGGAATTAAAGTCACCGATGATACATATGCAAGAATCAGAAAATTGATTAATAACAGACCGTAAATTATCCCAAAGCTGAATTTTATTAGGAGTTAAGCATGAAGCATAAATGTTAATAATGACACAATGAATTCTTTCCACTCCCCAGTACCCAACAATGGCTAAGCCCCCCTGAAAATGCCAAGTACTTGCAATCGAAAATTGATCAGAATTCCATAAAGAGAGCATACCACCAGATCTTCCTTCTGAATTGCGCGTTGACCAACCAAAATTTTCGTTACCCCAAATCTCCTTACTCATGTTCTCCATTTTCGTCTCTTGGATACAGCAAACATCAATCTTGAATTTAAAGATGAAATCTATAATTTCAGTCTTCTTAACACGACTCCCCAGACCTCTTATGTTGAAGGATAAAATCTTCATGAGTCACCCAACAAATCGTCCCCTTGATCCTCACTAGATGGAACAACAGGTGGTAAAAAAATTTCAATCCTGGAAATCGGGGTTGGATCACTTTCATCAGAGATAATTCCCAATTGCTTACCCAATTGCCAAGTGGAATTAGCTTCGGCCAGACAACGATTAATTCGGAGGATAGGAGGTTTGCTGGTATCTGGAGCCGAACCATGTTCAGAATCGGATGGGGGTGGAGTTTTGATCATCCCCCTGACGAAATCCGTGAATGCCGCCGCTTCCAATTTCTTTTTTCTGGTTGCGTTCCTTACCTCTTCATTTCCTTTACCGGTTGCGAGCGAGATATTAGGGTTAGAGGGATAAATCGCACCTTCACGGAAATGGACGAACCATCCTCTAGGTCGATATTAATTTTCAACGTTAGCCCACTAGGATAAGTAATGGGCTCAATAGACATGGGCCCGTCTCGATAATCCACATCTAAGCAGCAGCCATCCTTAAATCCATTAATTTCAGTTTCTGGGCTACATCCATCCCTCAGATTGGGCCCAGGGTCGGTCGGCCCAATAAGGGTACAAGGGCCTTCATCCCCCGCCCCATCCCCTGAATTAAGTGAAGGATCTAGATTCATTGAGGAGGGAGGGCGCACCAAATTAGTAGTGGGTCCATCCATTCTCTACATAACCGCTACCTTCTCGGGGTTTGGAGAAGCAACAATAATTGTGTGCGTGGTCTCCTCATTCGACGATGGGGCCCACTGGGAACCAGGGATGAAATCTATTTGAGGGCGCACGCCTGCTTCGAAACCTGCATCCGCCGCCAAGCCACCATAATGATTACAAATATTTGGAGTTTCCAAAGCCCCACCTGACGTCATCTCCTCCTAGTCCTTAGGGCTTCCGTCATCACCGGGATCATCATCGTAAACCGCTTCCGCTGGACCGAAGGACAAATTTTCTGGTGGATCATCGGACCAATTCGAGGCATCGTCCTCACCATCTGAACCCGATAATTCCATGGCAATCTGAGGATTAGTTGTCTCCAAAATTTGAATGTTAAAAGCCTCACCGTCAATATTCGCCTGAATCAGTAAAGGGAATTGAGTTTTAAATTCCACCAATAGCATAGTTTTTGCTTCCTGCAGATTTTCCATCTTCTCTGTGGCCGGATCAATAGAAATTAGATTTCCCAAGCTCAAAGAGACATTCTCGAAGAACCTGCAATTCCAAGCGTGAACGGGTACACCCCTCCAACTAGTCCAGACTTTTCGCCTTTTGCACACAAATGCCGGGGACCACATCTCAAAACGAGAAAACCAATGCGAGATCCATTCATCCCAATCCTGCTTCAAAGAATCCATAGGATTAGCCGTGCAATTTTGGACCAGTACGAGATTATCCCCCAGCGATTTGAGAACCAAACTCCCTGCACACTCAACTTTCAACTCCAAATGATGTTCATCCCAGTTAAATTCCTCCCTCAAAACGGCTCCAAAACATCTTACCAACAACTCCAAATGATGTTCATCCCTGATCTGAAAAGTTGTTTTCATTAGAAAAGGGCTAAAGGTTCCCACCGGAAGTTTCACCGGAAATAAGGAACTCATCGGAAAAGCATGAAGGATATGCTAAAGAAGATGAAATGGTTTATGATTGTGATGTTCGCCTAACACCCCAGGCTATTTATAGAAGGAAATTAGGGGTATAAATGTAAATTTTATCTTCTCAGAAGATCTTAAGAGAAATTTGCATCGACAACGCGTTTGGAACACGCGGCTAATGGTTGGATGAGTTAACGGTGTGATTAAATCACAGCGTATCTATGCCATTATTATGGAATGTCAAATCGCGCTGATTTGGGAATCGAGGCGACTTTTTGACTCCCCAAAGTTAAAGTTTTGACGGGAGTTGACCTCAGTTAATGCGAGATTATAGAAGAAAACTGAAGGGTGAAGTTTTTCAGAAAAGAGGATCAGATAAGTGGCGAAGCGTTACATGCGAAGAATCTGATCAGATAAGAGAAGACATTGTTGGGAAATGCATGAGGCAAACATCAGATAAGTCAACAAAGTACCAGATCAGATCACCATGGTAACTGATTGATTACAATATCAATCAGTCAGATACGCTCTCTTATTTATCTCTTTCTAAATATCTTTATATGCGTTATTTATTTTAATTGATTTATTTTGCACTATTCATGACGCATCCCCTGCAAAGCTTTTAATGCGGACCTGAAAATGTATTCAAAATGTTTTTATTACGATTTTTCGAGTCCGAAAAATGAGAAGACTGTTTTTCTCAACCGTGCGATCAAAATACTTTTTGGCCGACTAATCTCAGCCATCGATTTCAAAACACGGATACTTGAGTACTTTGGAAAGTTGTGCAAAAAGGTTTTCCCTCGTTTTCTACAAAATCCATTTTTTTTTCTCAGAAAACCGCTTTCCACTACTTCGTCTTCTCAAAATTCTGAAAAGATCACATTTGTTTAAAATTCTCTGAGAATTACCTTCGAAATCATTTGATTCGACACTTCTGTTTTTAAAAATCCTTCGAATCAATTACTGGTAACTTCTTGTTTTAAATCATTTGCATGATCTAGAATTCTCTATGGTACCTAGGTTTACAAGTTGTATTTCTGTAATTTATTTGATCTAAACGCTTATTTGCAACATTGATGCTGAATTTTTTAGTTTGGATGAATTTATTGAAATATCTTACTCAAACTAAACATCAATCTGCATATCTTACAGAAATGGCACATCTTGTTTCAAGACCAGGACAAGGGAAAAAGTACTGCAATTTTGCATCGATGAAGAAAGACATCACTGATGAAAATTACGTCGTCTTCAACATTACCTCAAATCCGGAATCGCTGGAAATTTTGGAGTGCTTAAGAGTGTGTGGACTGGAACGATATTGCTCTACTCATCAGAACATCGTTCACACACATGAAGCCCTGGAGTTTCTTTATAATCTGCAGAGGGATGAAGACAATGATGCTGACCTGATTTCTTCCATTGGCGGAATGGAAGTCCGAGTGACGAATGACGATCTACAGAGGATATTCGGACTAACTCAAGGAAGCATCAATCCAGAGACCTACACAACTGCTGTAGGAGAAAAGGAGTTTCTTGAAGCCAAGCTGTTGAGACCAGCAAACAAGGAGAACACGACGAACGTCAAAGCCTCCTATCTGAAAAGAAAGTATCGCCTTCTTCTTGAGATCGTTCAGAAGGTGATCATGTGCTCGACTTACAACCTTGATGCGGTCACTTCATACAAGATAAGTGTAATGGCTGCAATAATCAAGAAGGCTTCAGACATCGATTGGTTGGGTATGGTCAAAGCAAGACTTAGAAAAGACTCCGGGAAGTTCGAGCTGACCCAGAGCAATGAGGTGTGCTTATCTTCGAAGTGCTCATTCATACACAAAATCTCTATCATTCTGTCAGATAAGCTGCCACAGAATTATGAATTGAACAAGAATGGAGCGAAGATTTATCAAGCAAAGCACAAGGCCATATTGAGCAAGGATGAGTCCCTACCTGGACAAGCTGATGAGGATCTGACTCCTTATGTGCCCAAACCCAAGGGAGAAAAGAAAGGAAAAGATAAGGCAACTGCATTGTCTGAAGTGCAGGAAAAGGTCATTTCTAGAGAAGAGGATGAAGAGGAAGGATCTGGCCAAGAAACCAGATGCTCAGCGGAAACGTCAGAAGAGAGTCTCATCTCCTCTGAAAACTGCTCCAAGTTCTGCCAAGCAAGCCAGCAGAACAGAGGATCTGATGCATGAAAGATCAAACGAAGAGATAGTAGTCCGTTCTGAGCCAACTATCAGAGAAGTACGGGAAGAACAGATGATCGCAGCAGAAGGAGAGAAATCCATCAGAAGGACAGAAGTGGTGCAATCTGAGGAAGAATCACCATCTGATTCTCTGCCTCTAACCAAGATCTTCCAGAGAGGAAGATCGCCAACGCCCACTTCCAAATCACCATCACCCTCTCCTCAAAAATCATCACCTCCACCCTCTCCCCACAAAACCTTCTCTCCCTCACCCTCACCTCTCTATTCAAAATCTCCCACACCACCAATCAATGAACCCGATCAGGAAACTGAACACCCTCTACACGCTGAAAACGAACCTGAACAACTAACATCCCAATCCCCAATCTAGTCCTAAGAACCTGAGAGGATCGACGATCATGTGTCCATCTCTCATAATCCTTTCAACACCAGAACAGTACTTGCTTCACCTTCTCCAGAGAGCCCCATCATAAGAATAATGAAGCAACAAATCAAAGAGTATCTGCTGGATCTATGCCCTGAATTGGATCAACATCCTGGCATCTAGCAACAGATAGAAGAGATAGTGTTCTGGAGGGATATCAGACTGGAGAGCATTGAAGAACTTCTGATTCTAATGACAACTCTGGGATCAGACTTCTTTGTAGACTTAGAGTTGAAATGTCTACACAATGCTGGGATTGAAAGTGTTGTTGAATTAGCATCAGACGATGATATCCAATGGCTGATTCACGAAAGGTTCGAAATTACTGATAACAGAGAGGAAACCGTTCAACCTCCTACAGATCATGAGGGAATTGCCGATGAACCAAGAATGGGTGCTGCAGATGAGACCCAATTTGGCAAGGCTTCAACAACCCAACAGATTTGCTAAAAAATGAGCTCGATACCTAGATCATCATTCTAAGAAGATTCAGGATGGGATCCAAGCTGCATTTGAAGACAAATTCGCAGCGCTCACAACTGATCTGATGAAGCGGTTTGAAGATGAGCAAGCAAAGCTAGTTGACAAGGAACCAAGTCACACTGCTGGGATGCACAATGCCATCCTTGCTGAAGTAATGCAACTAGTATACCCTCTTGCTCAGAAGCTCAAGCTCCAGTCTGACAAACTCTCAGTTCAGACAGAGATGCTCAATCGCACCGCGTACTTTTGGAAAGTGTCAGGCATCCTTGGAAAAAACAACAATCACTTGGATATGGGTTGGAAACATTTTCTAGCTTCTCTGAAAAAAAAGGCAAGACAGAAATCGAACCGCTCTCGGACGCTTCTACACACTGCGCAGCCTTTCGCCACCGTCCGAGATCACTCCTCTTGTTGTCGAGGAACTTAGAGAGGAGATCTCACAGCAATTAACAACTCTGAACCGCAAGATGTCCAACCTCTTTGATGCAACCAAGAAGGGGGAAGGAAAAGAGTTTGGAAAAGAGTCTGAAGGAAAAGAGAATACAGAAAAACAGACTCAAGAAAAAAGAGAGGAAGAAGAAACGGACTCGCAACCACGCTTTGGTAAAATTTTCATCTCTACCAAAAACCACTCATCTAACTTGCCACTCACTCCATCTACCGATCTCGTTCTTTGAAATAAAAGAAAAGCGTGGAGCAACACAAGAAAGAGATCGCGAAAGGTAAAAGTACTCTTTTCGTAGATTACTACCAGAGTCGACAAAAATTGAAGACTTCTCTTCATCCGTTCAGAAAAGAACGGAAGTTGATGATCAGGCCAAGAGCCTTAAACTTGCTAAGAAATTAGCTGAAGAAGAAGAACAAGATGAACCTGAGCAGACTCTGAGGAGGAAGAAAGGCAAAGGCAAGATGATTAAAGCAACTACGGAAGATCAGAGACAAGGCCAGACATTCTCCACCAAAAGTCAGATGACTCTTGAACAATTTCAAGAGCAAACAAGACAGAGAATAAGAGAGGCCGCAATTAAGAAGCGGTTAGCAGAGGCAAAGGGGGCAACATTGCCTACATCCGAAGGAAGAGGAAGACCGAAGGCGCAGCAGAGAGGAGATTGCATGGGAGAAAAATGTCCTTCCAAAGACTGTTAAAGGCATCCTCAGTGCACGACAAGATTTGCTTCCAGAATGGGATCAAATCAGAGGAGAATGGTTATGTGATGTCTACATCATGGAGAAGATTCCAATTCATCAAGATCAGACTGAAAATGATGATGAATTTCAAAACTGGTTAGAAATAAAATATCCAGACTTCTACCGCATAAAGATGATGAAAAGGCAAAATCATGTCACTCATACCGAAAGCTCCACCCTTTGAACTACTCCTTCCACCTTTAAGGCCCGGACAACAAGCTAGATCCCGTTAAATTCAAGAACATCTACTATGGACTAGCCGAAAAAGGAGGAATCCATAGAAAAGATGAAATTTGGACAAGCTAATGCAAAAAGGATGTACAAGATGTTTGGCATCCCTAAAGAATCTATAATGTTCAAGTACACCAAAGAAGACAACTTGGAATCGGATGATAGGTACGCTCTACACATATTCTACAATGCACCCACCTATCTGAATAAAACTTTCCATCCCACTGATTCTAAGACATTCATCTCATTGTCTTCCGAGGTATGTCTTATTTGCATTATCTACATTTCCATTTATGGTATCTGTTTTTTCGATCAAGTTTTGTTAAGTGTTTTGGTTCCATCAAAAAGGGGAAATTGTTGGGAAATATGTAATTTAGTTTTGATGGAAGTTCCAAAACAAAGTTGTAATAGGACCAATCGGACACATTAGTTGACCGATGACTTTGATTCGAATAAGATGACCAAATTGAAATGTATAGATAGTCGATGTAAAAGATAGGTCACATATTGAGGGAACTCGATATGTATAGGTCGTCGAAGTATCGGATGACCCGGAGAAGGTCGATGATCTCAAGACTAAGCGCAAATCGAAAGATAAGAAGTCAAGATCGGTGAAGACAAGAAGACATCAAGACTCGGAAAGAACTCAAGACTCGGATGAACTCAAGACTCGATAACATCAAGACTCGGATAACATCAAGACTCGGATGAACTCAAGACTCGGATAAACTCAAGACTCAAAGATCAAACTCAAGACTCAAGACGATCAATACACCGAGGCTCGAGAGACACCAAGATCAAAAGACCAAGACTTACTTTCAAAGCAGAGTCCGTGATATTGAAGCTAAGACAATGTGCAACCAAAGACTCAACATGGTAGATCGATTACTTTTGATCAAGTCGACCACACCGGTCACAATAAAAAAGATACACCAGACAAGACGAATCCTCTCTACAAGGAATATCAATCGTCTAACGGGTAAATTTCTGAAGTGCCGCCTCGCGAAGCCAAGGAGAAAGCGACATGTGCACAAAAAGAGCTGACAATACGGGATATGACGCTGCAGACAAAAACGGCGCTAATCATGCCGACGGCCACGCCGAAAATCGCAGCACGTCATAATCATATCCTACAGCCTACCTAATATAGCCCAAAATTCAAATTGCTCTCCAACGGCTTCTTGATTTCGAGGTCTATAAAATGGGATCGTTCTTCATTTTGAAGAAAAAGGTTCAACAAGTGAAAAACGCAAGAACAAACACAGAGACATCGCAAAAGGAAGCTAAAGCTACAGCAAATCTCCACTCACAAGAACACTACATCTGAAGATTATTATTAGAGTGTTCATCCCATAGTTCTTAGCAAGAAATCCTATCCACTAGCATTTTGGCTATCTAAAGCACCAGGATAGATTTCCAGTTGGAACCCTCAATCATTCTTTACCCAAACGCAAGTTAGGTCAAGTCTGTAGAGTGAGAACTCATTAAACATCTCGGTTATCCTCTTTGTAGGATATAAGTTCCGCTGGTTACGTTGTAGAGTGGGAACTCGATAAACATCTCGGCTATCCTGAAAAGGATATAAGTCCCGTAGGTTAAGCTTGAGTGGGAACTCGGTAAACATCTCGGCCATCCTAAAAAGGATATAAGTCCCGCAGGTTAAAGTAGGTTAAGGTTCCCCTGTGTTAAGGGAAGAGTGGACGTAGGACGGGTTTTGTCCGAACCACTATAAAACGTCTTGTGTGCATTTACTTGCTTTCTTATCGCTTTACACAAGTCACACAACTGAGTTTAAACTGCATACATATTCTAAAGTTAAAGTTCAGTCTGCACCAAGCAACTGATCTGATCAGTCTGACACTTCAGTCAACTGGTTAAAAACTGACTTAAGAATCTGATTGATAAAACTGGTTTTTCACACGGGTAAAAACAAACTTCCGCACCATTCAGTTAAACTGACAGATATCAAACTGATCTGCCCTCAGGCACTCAGTAAGATTGAACATCAGTCTAAACTGATACACTAGCACTCTGATCGGGTAATCTGCAGTTCACACCTGATCCGCACGAAAAGTTTTGGAAGTCTATTCACCCCTCCCCTCTAGACTTCCACCCTCACAAAACTCGTTCGGGACCTACATGCAATTTATTCTCTTATAATTTGGTGTTGATTTACGTACAAGCACACACAAATAATAGTGGTTCTCCTTAAAAAAATATTTCAATTAGCTGAATGTATATATTTTGCAATGTAATTAAGAATGATGGCAGCTTGTTGGCTATATCTACTTATTTCTTCACATACTACGATTATTGTCTACATTATTATTCTCAAAAGCATCTACATTATATATTATTATGTTGTGAAATATTAGACGGCATCATTTCAGATCCATATTATACATATGTGGTGAGTATGAAATATTCTAGCTACAATTTTAATTTACACTATGCCATTAATATTTTTTTAAAGTAAAATAGACATGACTTTTGGAGTTAGAAAAAAAAAGGTAAAACAATTTAGATGCATGACAGTATTTGAACGATTATTTTATGGCAGGGTCTTGTATATATGCACTAGGTGCATCGTGAATTGGAGACCCACTCTTATTTCTTTATGTATATTGAATATTAAACAAATTGTTTGTCCAAAAAAAAAAATTAACAATCGTCGTTAAAATAATAAAAAAAATATTAATCATATTCTCCACAAACAAAATTATAAATAGATAATCATAAATTCTAACTACTTAAGTAAGATAAGAACAAAAAAAACCTAATTTGTAAAGAAATTATAAAAAGTTTTATCCTTTTATTGTTGAGATTCAATCCAAAAAATCCACGGTTTGAACCTGATTAAAAAAATTCAAAATTTATTAGAATAATAAATTAAACTTATGATGAAAAATTAATTATAAAAACATATACCTGCAATATATAGTTAATCATCCACATCATCTGAACATATAGTTAATCATCCACATCATCATTAGGATCGTCAGAGCTACTTTGATCATCACTTACAGTAGATCTACAAAAAATGCAAATAATAAAATTTTGATATTTTCATTATTGATTACATATAAAAGTTCAAGACACAAGTTAAATAATAAAAGCAGTGATTCCTATTCTGTAATTTTGGACAATTGCTTTTGTCATGTGATTGTCCACGAAGCCCACATCCATGACACAATCTTTTCTGGGAAATATTCTTTTTCTTTGACGATTGCAGTCTTTTCCCACTTCCCTTAGCCCTCACTTTGAAGGGTCAGTAATATTTCGATATCTTTTTCCTCCAAACCTTGCAAGTTCACTTGTTTACCACAATGAATTTCTTTCACTTGGATATGTAAGTTTTCAAGAGCATTCAATACAAGATTAGTGCCAACATCTGTTAAGGATGCATCATCCACCACTAGTGATGCCACATGAGACAGTCTCCCATGACGAGCAATTAAGGATACATCTCCAACTTCACTAATAGACATGCCACTTTTATCAACTACTACTCCCACCTTTGCACTTTTTGTCCACCTATGCAAAATGTATTTATCAGGTAACTCAAATACTTGTTTGACTCGAAAATATACTAGCATGTGTCTGCATGGTATTCCTTCAAACTCAAACATTTTGCAACTACATGAGATGTCTTCCAATTGCTTGTCGTATATAAGACGTACCGGTCGAGAGCTATTTTCTTTAAGTATCCTCGGAACAGTGTAGACCTCGTTCTCTTGACAACTAGTATCAAGGTTAATACGATAAGCATTACTTTCATTAATCTCATCTTGGAAGTCCAAAAATTTGTCCCTTGTGTACAAATTGCACATTTGAATTTCTATTGGCCACAGTGACTTGCATTTCGGTCGCTCATTTATGTCAACATGATCAGCTTTTAACTCATTGTGACGTTGATTTCTAAGAGCATGGTCGAATTGAGTGATGAAATCCATCAACGAGTTGGTATACTTTTTGAAGAAAGCATGTGCACTTTCAGCTCATTGACTACTTGACATTCCTGCACTAAATATGTGTAATGTATGCTGGGACCCATTTTTGCCTCAAATTATACACATGGTTCAACCAACAATTATCTTCTAATTTTGTAACTTTCACCATCTCAATCCATTTGTGTTCAAATTCAGCCGATGACTCAGAATCAAAAATCAAATTTTTGATTATATAATAATGGTCTCGATGAGTTATTGGATTTAACTTCTCGGAAAATTTGTTCAAAATATGCCAAATACAATAACGATGAAATGTTTGAGGAAAAACCTGGGAGATAGCTTTTGTCATTGCAGGATCTTGATCGGTTATGATAATACCCGGTGGTCCCTTTGGCATTGCTTCCATAAGTTTATCGAACAACCATACGAATGACTCAGTTTTTTCGTCACTTAAAAGTCCACAACCAAAAACAATTGTCTGACCATGATGATTAACCCCAATAAATGGAGCAAAAATCATTCCATATTTATTTGTGTTGTACGTCGTATCAAACACAATCACATCACCAAAAAAATTGTAATATCTTCTTGACACTGCATCAGACCAAAAACACCTAATGAACTTATTATTTTCATCAACTTCGTAGTAAAAAAAGAATGCTGAATTTTTCTCTTTTTTTGACTCAAAATAGAGAATCAATATATCAGCATCATGCCCTTTTTGTGATTCTTTTAAAGACTGCTCGTAATTTCTGATATCTCTTTCCGTGCACCCCACGTTTTCTGGTCCTCCAGAATCTATCTCTAGCAATTGCATTTTTTGGGAAGTTGGTATATTAACTTGAGAAAATTGTTGAGCTAATATTTTTTTAGTGGTAGACACCGTCCGATGTGACCTTAATAAGTGCACATTGCTGGGGGTTGTAAGACCGTGGTTATGACCCTCCACAAATGTGTTAATAATCCAATTTGGCCCTTCTTGATTTTTGGCAATTGTCGTCTTTGCTTTGCAGCCCACTCTAAAGATACCTCGATTCCTTTCTCCGGTAAGTGGCTGACTATCTTTTAACTTTTTTTGGTATGTCTCATTAGTATGACCTTCCTTATTACATGTGAGTTCTTTCCATACCACTTCCGTTGTTTTCTTATATTTTCTAGAATTACGTATTTTAACACTAAATCCACCTACTCGTGCATATTGATTATAGAAATCTAATGCAGCCTTGTTACTAACAAACTCTTGTCCGACATATGGTTTTCGATTATCTTCAACTAAAGGAGTGTAAGTATCACACTGAATATTTTCATCCATTGTTAATCTATCAATATTAAAAAAAAAATCGTTAAATAATTCATCAAATTCATAATATAACAGGACTTCATAGACATTTTACTACAACAACCCATTTAAATCTAGAAGTTTTGATTTGAATCTAGAAGTTTTGATTTGATAAGCCAGCGATATTCTCAATAATCTTCAATAAATGTCTGCATATACTTTAGTAATTTTATTTGATAATGTAGTGTATTACTATCTGAAAATCTTTTAGGGTATGTTTGTTTCGGGACTCACTCGACCAGGATTAGGACTTTGCGATCCAAGTCACATACTAGTTGGAGACTCAAAAATAGATTTTAAAATCTCAAACTCAATCCACACCTAAAAATACCTATAAAAAAACCTATTACTATTATTTTCCCAATACACATTACTTTATTCATTTTATATTATGTAAAAAGGTAACCAACCTCCATGAAACGTGTTGCAGGACATATGTCATTTCTATGGAATTTATTAAACAAAATAAGCCACTTTTCTCTTGAATTGAATGTAAACAACCTTTCTTCTACTAGCTTCCGAAAAAGAAAACAGAGCAACTCTCTCTCTCTCTCATAGATTCAGATGGCCATACGTTGTAACACCATGCTCTCCATATGTTAAATCACATTTATCATCCAATTTATGTTCCTCTCATTCCATAATTTCTCAACGGCGCTCAATCTTTTTTCAGATTCGTCAATTTTTCTTTCAGATTCGTCAGTCTTTTTTTCCGGATTCGGTAGTTGGATGTGGTATTAATTACATATCTACCGCTTTGTAATTGATTCTATAAATTGGAGGTGTTATGTTTGTCCAAATCCATGAAAACTGTCTACACAAGCAAACAGTGCACAAATAGGTTTTTAGGTTCAAATTCAAGATCTTTGAAGAAGGGAGGCACACAGAAGAACAGATCGGGTCAGAAGACTACGGCTGAGTCGGTTGGGAGCAACAAAGAACCTTGTCAAAAGCGTCCAAAACTGTTGAGAAAGGTAAACTGTATTTTTTTTATCCATATTTTTACCTCGATCTATTTCTGATATATGAAAGGTTTGTATGTAATTTTCTTAATTTGAATGAAGAAATGCATGTTATTTTAGTTATACAAATGAGTATTGGTTGTTTTGACTAATATAAGAGGTTCTCACAAAATTGTGCAGTAGAAAAGTCTAATTTGTGTATGATTATTAGGGTGGGTTCTTTGTTAAATTCATTGTTCTAATTTGGAGAAATGCATGTGATTTTAGTTATACAAATGGGTATTGGTTGTTTGGACTAATATTGTCAAGGTATATACGAGGTTCTCACAAAATTGTGCAGTAGAAACTCTAATTTGTGTGTATGATTATTAAGGTGGGTTCTTTTTATATTCATTGTTCTTATTTATTTTTGTTAAATTGTGTATTACGTTTTGGTTTATCTTTGGGGGTTCTTTTTACAGATGTCGGGTGGTAGGTAAATGAATAACACTTGTAAAAATTAATTAGTAAATGAATAACACTTGTATAAATTATACTAACGAAAATAACCATACGGGCTAGTTAGCAAATCCACTTCACGTTAGATAGTAAAAAAAATGTCTTTCCCTCTATTATTCCACTTCACGTGGACTTGTAGAGAATAAAGTCAAAAGTGAATCACCTTTTTCTGAAGAGCTCTTAAAAGCGTGCCTTTTTTTTTCTATGGTACATATCATACCATGAAGAGAATATATTCTCTCGTACAATAATTATGCATAGGACTTGCTTTGCTCTCTCTCCTAGATATATGTCTCTCTCATTTCATACTTCCTTTATTCAATTTTCTCACTACACAATTCGAAGACGAAGCTGAGAAATTGTGGATAAGGTAATGGCAAACTGACTTATTTTGGATTAACTATAATTTTTTTTTGGCTTATTTCACGAGAAGTAAGTTTTGTATTTAATTTATGAATAACTGTAATTATTATTTGGCTTATATCTTACTTGATGTACATTTTTTATATCCAATATATGCTGTTTGGGTTTAAAATTTTCTTTTATTTTTACACTCTTTCATGATATATATGTGTCAAGGAATCATGTCTGCATTCCCAGTTGATGACATACCTGAATCACAAGCAAATAATGATAGTAATGAAGACAGTTCAGATGACGAGGTTATAAATCGATTCATGCTTGATGTTCTGATACCAAACTATTGCATGCGGCGCGAACGGATACCACAAAACGTCTCACGGTTATCTGGAAATGATTACGTAGGAGAGCTATTATTGGGACCTGATACTAGATTTTACTTTAACGTTCGAATGAACAAGCCATGTTTCTATACCCTAATTGAGGAGTTGTTGTCTTGGGGTGTCTTGAGTCAGAATGAACGATCAAGAGTTTCGGTAATTGAGAAAGTTATCATGTTCATTCGTACTATTTCAATGCATCATCGTCAACGAGATACAATGGATCGTTTTCAACATTCGCTTGAAACAATTAATCGATCAATACATGAAGTGTTTGACGCATTGGTGAGCCTAGCTCCAATTTTTATCACAAGTCCCAATGTATCAGAGACTCCACCACAAGTGCTTCACGACCCTCGCTTTTATCCATATTTTGAGGTACTTTGATCTACTTTAATAACTAAAATTGATATTGTATAACTTATCATTTAATAATTTAACAATATAGGGTGCGATTGGCGCCATGATGGCACATTAATTCCTGCTGCTGTTCGGGCCGACCGCCAAATGGCATTTCGATCACGAAAGGGAACAATCTCCCAAAACGTGCTTGCAATTTGTGTCTTCAACCTCATGTTTACATATGTATATGCTGGATGGGAAGGTAGTGCAAGTGATGCCCACGTATTGTCTAATGCATTAATTTCCGACCAACATTTTCCATGGCCCAATGAAGGTGATATACGAGGTCTTCTAACATGTTTGAAAATTATATCTCAGCAAAAAATAATGCTTATATGTTTTATTTATATTCAAGATTTACTGAAAAATATTTATTGTAGTAGAAAAATATTACTTGGTTGATGCTGGTTTCACGAACTATAAACGTTTTCTTGCTCCTTATTGACAAACCCGATATCACCTTAATGAGTTTAGATCTTCTGGGATGCAAGCGCGAACACCTGCGGAACTATTCAATCATCGTCATTCTAGTTTGAGGAATGCAATTAAGCGGTGTTTTGGGGTTCTGAAAAGTCGGTTCCCCATGTTGAAATGGGGTATGCCATCTTACTTGATGGCTCGTCAAGTGAAGATAGTCATAGCATGTTGTGTACTTCATAATTTCATACGACGATTTGGAATGGAAGATGAAATCTTCAAGGGAAATTCTGAATACAATGAGAATGATGAGTTTGTTTTTTCATAGTCCGCCCAAGTGACCCAACAATCCATCGAAGATCAGTGCTTAATTCGGGATGCTATGGCGAATGCAATGTGGCAAGATTGGAACCATTGAGTCTCCGTCTTATGTATGATGATAAAATGTTTTATTATTATTACGATTACTATTATTATTATTATTATTATTATTATTATTATTATTATTATTATTATTATTTATTATTGTTACATGTAGATGTGTGATTGTAGGAACCATGTTTTATTTGGGTGTTAAGTTGAATGATGGATTAAATTCTTAATTATAGATCGTAACATTTATTTATTTAACTTGTATTGTACAATTTATTTTACTTCCACAACATGTAGATAAATACACAATTCATACATTTTTCAATTTAATGTATATAATTATGCTCTATCATATTATACTCATATTATTATATCAAATTTAATATGTCATTCATATTATTAATATTATAATGCACAAAATTTAACTTGCACGGAAAATGTTTAAACGTGAATGCAATGAGGCATTATTTGGTACTCAAATATGCCTGACCTTTAATACATTACTTAAAATATGTTTCATATTTTTGTTGCTACAAACAGTATTTAATAAAAGAAACATGGATGAATTCTAGAATTAATTTAAATTCATGAATTATGATATCAATTAATAAACTCAATACGCATTATCAGTTGTTTTCTTAATTCAAAATCCATTCAGTTTAAATTTTTTAATGGTTCATCAATTTTATTTCATATAAAATTCTCAAAAAGTGAAAAAAAAAACTTTATATAATATTAATGTTCAAATTAAAATAAATTTTTTACCATTATTACACAATCATCCAATCATTACTTACATAATTCAATATAATATAATAATACAACTTCAATCACTTTTCAGCATTGATTTGACATAAAACAAAATCTAACCCTACCAAAATCCCAAAACAAACACATATTTTTACTATTCATCAGGATTTTCAAATTCATAGGATTTCGAAGTCATGACTTCCCCCGCACACCTAAATCCCGAAACAAACATACCCTTAGAATTTTGAGGGTGATGATATATACTCACTGATATGCGGTGCATATAAAGGTCTTCTCCCATTATTAACAAAATTATGGCCAATAACGTATTAAAAATAATTAATTTCATGTATATATTGTATCAATTTTTCTAAGTAATATTAGGTGTATATATATGGAGTTGTTTGCATGTACTATTACATTGAACATATTCGAATAGGACAGATTTATAAAATTTCAATCAAACAATCTCATAATATTCAAACATTATTAATACAAATTATATGTATAATTTCTCAAAAGTATTGAACTATGTGATGATCAATATATATGAGCTCCAAAAATATTTCTACCGTGTACGCATAATTATTATGGAGTATTATTGTATCAAAAAATTGTTTACACTTGTTAATAAGAGAGCATGTGCATATATAATATTAATACTCGTTAATTTTATGATTAAAAATTATTGCAATTTTATTTGTTAAATCTAAGAAAATTCAAGAAGCTAATGATATTGGGAGCTGGGAGAATTTTCATTATCGTAATTCTGTATCAAGAACATGAACGCAAGCTAATCATTAAAAAATATGAATAGTAAATTATTGCAACATAAACTATATATAGATGATACTTACACTACTCACAATGCTGAGAAAGATTGGCGCTACTACTTCTTTGAAAAGAGACGATGAGTTGCTGATGAAAACATTAAGACCCGTTTAGGACCCGTTTGATGGGCTAGATTATCTACTTATAAAGGTTTTGTGTAGGTTGTAATTGTTTATCACTAGCTTTTGCTGATTGCATATTGATTGCTAATTTTATTTTTCAGTTGGTTAGGGTGCTTAACTTTACTTTCTCCAATTTTCTTTTCTTATTGCAAGACATATGAATGATCAACAACCTCATGAATATCGTATGCCCATGTTATACAGACTGCAACGATATTTGGTTGGAGCATAAGTGAAGAAGATGAGCTCTTTCAAATGCTCGGGATATCAATGACGTTGAAAAATATGACAAGCTTATGAAAGATATTCGTCTTCTGGATAGTTTAGATATCTGAAATGTAAGGCTGGAAAGAGATTGTTAAATTATGTTAGGTTATTGACCTCAACTTACTATTCTGTTGTATTCCAATTAATGATATAATATTTTGGTTAATCTGATTTAGCTGATGGAATATGAGAATTTTGCTGTGAATATATGAAAGTGTGAAACTTTATGTTTATGCAGAATTCGAAGTTGGATTTTGCTCTATGTATGTCTAAACTTCTTGAATCGTGATGTAAGTTTGTGGTGGTGTAGAGTGAGAAATTAAAAAAATATATATCAGAGATTAAAAAAAAATATTAGTTAAATTGGGAAAATAATAATCACAATAAAAAAAAATCATAAAAATTAATTATTAGAGATATATATAATATACAAGATAATAGAGGGATAAATTGTCACATTTAATTAGAATGAGATGGAGTATTATACATGTATATGGTGGTAAATAGTAAATACACACAATTAATATTTTGATGATTTGCAGGGGCGTCTTTTTTATGAGGTCAAAACTCAAAGTCAAATTGTTGTATGCATTATATCATGAGGATATAATTGTAATTCCTGCATTTTATAACTTTTTCAGAAATCACACACACGCACTAATCTTTGTGCATACCAAACAGCTGAGATATTAACTCATCAATTCTAATTGCGTGTTAAATAAACAGGGCCAATCGTGTGTTAATTAGTGAGAGCTACCAAACGGGGCATTAATGTATGAGGCGGCCTCTTACAATTAAAACCAAAGAATTTTTTGAATCGATTCTCCCTAAGTTTTCATCAATGAATTGTTTAACCACATAAAATTAAATTTTCATAAATATATGACGTTGCCGTCGTTGCGTGATATGAGTTTTTCAATACCAAATAATTTAATTCTTGTACACGAAAGGCAAGTTCATTGACTTTTTAATCCCACCCTTTCTCATTATAATCCTGCTGGTCAATGCTTATCACCTAACTTGATCAATCCTTATCACCTAACTAGACGTTTGGTTGAGTGAGATTTAGTAAAATTGAATTGAATTGTTTGAATTCAGATATGCATTTGGATTGTAGGATTACTTCTACTAATCATTTACTAAGAAAAAGTCATAAATAGCCTTAAATTGAATGGAAACAAGCACACTCCATTCTTGTAAATTTATTCAAACAATAAAAATGAAACATTGTTATATCACCTTTCACATGAGATTGACATATCCCTTCATGGAGGAATTTAATACACTTTGTATCCGGACTGAAAATATATATTGAACCCTCATATCCCACAAATCAAACGATAGATGAGTTAGGATTAAATGTCTAATTGATTTATCCCGATCAATCCCGCGAGCTCGTCCTAAATTTGACTTTGACTTTTCAATTATAAATTCATCAAATTAGAAACACGAAACCCCTACCCTCTATTTATTTATATCCTCATTCAACAAAGCAAAAATTCAACAAAAGAGGGAGAGAAATTGAGAAAGAAACTATGTTCACGCAACAAGCTAAGATTTTCCTATAAATAGTCCTTACAACATCAACCTGCTACATTCAAACAAAAGCGAAAGAAAGGTTTAAGGATGTCGCGTGATTGCCCAGGTATGTACAGTAATTATTAATTAATCACAAGTTAATCGATCCCATGTTTAAACATTAATGCGTTAGTCTTTTGAGATGCAAATTAACTCCAACAAAACCCTTGTCATTATTCTCAAATTATTTATATTTAATGACAAGATACTACTCTCGTTTCTTTGAATGCTGTCATTAAATATGAGAATAATGATATGATCACTTTCCGTGAATATATAGAATATATTTTTAACTAGAAGCTATACTGACAAAATTTGATTTTTTTTTGGTAATTAATTAATGATGCAGTTATAGTATTTGTAACTGATAGATATATGCATTTTGTTGTCGCATGGATATGTTGTTTTGATGCACACTATAATAAAATTAGCCCGATACAAACTAATCCGTCATTATTTCCAATTTATATTTTCATGACTTTCCTATGCACCCCATGATGCACCGATTCAAATTGGTTTACTCTAAACCTTAACCCTTAAACAATGAACCTTAAATCATATATGAATCATTTGGGCCGGGTGAACCATGAACCACTTGGGCCGGGTTTGGGTTCGGGTATTTAAAAAAAAAACCATCTAAAACTGAAATTAAAGTTAAAAGAAAACCGAAATTGAAAAAAGAAAAAAAAAGTTAAAACTAAAAAAAATTAAAAAAAGAGCTTTTAAAATTAAATTGCACCAATTTTATTGGTGCATGTGGTGCACATGAGAATTTGCCTAAAATATAATAATAAAATTTTCTTTCATTATAAGTCAATTTTGTTGTAGTTATAGTGACCGATATAATTGAGGGAAATGATACTAAAATATAATTAATTATATATGTAATAAAAATGAATTCATAAATTGCAAATTAATTGTAAAACTATATATGATTTAAATATGACTACAAAATACAAAAAATATTTTTGTAAACTAAATAATAACTTATGTAAAATTATTGAAATTAATATATATATATATATATATATATATATATATATATATATATACACATATTATTTTCAATAATTTTACATAAGTTACATATCTACAAATATATATATATATATATACTCCCTCCGTCCCATTTCAACTTGCACACTTACTTTTTTATCGTATTTTAGCGAGCGAGTTGTTTATTAGTATTTGAAATGATAAAGTGACTTTTAAAGAGAAGTATGATAGATCTATCTCTCCTCTATTATATGTCTTTTTAAAAATTATCTTATCATTTCAAATACTAATAAAAAAACTCGCTCGCTAAAACATGAAAAACCGGTAAATGTGAAGCTTCAAAAGGGACGGAGGGAGTAATATGTATATATTTAATTTAAAATCTAAGAAATTTTTAAAAAATATATCTATAATATTTATATAATTAAAAAAATCAAACCAAATAATATATAGAATTTGAGTATAATTTAAAAATACTTTACCATGCACCAGCTTCGCAACTAATACTTTATGTTAAAACATTTGATACTCTCTAATGAAATAACTAATTTTTTTCATTAAACAACTAATACTATTGAAAGAATACACACGAAATGCAAACTAGTTGCACAACACGACTTTCTCTGCAATCGCCATTGCCACCAACCCATCCCACCACACTACCAATTAGCACTCATCATCGCAAAAAAAAAAATCGCAAAATTAAAATCAATTTCGATATCTTTTTATCACGTAGATTAATATCAAACACATAAAAATTATAATTGTTGTAACCTATAAACTATAGTATGAACTTCATTGCTTCTTCAATGTGATTTCTTGAATTTTTGGGGCGATTTTGGAGGGGGAGGGGTGAACTAGGGTTCCATTTTTAAAAATTAAAAATATACATATAATCCATATATAATCTTAATTTATGTTAAATCGAAATAAATAAATAATATATATAGTCTTATATAGTTTAAAATAAAAATAAATATTTTCAAATAAAGTAATAATTTATGTATAATTTAAAAAAATAAAAAATATATAGAATCTTTAATATCAAATGGAATTCAAAATTGTTAATTACATTTTTATAAATCTTAGTTATGAAATTATGCTTAATATTTTTTGAATTATAAATTAATTATATAAATTTAAATCTCAAATTTACACTAAATAAATTATAAAGGTGTAATTAACAAATTGATTTTTTTGGGAAATATGCAATTTTATGGGACCAAATCTGCAATTTTTTTGGACCAAATCTGCAACTAACGGCGCATGTGATTCACTTCCGTTAAAAATGGACGGAAAATCTTATGAGACCAAATTTTTCGAAAAAAATATCATTTTGCAATTGACACATTCTCTTGGGACCAAAAGTGCAATTTATCCTAGTAAGTGATTAAGCTAATGAATTAATATATGAATTGTTGTTGTTGCAGATGTTGTTGGAAAGAGCGTATGGCCGGAGCTGGTGGGGGTGCCGGGACCCACTGCGGTGACGACTATCGAAAGGGAGAACCCGACCGTAAATGCAGTGATCGTACGACCAGGCGATATTATAACTCAAGATGTCCGATGTGATCGTGTTAGGGTTTTCGTTGATGCTGCAGGCAATGTTCAAAGTGTTCCTACTGTTGGTTAAATCCCCAATCCCACATTAATTATCATCATCTGAAGTACCATGTATTAATTAAATAAGTTTCGTGGCAATAAATAAAACAAGCTCATACAGCTTCTATTATATGTATATATATATAATATATGCATGAGTCGTACCCTTCTTTAATTTTCTATATTTATTTAGAAAAGATTAAAATTGTGCGCTACTCACTCTGCCATCTGACACGCTTGCATGTGACATAGTCTAATCTGTGTTTGACACCTCTTTGGAAGGAGTTGATATATTAATTTGTAATATTTTGTACCCTATACATGTGAGAGAATACATCATGTATAGGAGTTTTTTTTTTAATTTTAAAGTTTTTACTTTGGTAGATGAGAAACCTATGCATTGGACGATTACATGATATAGTCTATGGATCACTAATTAAATGACCCGCTGATCTTGCGATCAATACTGTGTGACGAACCAAAAAATTATCAAAGAGGTTCAAAAAGTGTAACAAATAAGCACAGATGCATCTTGCAATTTAAGTGTATTTTTTTTTAAAGAGTTGATCTTTCATGAATAGTGAATTTAAATTATTTGATCAATTTTACCTATTTCAACACATTTTTCTAATCCACTAAACTTAATTCGTATTATACACAGAATAGGTTCACACCGTTAATTAAAAATAAGTTTCATTAGCCACCCAAGAATTTCTCTTTTTAAAGTGTAAATATTGGTGACAGGAAACCTACCCAATAAACAAAAATTAATTAGGATCACTAATGAGTGATTGGAATTTACGTTTCACAGCTCAACTGACATTAAGTACACCAACTAACACGAGAATTTGTAAGTAATATATGTGGAGTTTAAATCATAAATGGTCTCACATGATTTTGGCCCAAATAGATTAGTCTCATTTTTTTTTATAATTGATTTAGTATCAATATCATTGAAAATCTTCAATTTAAGTTTCAATTTCTTCGAAAATTTCAAAATTACATCGTTTCGTCGATTGAATTTGGAGATTTCGTACTGCAGGTGTGATTGGACTGTCATGTGACTAAATTTATTTAAGGTATAAGTTATGGGACTAAATCATCTAATACGTAGTACCAAGTATTAATTAAATAAATTTGGTGGCAATAAATAAACAATACAAACTACTACTTTATATGTATAACATCCACCCACTGCATTGACAACCCTCTTAATAAAATAATTAAAAAAATATTTATTACAGCATTATTATATTACACTTAATTTATTACTCTTAGTTACTTTTTTTTTTTTGAACAATTCCACTACTCAGATGCAATTAATACTTTATTTTTAATCATCTCACTTAAAATTAGAATTATGTATTAACATTTTTTTACTACTTAATCAATTTTCTTTGGGTTTTGAAAAAAAAAATCATTTTTCTTAAACTTTATACACTAAAATTTAGAAACATTATAGTGTAGCCTCTATATTTCAATCTAACTTAATCCAAACATAGCTAATTGTGTTCTTTAAAAATAGGGTTAATTCTAAAATAAATACACGACTTTTATGCTAAATATCAATCTAATCACGATCTTCAAGATTATTGTATTAAAGCTCAATCTTTGATATTATTGCAACTCGATACACGTTTTATTTTCTCCGGCCTAGAAGAGATGACATGGCTGATTAGTGGTGATTTACTTAAGAATTTGTGCTATTTCATAGCTAGATGTGATGTTTCTTGCATGATTTTGGATATTATATTGTTGGATTGGGTAGAAAAGTTCATCTAGGCTTGTGTGATTGATTTATGGAGGAATTGGGTTGAAAAAGAAGATTTTATGAAAAAATGGAGAAAAAGAGGTTGCTCGAGTCGAGCAGCCTTACTCGAGTCGTGCAGAGCCTAAAGGCGGACTGGTTGAAATGCGATTTTGAAGAGGACAAGATTCTCAAGCTGCACGAGCCGAGCAACATTGCTCGGCCATTTCGATCAAGCACGACAAATTGATACAGTGAGTTTGGCTGAGTTCTGAGTTGCTCGACCAAACTCTGGTCGAGCAGATCTGCTTGAGTCGAGCAGCCCGAGAAAATGAAAATGAGGGCACGACTTTCGCACGTGCTCGACCTCCCTTGGTCGAGCACCTCTGCTCGAGTCGAGCACTGCAAGAATTCTGAATTTCTCAAATCTGACCTAGGGACACATGCCAGAGGATTCCAAAGCATATATAAAGACCCAATTTCATTTTTTTTATCATTCAGCAGCTGGTAGAGAGATAGGAAAGCAAGCAAGTAATACTTTTTAGAGTTCCAAATAATACTTTTGCTAGTTTTTCATTTTTTCTTCCATAGATAGTTTAGATCCTCATAGAATAGCTTAGTTCTAGCTTTATTTACATTTCAAGCAAGGATTCAAAGAGGATTTGTGAGTTTTGTTATGCTTTTGTGCTACAATTTCATCCAAGAGGTGATTCTTACTTTTTATTGCATTTTACTTGTTAATTTTATTATGGGTTCCTTGAATTCTTGTTGTTTAGCCATGGGATTTGCCTTGTGCACCATGGGCTAAGGTTCTTAGTGTTTAGATGTTTGGAATTGTGATGATGATTAGTTAATTGATTTGATTATTGTTGTTTATCTCTATTGATGGTGATCCTTTAGATTAGGGGATTTTACTTGTTCAATTTGGTTGGGTTTTGCTATTAGCTTGTGTGTTTATGCTAGTTTATCACAACGAGAGTTGGGTAGACGGGATTAGGCATATGGACATTGGTTTAATTCACCGGATTTGAGTTAATTATGCTCTATTGCAACGAGAATTGAATAGAAACAAAAGAACCCCTCTAATTTACATTGGCTACTTTAGATAATACCAAGAGTGGAAAGTGAAGAGCATATAGGAGAATTAAACTTAGTATACAAGTGGGAAAACACAGAGACGGAGTAGTTAGATAATTAGAGGACCATATTCGTGCAATTACCCGGGTTAGAAAGAGGAGATTCTCCTCCCGATCCGAGAATTTAAAATGATATCAGACCCTAGGCTTATTAAGTACAGGAATGGTAAATGTCTAGTGATCGCTCTTATGGAATATCCAGAAATAGAAGCAAACACCATAATTAATCTTTTGATAATCATCTCACAAGGAAAAACACCTGAACACCTCATCTCTCACTTGGAAACAAAATTGTTTGTTGCCTAATTGCTTTCTTTTTGCTTGTCGTATTTTCTTGTTGTTAATCTTTGTTTAGTTGATAATTTAATTTTAACTCAAAAAACCAAAACATGTTTCACACTATAATCACGCCACAACACATAGCAATTGGGGTATATTCCACATCATAGTCCAGTGGATCGATATTTAACCGGGCACACAACGACACCTTCCTTCACTTGGGAAGTAGGTGTGGTAAACACGTGTCAAGTTTTTGGCGCCGTTGCCGGGGACTAGGTTGTGTTGATTTTCTTTTAAGTAACTAACATTGTTAATAGTCGGCTTGGAGATTTGTGGTGGTTGTTGATTCTCTAGGTGTGTATGATCACAAGAACAAGTGGGATTGAACCAATTCTCATTGATCTTGAGATTGAAGCCATGGCTAGGAGAAGAATTCGGGACCGAAATCGAAGATTAGCCTAACAAAGAGCAATGGGCGAAAATCAAAACAACCGAATGAATATGGAAGAGGGGGACAATGGAGATCGCCTGATGTGGGAATATTTCAACCCACAAGTGCAAAGGCACTACGATGGCATAGCCTGTCCGACGATCGCGGCTAATAACTTTGAAATCAAACCGGCCCTCATTCAAATGCTCCAAAAACAACTATATGGTGGAGGGAAGAATGAGGATCCTAATCGACACATAGCTCAATTCTTGGAATATGCGGACACGGTCAAGATCAATGGGGTCACAGACGATGCTTGGAGAGCTCGAACCTTCACCTTCACCTTGAGAGACAAGGCAAAAGATTGGATTGTCTCCTTACCACCCGATAGTCTTGGCTCGTGGGACATATTATGCCAAAAGTTCTTGATGAAGTTCTTCCCACCAGCAATGACACTTCAACTCAAGAAGGAGATCGCCCAATTTCGACAAAGAGGTGTGGAGAACTTATACGAAGCTTGGGAGAGATACAATGCCATGTTAAGGAGGTGCCCACAACACAATTTCTTCAACGATCAAGTGGTGAGCTATTTCTACTATGGTTTGAGTGACGAGGCAAGGATGTTTATCGATTCATCGATCGTTTGAAAATAGGTGAGCTCCAACCAACGTCCTTGACATTGCAACTGACGGATCGTTCTATCACTTACCCTGATGGTATTATAGAAGATGTGCTCATAAAAATTGACAAATTTGTGTTTTCGGCCGATTTTGTGGTGCTAGAGATGGAAGAGGACGTTGAAATTCCTTTGATCTTGGGTAGACCATTTCTAAGGGCGGTGGTGGACATGTATACGGGCAAGGTGACCTTGAAGCTCTATGATGAGGAGCTCGTTTTCGACTCCTACAAAGCCATGAAGCATACATTTGAGAAGGAGGAGTGCAAAATGATCGATGTAGTCGAAAATAGTGTTCAAATGGAATTCAAAAAATTCTTTGACCCCTACTTTGCCAATGGGTACTACAATGCACTCTTTGAGAACGATGAAAGCTCTTTTGAGGATGATGATTGCAAAGAGTACTTGAAGTGGATCAAGTCAATGAAGTGTGAGGAAGGAAAAAGATCCCAAGCTTGCCATTAAGGGATCCGGTTGAGGGAGTGGAAAAGAAAGAGGAGAAGAAAACCAGGTTAAAGCCATTGCCCGAGCATCTCACATATGCATATCTCAAGGATGGTGAAAAATTTTCGGTAATTGTTTCTTCCTTTCTCAATTCGTGTGAGTTAGAAAAATTGTTGGGGGTGCTTCGTAAGCACAAGTCCGCAATTGGGTGGACAGTTGAGAATATCAAGGGAATCAATCCCTCCTTATGCATGCATAAAATAAGAGTAGAGGAGGGTAGTAAACCAATTGTCCAACACCAAAGGAGAGTGAACCCAATAATACAAGAGGTAATTAGGAAAGAGGTCATAAAATTTCTTGATGCGGGTATGATTTACCCAATTTCGGATAGTCCTTGGGTGTCACCACTCCACTTAGACTATAGGGAATTGAAAAAAGCTACATGCAAAGATCACTTTCTCCTTCCCTTCATGGACCAAATGCTAGATAGGCTTGGGGTTTCGATTTTTATTGCTTTCTCGATGGGTACTCTGGGTATAATCAAATTATGATTACCTCGGAGGACCAAGAGAAGACAACATTCACTTGTTCAATCGTATGCTTGGAGACGCATGCCCTTTGGGTTGTGCAATGCCCCGGCTACGTTCTAAAGGTGCATGATGTCGATCTTTCATGTTTTGATTGAAAATATAATGGAAGTGTTTATGGATGATTTTTCTGTGTTCGGTGAATCGTTTGATAAATGTCTTTTTAACCTTGAACTTGTGCTAACAAGGTGCTAAGAGACTAACCTTGTCCTTAATTGGGAAAAATGTCATTTCATGGTTAAGGACGGGATAGTACTTGGTCACCATGTTTCTTCAAAGGGGCTTCAAGTAGATCGAGCAAAAGTGGTGGCAATTGAGAAACTTCCTCCACCTTCTAATGAAAAAGGTATTCGTTCCTTCTTGGGGCATGTCGGCTTCTATAGAAGGTTTATAAAAGATTTTTCTAAACTCTCAAAGCCCCTCTCTCATCTACTTGAAAAGGGTGTCTCATTTGTGTTCACTAATGATTGTCTTGAAGCTTTCTTAGCATTGAAGGAAGCACTTATAGCCTCTCCAATTTTGGTGACTCCAAATTGGGATGAACCGTTCGTCCTCATGTGTGACGCGAGTGATTATGCAATGGGGGTGGTGCTTGGGCAAGTCAAGGAGAAGAAATTTACGGCAATCTATTATGCATCAAAGACTTTTGTTGGGAGATGAATTTAATAAAGATTTTGATTAGATCCTAAAACCCCTAAGTATGACATGTATCTAGACATCTTGGTAGTATAGGATCAAGTTTCACTAGGTACTAAGACTCAAGATTATCTGCACCCTGTATAGTCAGCAGATATAGATCAGGGATAAATAGGTATGTTAGAATTTGCGTGAAAAACTCAGTAGTTCCTGAGGAACTCAGAAGAATCCTGAAAACTCAAAAGACCCTGAAGTTTGAAGATCCTGAAGACTGAAGATCTTGAAGACCAAAGATTCTGAAGATTGTTTTGTACTGACCCAAAAGACCCTGAACAAGCCATTTCTAGTTGAATAGTGTTTTGTTCATTCTTAATACAAACAAAGAGAATGTTATGCATTCGTGGACATTAAGGAACATATCAGTTCAGTGTAGTTGACCTAAAAAGAGCCGTTTTGTTTGTCTATGTTCAAAGGAAGACTTCGACTAATGAGGAGGCGACAACAGTGTACTATACTGACACTGAAAGCGACTTATCTCTAAAGAAATGTCAGGGTGATATCTTCCAGTTCACAGAAGTTGGTGATTGGTTGTGTGGCTGTATATTACCTAAACCATGCAAGGGTGTGTTCAAACCCTAAATAGTTGTTCATCAATAACCAAAAGAGGAAACCTTGAAGCTGTCTCTCCAACGGATAGTTTTTCAAGAGTGGACTCTTAGAGAGTGGCCTATAAATACCAAGGCCTTGCACACAACCAAGGTTACGGGAAATCAAGCAACTCAAGAGCTCATTCGTATTCAAGTTTATGTTTTGAAGCACTCGGAACCCTAAGAATTTTCCAAGTGTTTCATCTTAGAAGAGAGCTCATTTACTAAGCCTAGATTCAAGCATATTCAAAGCTTAGTTAGAGATATCCTAGCCTTTTACTTGTGTTTGATTGTAAAAGGATATCTCACCTTAGTTGGAAACTAACCAAAACCCAAACCCTTTTATTTGGAAGTTTGAGTGTGTAGTTGTTGGAGAGTGAGAGTTGTATAGAGTGAGTAAGCTGCAGGTGTTCATCTTGAAAACTCTAGAGAAGAAGTTAGTAAGCTGCTTGTGTTCAGTCTGAAAGCTTGTGTGTGTTGAGTTAGTAAGCTGCAGTATTTCAGCCTGAAAACTCATAGTGGAAAGTTAGTAAGCTGCTGAGTTCAGTCTGAAAGCTTAAGGTAGTAGTAGTAGTGTGTTAAGGAATTTCTCTAAGGATCAGAGAGAGTGGACCTAGGAGCTTGAGTCTCTGAACCACTATAACTTGCTGTGTTGCTTGCTTTCTGTTTTGCATTTTATCTTGTTGCATATTTTTCACTGAAAGCATACTCAGTTTTTTGATATTCAGTTGGAATCAATCCACTGAAGTTGTATTAAGTTGATCACAACCTTAACCACTATTTCACTGAGAAAACAAGATTTTCAGCAAAGTAAAGTAAGTATAAACCTAGGGCCTACACATTCCGCATTCTAGATAAGCTAGTATAGATAGTTATCAAACTGATCAACTCTCCTGAGTAGTTAGTAAGATCATTATCTACTCCAAGCTTATTTGAACTCTGTTTTAAAACTCAGAATCAGTTGAGCTAATTTGAAGTCTCTGAAAGCAGCTCAGTGTTATTGTCTTAGTAGACTCAGGACTAATCTTCGGGACACCCTGACTCACTGATTATAGTGTTTTCTGAAAAGTTCTAAAATCACTATACACGTGTATTCCCCCCCCATACATTTGTGAGACTCGTTTACCCCGGGACCAACAACTTTCAACCCCGCCCAAGCTAATTACACCACAACGGAGAAGGAGCTATTGGTTGTAGTCTATGCTTTTGATAAGTTTTGCCCCTACCTTGTAGGGGGGGAAACTATTGTGTACACGGATCACGCAGTAATTCGGTACCTTATTGCCAAGAAGGATGCAAAGCCAAGGTTGATCCGATGGGTGCTTCTCCTTCAAGAATTTGACATAGAGATCCGGGACAAGAAGGGGACTGAAAATATAATAGCCGATCATCTTTCGATGCTAGAGAGGGACAAAGACTTTGTAGAAGAAGAAACCGAGGTGAAGGAGGAATTCCCGGATGAGAAGCTTTTGAAGTTGGAAGAGCTCTTTGAAGAGGTTGAGAGGATTTCCGTGATGAGAATTGAGGTGAAAGAACCTTAATATGCTGATTTTGTCAACTACTTGGCTTGTGGCAAGCTTCCCAATGGGATTCCTTCATATGCCAAAAATAAAATTCTCAAAGATGTGAAGAGTTTCATTTGGGACGATCCGGTGCTGTACAAGAGAGGTCAAGATTCTATCATGAGAAAGTGTGTTCCAAATGAAGAAGTTGAGGAAATCTTAACCCGTTGTCACTCTTTACCATGTGGGGGCCATTTCGGAGCATCAAAGATGGGAATGAAAGTTCTCCAATCGGGTTTCTATTAGCCCACGATTTTCAAAGATAGTCAAGAGTTCGTTCAAAGGTGTGATCAATGCCAAAGGATGGGAACAATAACCAAGAGAGATGAAATGCCTTTGAACATCTTTTTGGAGGTAGAGATTTTTTATGTTTGGGGGATTGATTTAATGGGACCGTTTCCTCCTTCATTTGGATTCATCTATATCCTTGTGAGGATGGGTTATGTGTCAAAATGGATGTAGGCCATTCCTACCAAGCTCAATGATGCAAAGACCGTGATTCAATTCCTAAAGAAGAATGTGTTCACCCGATTTGGAGTGCCAAGAGCGTTGATAAGTGATAGGGGGGACCCACTTTGTTAACCGAGTCATGGAAAAGTTACTTGGGAAGTATGAAGTTAAGCACAAGGTCGCCACCGCATATCACCCACAAACAAATGGATTGACGGAGGTTTCAAATTGTCAAATCAAGCACATCTTGGAGAAGACGGTGAACTCAAATAGGAAAGATTGGGCAATTCGCCTAGATGATGCTTTGTGGGCTTACCGATCGGCCTACAAGACTCCACTGAACATGTCTCCGTACCAACTTGTTTTTGGAAAATTGTGTCATCTACCGGTGGAGTTAGAGAACAAAGCCTACTGGGCCACTAAACAATTGAACATGGATGGCAAAAAGGCGGGGGAAAATCGTTTGCTTCAACTTCACGAGCTAGAGGAGTTTCGGGAGAATGCCTATAAGAGCTCCCAAATTTTCAAAGAGAAGACGAAGCAGTGGCACGACCAAAGAATTAAGAAGAAAGAGTTCAAAGTTGGAGATAAAGTGATACTTTTCAATACCCGATTGAAACTCTTTCACGGGAAGTTGAAATCTCGTTGGAGTGGTCCGTTTGAGGTGGCCAAGGTCTTTCCAAGTGGTTACATGGAATTGAAGAATGAAAAGGGTGACCAATTCATGGTCAATGGTCACCGGGTTAAGCATTACCTTTCCACATCCCAAGTTGGGAATGTTGGTGTCGATGTTCTAGAATGAAGTTGAGCGACTTTAAGCTCCGTCCGGCAAAGGACGTTAAACCTAGCGCTCAATGGGAGGCAACCCATTTTTACCGCTTTTATGTGTTCGTGTGTTCGTTTAATAGTGTTTTGTATAGTGTTGTTTTTTTGTAGGTGATGGGGTCGTGTGTTCGAGGCTTGGTGGATATCGAGCTTTAAAGGAAGATGTGTACTCGAAGGTCACTTCAGGTACAAGCACTTTCCCCGAACTTAGATTTGCATTGCAAAGTCTAAGTTTGAGGGGGGTGTATTTTCTTATGTGTTTTTGTTGCACCAGCACACCCCCGTTTTTGAGTTTTGGTGATGTTCACCGTATGGCATATTTTTGAGCTTAAATGGTGAAAATACTTGTACATGAATTTTTCCGTGTTGGGCTCTCTGTTGTTGGTATACTTGCTTGTTGAGGTTGAATGATGATGAGCTTAATTGTTAAGATGTGGTTAGTATAGAGCTTAATGGTTCATGGTGCTTGGTGCATATTCTTTGTTTCACTATTTTTCCAAACTTTTAATTGCATAGCAATGAAAAAGTTTGGGGGGGAGTGTTCGTTTTCACAAATTCAATTGCACCAATGCACTTATGCTTGATATTATTGTTTGTGTTAATGTGTGCTTGAATGTTGAGCAAATTTATCCAATTCAATCATTTGGGAAAACAATCAATGGTAAGTGTGGAATAAAGGTGATGAGTTGTTGGAAAGTGGCATTAAATGGTGAGATGACGAAGGAGAAAAAGAGAAATAAAAATGAGGTGCATAAGGAAGAGACCCCGACTCTCTCGATCGAACAAGCGACCTGGCTTGAATCGAGGGGTCAAAAGGTTAGTATTTCTGAAATTTTGCTAGAAGTCAAAGTGCTCTAGTCGAGCACAAAAGGCCCAGCAGCACATTTTATGCAGTGCGTTCCAAGCGTTTATTAGGTTGCTTGACCGAATTTGGTCGAGCACGGCTACTCGAGTCGAACACCCCCTGAAAATTTGGAATTGCTCGAGCGGGGACCCGTGCTCGAGTCGAGCACCCCTGCACAGGTCGTGCACGACCCCGGGTAGACTTAAAATCCCTATTTTCTTCTCTTTCTCTCCCATTTCCCTTCTTCCCCAACTCAACCCAAACCCTAGAAAAATCGCCCCTTGCATATTTTTGCTTCCTTTTCACCATTTTCTCCACCAAACTCCTCTCAAAAGGTATGTGGGTCACTAATCTCTTCTATTTGTGCAAGATTAATGGTATTTTCATGAGTATTGAGTAGTTTCTTGTGCATATGCTTGGTTGGTCGAAAATTTGGGAATTTTTGTACAATGTGATGATATCTTGCATATTTCTTCCATGGTTTGTGTGATTTTTGCCTCTATTGTTGTTGGGTTTCTCAATTGTGGGTTCAATTTTGTCTCATGACGTGAAATTTGGCTAATTTCAGTATGTTGGAAGAATATGTGCTAGAATTGTTATATTTGTTAATTTGTGTCAAGCTTTTGTTTGTTCTTGCTTGTGTTTACAATAACTTGAGTTAATTTTTGGTTTGTCAATGTGTAATTTGAACTGGATGACAATTTCATGTTTACATTCAAATGAGAAAATTGAGGAAAGTTGTAGTATGAGCATGTAGGAATTTTACAATAGTTGTGTGACCTTTGTTGAGTGAATGATAGATGTTCATGCACATTTGTCTTGGTTTGATGTTCATTTTGAGTTGTATGACATTTATTGATTTACTTGGATGTGAACTTTTGGAGAAGAATGGTTGATTTGTTTGTGATGAATGGTAAGAAATGGGGATCCTGTGAGTTGGGTGTGAAAGTCATGGTGAATGCTTGTGCTTTGTGGTATAAATTGATAAATGTTATGTTGATACTTGGTGATAAGTTTTTCAGGTAATGGCAGACAGAAACCTTCGGGGCAGATGCAGAGATCGTGGTAGGGGACCGAATGAAGTACCACCCTTGACCGATGATGAATTAAGAGAAATTGAGGATGATTTAAGAGGTGCTGGAGTCTTGCCTAGAGATTATAACCTTGATTTCGGGGATCGATGGAGGGGAATGGCAAAGAGGTGGCAGAAATTTACCGAAGAGATTGAGCCTACCCGGGTACCCGATATAGAGTACGTTACCGCTATGGGGATATTAGATGATGTCCGGACCCTTTTCCAAAGGGTTGAATGCAAGAATTTCTGGATCGAATGAAGGTTGAGCCACCTCTTTTAATGAATGAGGGGATCACAATGGAATTCCTGAACACTGTCGTTGTGCATAAGAAAGGGGGAGGCCTATCATGATCGACTTCACCATTAATAGCAATCCCTATAGCTTATATGCATCGGAGGTGAATGAAATAATCGGATGCCCCGGAGACCAAGGTGGGGAGTTGTTCCAGAAGCGAGAGGATTTCAACCCCATAGAGTTTTGGAAGGTCATATGCAAAGGGCCATTTGGAAAGCCTACCCCATACCAATAGATAAATGCAAAAGCAAAGATGATATGAAATCCAACTCTACGGTACATTGGAGAAAATTTTGGCCAACACAATTTTTGCTAGAACTGAGGGTGGCTCGATCCCGAATGACGAACACTACTGCTTGTGGTGCTTTATCAACCAACATCGGTTTGATGTCGGTTCCTACTTAATGCTACAAATAGATCGAATGGTGACGAGGGCAGTCCATAGAGTGAAGATAGAGTTGTTCGTCACCATGATTGCCAAGCATTGCGAGTTCGATCTCGAGGATGGAGTGACTGAGTGCAAGAAGCTCAATTTGAGGCACATGGAAAATACACAAGTCTTGAGCCGCCTTCAAGGTCAGTTGTGCTTCAGGCAATAGGATGATAACTACTTTCCTTGCCCAATCCTCGTCTCACAAGCATCTTGGGCACCGAACCAACATCAACCTATTGGGTCCTCGACATCGTGAAGCTGCCACCAGTCTATATGAAAATCTTCGGAATCAAGTGCCTAACCTTCAAGACCCCAATGAACCCCACAAGAAGAACAAGAAGAGCAAGAAGAACAAGAAGAAGGGGGTAACACATTTCTCATGGGGGGGGGGCAAGAAGAACAAATGGAAGAAGAACCCTACCACCCCAGTTTTGAACAACAATACGATCAACAGGAGGATCAACCGGAGGTAGTGGGAGGATGGAGGTTGACAAGAGAAGATTGGGAAGGACTCAACAACAATGTGGCGGATCTTAGGGGAGGGATGAACACAATGAGTTCGGCCATTGATAGAATGAGGGATGAAGTTCAGGCACAACAAGAGGGGATGGAAGTGAGGTATTGGATGAGAGCCCTCTATGTAGAACGATTCCCAAATGAAGACCCCGATCAACCACCTCCCCCTCAGAATCGACGTCGTGGTGCACCTTGAAAAAGGGAAGTGGCCTCAAATGTCATTTCTTCTCTCTCAACTCTTGTTCTTCTCTCCCTACTCTTTTGATCATTGCTACTATTTGGATATTTGGTTTGTACTTATTTTTTGATGGATTTGTGTTGAATTGTCTCATTTCCCTTTTGGATGGATTGGTGATTTGTAATATGAATTGATGATTTGTGGTGTTTGATTATGTTTGATTGATTGTGATTGAATTTTGGTACATGTTTGAGTTTTTGATGGATGATGATGTTTTCTTTGATGTATGGTTATATTGTCTTGAGAATTATTCATTCATGTGATTGTTGAACTTGGTTAAGTGCAATTTGGAAGATTGTGCTCGTTCATTGTTACGAAGCTTGTGAGCTTTTGAGCTTAATTGAAGTGATCTTGTGATATGATTGCATTTTTGTTCTTGAGTGTGTCGTCTACACTTGTGAGTGCTAGAATTTGCCCTTTGAACTTGTTTAAAACTTGACTTAGGAAGAATCATCTAAGAGGATAAGAGGCATTTGTTGTTCTATGAAGTTACTTGGCCATATATGATCCCTACCCAAAGAATAACAATTCCTTAGTTAGCCCGTTTAAGCCTTGTAATTTATTTTCTTGGCAAGCCACATCATGTAACCGAAGTACCATTTGTTTCATAAGCCCATTTGATCCTTGGTCAACTTGGGGAGCTTAAGTGAATGTATCTAGGGAGAAATAATTGTGAAATAAAAGTGAGGGAAGGAGTACCACACTCTAGGATGGGAGGAATGAATGAAAAGAAAAATGGGTAAAAAGAAAAGTTGCCTAGCGTGAAAGATAGAATACAAAAATAAAAATGAAAATGAAAAATTCAAGAAAAAGAGAGTTCTTTCCAAGGGTTAAAAAAAATAAAGGGACAAAAAAAGTAAAAAGAAAAAGGGAACAAAGTTTTCCAAAACCCTTGGAAAATAAAAGTGTGAGGTTGCAAATATGGAGGATAAGTGTTGGGTGTGGGTAAGAGTTCATTGAGAAACTCTTAGGAAAATATGAAGTTGAAGTTGAAAGTTCTGAAACAATTGTTAATCTCTAGTACCAACTCTTGAGCTCTACAAGTTGAGTTATGTCACTTACACCATACTAACCCTACCCGTCCAAAGAGCCCGACATTACAACCTTGCAAAGACCTCTTTGATTAGATGATGATGCTTAAGTAGATGGTAGAGAATTGAGTTTAAGGGCAAGAGTTTGGTCGTTCATTTGTGTAGATTTTGACGATGGAGAGATGCATGACCCTATACACTTGAGGGATGAGAGATACACTACCCGAGAGAATGATGAATGAGTGCATTTGACCGAGTTGCATTTGATCATGTTTGATTTGAAGTGGTGAAGAGTTTGATTGGCAATGTGGTGCTTTGAGAGGAAATTTGATTTGTCTTGTCTTGAACTCGAACTTGGATCACTATTTGAATCTCAAGCAATCACCCCTTTGGTTTTTTTTTTTTTTTTTTTTGCTTGGGGACAAGCAAATCTTTAAGTTTGGGGGGATTGATTAGTGGTGATTTACTTGAGAATTTATGTTATTTCATAGCTAGATGTGATGTTTCTTGCATGATTTTGGCTATTATTTTGTTGGATTGGGTAGAAAAGTTCATCTAAGCTTGTTGTTACGTTTTTTATATTTTCTAGATGATTGTAATATGTTTTTTGAGGTTTCCTGGAATAATATTGCTGATAATATAAATTGCTTGAAGAACAAGATATGAAGATTTGAAGATATGAAGGAATAGGGAGAGAGAGAATTAGATAAGAGGAGAGGTAGTTAGAAGAGAGAGAATGATGTAAATTTTTTGATATTCTCATTCATCGGCCAGTGCCGTATTTGTAACTAACATTGGGGTCCACACAACAATGGATATTCTTTAGGTAATTTAAAAACAGAATCTAAAATAGATAAAGGATATTCTAGATTATTCTAAATGTTTGGGCCCAATTACGGGAAGCCCAAACCTTCCTTCATTCAGATAACCCGTTCAGATGATTTGGCTCAGGTATAACCTGAGCCTCAGTCTTCTCGCTCAGATAGATTGGCTCAGGTGGATCCTGAGCCTCAGTTTTCTCGTTCAGATAGATTGGCTCAGGTGGATCCTGAGCCTCAGTTTCTTCGTTCAGCTTCTTTGGCTCAGGTGGATCCTGAGCCTCAGTTTCTTCGCTCAGTAAGTTCTTTGGCTCAGATGGATCCTGAGCCTCAAGTTCCTCATTCAGGTTTCCTACTGACGATTGAAACCCTGATTTTAACTCTCTTTCCGTACCCATCTCTTTACTCTTCATATTTCTCTCTGGTCTCGCAACAATACTCCCTCCAACGAAAGATCCTTGTCCCCAAGGATGGAATGTAGGAAAATTTTGCATAACAAAGGCGGTATCTTCCCATGAATCGATTTTCCAATCATCGGTAACCCAATAGACACGAACCTGATCTTTCTCTTTTCCGCTTTCCAGGTATCGAAGTCGCTCTGTGACATAGTAAGGTTGGATCGCGAAAAGGCCGTTGCTATCAACCTCTGGAAGAGTCTGTGAAGGTACATACTTAACCCCTATGTGTTTCTTGAGTAAAGAAACATGGAAGACGGGGTGAATCTTTGACCCAATTGGTAGATCTAATTTGTAAGCCACACTCCCTACCCTTTGCAGGATTGTATAGGGGCCAAAGTATTTTGATGATAACTTCAAATTCTTTCGGTATTGAATGGAATTCTGCCGAAAGGGTTGAAGTTTGAGAAAAACTTGGTCTCCTACCTCGAAAACCCTCTCTTGTCTATGCTTGTCTGCTTGTACCTTCATGCGATTCTGTGCTTTGACTAGATTAGCCTTGACTTGCTGTATGATGTGCTGTCTGTGAGTAAGCAGATCTGTAACCTCCTCATTTGTTGAATCCAAATATGGCCCATAAGTGAATCCTGTAGGAGTATACCCATAGAGAGCCTCAAAAGGTGTCATCCTCAGGCTTGAATGATAATTTGTGTTGTACCAGTATTCTGCCATGGGTAGCCATTTCAACCACTGCTTAGGGTTGTCACTTACTAAACACCTCAAGTATTGCTCCAGACATTGATTCACCCTTTTTCACCGGCCCATCGATTGGGGGTGATAAGATGAACTTAGGTGTAATTGAGTTCCCACCAGCTTAAATAGTTCCTTCCAAAAAAAGCTAGTAAATATTTTGTCCCTATCACTCACTATACTAGCTGGTAACCCATGCAGCTTATAGATAACATCCAAAAACACCTTAGCTAAAGATGTAGCAGTATATGGATGTGATAGGGCTATGAAATGTGAGTATTTAGTGAATCTGTCCACTATTACTCATATCACATTCTTTCCCCATGAATTAGGAAGCCCCTCTATGAAATCCATAGAGATATGTGACCATGCTTGGTCTGGTATGGGTAAGGGTTGTAGGAGGCCAGGGTATAAACCTGGGCTTGACTTATTTCTGGCACATACTTCACACTTCTTGACCCACATCAACACATCATTTTTCATATTAGGCCAAAAAAACATCCTCTTAAGCCTCTGATAAGTTCCTGTAACCCCAGAATGCTCTCCATAGGGTGTGGAGTGCATTTCAGAAAGGATTAAATCTCTTAATCCACTACTGCTACCCACAACCAACCTCTCTTTATATCTCAGAATGCCATTAGTGAACTGAAATAAGGGATAAGTATTAGGATCAATACCTTTGGCTTTGATGATTTCCTTAATGTAACCATCATCAGTGTAACTCAGCAGGACCTGATCCAACCAAGTTGGGACCATTGTAGATATAGCAGAACAACTGTTCTCCTTCCTGGATAATGCATCAGCTACACTGTTCTCACTCCTCTTTTTATACAAAATCTCATAGTCAAGACCCAACAGCTTAGTAATCCATCTTTTTTGTAGTGGGGTTACCACCTTCTGGTCCAGAAGGTGTTTCAAGGATTGTTGGTTAGTCTTTATAGTGAATTTCTGCCCCTGCAAGTAGTTTTTCCACTTCTCAATAGCCATTAGTACTGCCAAAAACTCCCTCTCATAGACAGAGAGTGCTTGGTTCCTTGGACACAAGGACTTACTCATGTAAGCAATGAGCTTTCCTTCTTGAATGAGAACAACACCAATTCCCTTCCCACTAGCATCAGTTTCCACCACAAATCTCTTTGTGAAATCAGGTAATGCTAGCACTGGGACACTCACCATGGCTTCCTTCAACTTCTGAAAAGCTAGGCCTGCCTCAGGGTTCCATTTGAAATTGTCCTTCTTGATTAAGGAAGTGAGTGGTTTGCTGATGAAACCATATCCCTTCATAAATTTCCTGTAATACCCTGTTAAGCCCAAGAAACCCCTTAGTTGTTTAATGGTTTGTGGTTTTGGCCATTGATACATACACTCAATCTTTCCTGGATCAGTGGCAACTCCATCTTTAGAAATTATGTGGCCCAAATACTCCACACTAGTCTGGCCAAAACTACATTTGCTTCTCTTAACAAACAACTTATTGGCCCTCAAAAGTTGTAAAACTGCTTCCAAGTGAACTAAATGTTGTGTTTCCTCGGTGCTGTAAATGAGGATATCATCAAAAAAGACCAACACAAATTTCCTCAAGTGATCCCTGAACACCTGATTCATCAGTGATTGAAATGTAGCAGGTGCATTGCACAACCCAAATGGCATCACTAGGAATTCATAATGACCATTATGGGTCCTGAAAGCAGTCAACTGCCCATGCTTCTTCTTCATTAGGATTTGAAAGTACCCTGACCTCAAATCTATCTTTGAAAAGATCTTAGCACCTTTAAGCTCATCTAGTAACTCATCAATGATAGGAATAGGGTAGTTGTGCTTGATTGTGAGTTCATTAAGGTACCTGTAATCCACACATAGCCTCCAGGTGCCATCTTTTTTCTTCACCAAAATCACAGGTGAAGCAAAATGGCTCTTACTGTGTTGAATTACTCCTGTAGTCAGCAAATCCTTTACAATCTTCTCAATCTCCTCCTTATGGCTGTGAGAAGTTCTATATGGATACTGCTGTTTAGGGATGCTCCCTGGTTTGAGTATAATCTGGTGTTCCACCCCCTTCCCTGGTGGTAATTCTACTGGTTCCTCAAATATATCCTTATAAGCTAGTAGTAGCTTATGTAACTCAGGATCATCTTCAGTGTGGGTAGGAGGTGCTGATGTAATTAAATACATCTCATTAACTTCCTTAAGGGCCTCTGTGTGGATCATCTGATATAATCCCACATCAGAAATCAACTTACATTCAGCTGATGAAGTAAGTGCTTGTAGTTTCACCCTCTTCCCAAGCAAGTTGACTGTGAAAGTCATCTTTTCATAGTCAAGCTCAATAGGTGTGCAAAATTTTAACCAATCCCCTCCTAGGATCAGATCACAACCCTCATTCTCCAACAACCTCAGTGGGTAGGTGAACTGATGTCCCTGCATGTTCCAAGTGAAAGGATTCACTTGTTGTGAGCTGACCAACCTTTGCCCATTAGCAACCTTCACCAGTATGGGTTTAGCATCACTCAATGGGCATTTGAGCCTTTTAGCAGTAGTCTTTTGTATAAAACTCAGGGTGCTACCTGAGTCTATGAGAATGTGGAGTTTGTGGTGTTCAAACTCCCCAAAAAGCCTTATGGTAGTAACTCCATCTTCACCACTTAGAGCATTTAGTGACATCTGGACTTCTTCCATGATGTCAGCCCCATAAACTGCCTGTTCCTCCCCTTCAGTGGTAGGAGAAGAGAAGGTTTGAGTATCTTCCTCTTCTTCTGCCAGAATCATGTATGAAATTCTCTGTTTGCATTTGTGCCCATGCACAAAAGGTTCATCACAGTTGTAACATAGTCTCTTCTCCTCCTAAATGCCATCTCTCAGAGGAGATAAGATTTTGAAAGGTGGTTTCCCTTTACTGGTATGGCCCCCAGTAGCATCACCCTTCTTCCACTGCATAAAATTAGAGTTAGAGTTAGGGTTAGGGTTAGGGTTAGGGTTAGGATTAGAAACCCTGGAATAGGGATTAAGTTTTTTAGTTAGTCTTGGCAATAAATTTGATCTTGCTTCCCTGCCCAATCTAATAGCATGTTGAAGTGTGGTAGGTTCAAACATGGCTACTGTAGCTTGTAGCTCTTCATTAAGTCCTCCAATGAAACTTGCCACAAAATAGGTTTCTGAGAATACATCCCCAAGAATTACCAAAGATACAAGCTTTTCAAATTTCCTCATACTTATCAACATAATCTTCATAGCTACTAGTTTGTTTGAGTTTGTTAAACTCGAGAAATCATCAGAGAGTCCTTAATCTCCTCAAATCTAGTTGAGAGAATAACCAAAAATTGTGTCCAAGTTAATTCCACATTTCTTTGATTGAAATTATGAACCCATATTGCTGTTTTACCCTCAAAATGGATAGTAGCCAAAGTGATTTTTTGTTGATCACTCATACTGGGCATAAGCTTAAAATACCCATTGGATCTCAAGATTCCCCCATACCCTAGGTTTAGAGCCATCAAACCTAGGGAATTCAATCTTAGCAATGGGTTGTGAAATTGAGTACCATCGCTTAACCTCCTTGAGATTCCTCGACTTGATAGGATGATCCCCACCAAATTTTCCAGAAGTTAGGCCCTCCACCACCGATCCAAAGCTAGGACTCCCCAAAATAAAGGCCCTTCATTGTGACCCTTTGCTTTTTCCATATTCAACAAATAGAATCGCATAGTCATCAAAGTGTTAGTCATAAGCTCAAATTTCTCTTCCATCTTGGTTGTTAAACCATGCATATTGTCTGTTAGCTTCCCTTCTACTACTTCCAGCTTCATGGCTTCCGTTTGGATTAATAATTCCAGCTTTCTGTGTGATTCTTGCAGATCCTTGGAGCGCGTTCCCTCGGCCATGATCAAAACTTGGCTCTGGAATACCAAATGTTACGTTTTTTATATTTTCTAGATGATCGTAATATGTTTTTTGAGGTTTTCTGGAATAATATTGCTGATAATATAAATTGCTTGAAGAACAAGATATGAAGATTTGAAGATATGAAGGAATAGGGAGAGAGAGAATTAGATAGGAGGAGAGGTAGTTAGAAGAGAGAGAATGATGTAAATTTTCTGATATTCTCATTCATCGGCCAGTGCCGTATTTGTAACTAACATTGGGGTCCACACAATAGTGGATATTCTTTAGGTAATTTAAAAACAGAATCTAAAATAGATAAAGGATATTCTAGATTATTCTAAATGTTTGGGCCCAATTACGGGAAGCCCAAACCTTCCTTCATTCAGATAACCCGTTCAGATGATTTGGCTCAGGTATAACCTGAGCCTCAGTCTTCTCGCTCAGATAGATTGTCTCAGGTGGATCCTGAGCCTCAGTTTTCTCGTTCAGATAGATTGGCTCAGGTGGATCCTGAGCCTCAGTTTCTTCGTTCAGCTTCTTTGGCTCAGGTGGATCCTGAGCCTCAGTTTCTTCGCTCAGTAAGTTCTTTGGCTCAGATGGATCCTGAGCCTCAAGTTCCTCATTCAGGTTTCCTACTAACGATTGAAACCCTGATTTTAACTCTCTTTCCGTACCCATCTCTTTACTCTTCATATTTCTCTTTGGTCTCGCAACACTTGTGTGATTGATTTGTGCAGGAATTGGGTTGAAAATGAAGATTTTGTGAAAAAATGGAGAAAAAGAGGTTGCTCGAGTCGTGCAGAGCCTAAAAGCGGGCTGGTTGAAATGCGATTTTGAAGAGGACACGATTCTCAAGTTGCACAAGCCGAGCAACATTGCTCGGCCATTTCGGTCGAGCATGACATATTGATATAGTGAGTTTGGCTGAGTTCTGAGTTGCTCGACCAAATTCTGGTCGAGCAGCCCGAGAAAATGAAAATGTTGGCACGACTTTCGCCTGTGCTCGACCTTCCTTGGTCGAGCACCTCTACTCGAGTCGAGCACGACAAGAATTCTGAATTTCTCAAATCTGTCCTAGGGACACATGCCAGAGGATTCCAAAGCATATATAAAGACCCAACTTTATTTTTTTTATCATTCAGCAGCTGGTAGAGAGATAGGGAAGCAAGCAAGTGATACTTTTTAGAGTTTCAAGTAATACTTTTGCTAGTTTTTCATTTTTTTTTCTTCCATAGATAGTTTAGATCATCATAGAATAGATTAGTTCTAGCTTTATTTACATTTCAAGCAAGAATTCAAAAGAATGTATGAGTTTCGTTATGTTTTTGTACTACAATTTCATTCAAGAGGCGATTCTTACTTTTTATTGCATTTAACTTGTTAATTTTAGGGATAATTGCTTTCTAATACAAATTTCCCTACTCTCTACTATCATGCACTACAATTGCTTTTGGCTATTTCATTTTAATACAAAAGGACAATTTTTTTGTCTAAAATGCCCCCATCTCACACCGGTAATATCATACGCTCATCCCCACTTTTCATTATTTCAAATAATTTCAAAAAATATCCTTCATTCTGAAATCATCTCTTTCTCTCTCTAAAATGTTCATCCTCTCTCTTCCTAAGGCGCAAGAAATTGAGAAATGAATTCTGAAATTCTATATTCAAAAGCAGTGAGATAATCCGCCGCCGCCAGCACCGAAAGGCTCGACATCCTCGACGATGAGCGGCGCGTCACCGGCTTCACCATTGTCGGCGGCGACCACCGCTTGAAGAATTACCGATCCGTGACCTCTGTGCACGAGGTGGTGGCGTGTGACGGCGGCGCGATCTCCAGGATGTTCAAGGAGACGAACGGTACATGGCGGTGCTGCTTCGATTTAATTTTTTTTATGTTATGAAATACTCAAATCTATTCGATTTGTAAAGAAGATGATAGATTTTGTTATGAAATACTCAGATCTGTTCGATTTTTGTAAAGAAGATGAACACATCGATTCGAAGAAGAAGTTGTACGGCAGTACAAAGGCGGGGACGCCGTCGTCAACGGCGAAAGGTGGTTCATATTTGGGCATTTTGAAGAGAATTTTGAGGAAATTATTGCGTTGCAGAATTCAAGGGCTTCTGAGCAAGCGATTCTTCTTCATGATGACGATCTCGTCCCTGGTGCTAAAGATAAAGATAATGAATTGAATCTAGGTGTGGTTTCTCTAATGTTGAAGACCATGAAGTAGTAGTTATTGATACAGGATTGGATGCGAAAGGGCGTCAAAGAGTTTGTTAAAGTTAGCCTGTTCATATGTCCTGTTTTGTGTTCAGCTAATTTTTATTTTATTTTTGTTCTTTTATTTTCTTGTGTTCAATCAATGATGTATGCTTTCATTTCTAATACTGGATAATTTGCTCCTGGATAATTTTTGTTTAATTAGGTGTTTAGGTGTTTTATTGGTTGCTATAATTCTTTAATAATGGCTGCTAAAACTTTGGATTCGCTTTACCGTGTGGATTCATGACTTTATATCTATAGAGCTAGCGAGTGCTCATTCTATGGTTGATCTTTTTCTTCTGGTAGTCCTGGCCAACCCAGTGAGTAGCTAACTGAACCGATTGCTGCTCTCTTTGGGCTGAGCCCTGTCCTAGCAACAAAGGGAGGTTCACGAGTGATGTACCCATTCTCTATGCCCCCTTTCTCTTCCTACCGCGGTTTGGGTGCTAAGTAGCAGACATCACGTAGTGGGTGCTAGGTGGTGAGGTCATCAAGTCAAGTGGTCGGTTTTGCCTCAGTTGATTGGGCGACGGCCGCCTATAGGTGGTAGGGTAGGGTGGGTGGTACCGCTCAGATTGCGGCCAATCTTCTAGCCGTTTAGGGCTGGGCTTATAGCGCGTGAAACTCATCACTACCTCGTAAGGGTGTTGAGACCATAGCATGTTAGACGAAAGCACCGCTTTCTTTGTAGTCTTGTCACACAGCTGCCCGCCTAGTAGAGATACTCGCTCTGTAGTGTTGTCACACAAGATAAGCACGCTGCCCGCCTGCTGGCCGGGCGAATCGAAGTTCTCTTCCGGTCAACTGTCCACCCACTGCCCGAAACCCAAGAAGTTGGCTTTGCCAACACAACGGCCGTCCCCATCATTCTACTATGCTGACCCCGGCCCGGGCTGGCTTTATGGGAAGCCCGTTCCCACTGCGCTCGCGGCTCGACTGGCCTGCCGGCGCTAGTGGCTTTCCGTGATAGGGGGAAAGGGAGAGGTGAGGTGGGCCTTTCACCAGACTACTTTACTAGACTCACTTTTTTTCATTCTCGTTCAAAGTATATGAACTGGTCAATCAAAAGGGGTTACGACCACATTCATTTTGTTGGCAGAAAGGATCCAATCCATAAACATGAAAATGGAACAAAGTTCGTTCCCTTTCGTCAAGTAGGCATACGAACCATTTTGCCTTAAACTCTATTGGAAGAAAGCAAAGAAGGAGGTGGAATGGAGAAAGAAAAGGGATAAGGGCGGCCTTTATATTGGAATGGGTGAAGGGTCAAATGGTTTGGCACTTCCGCCTGAGGGGAGGAGTTGAGATAATTTTGAATCAGAGTTCTGGATTTTTGTTCATCCTTCCCCGACACCTGACTAGTTGTCTTTCCTCTAGCTTACGTAGTTTGCGCAGTTACATTCCTTCAGTGGTCCTGACCTGGCCCGCCTCTCTGATTGGAATTGAGGGCTGGCCTCTTTGACTCGAGCAGGGGAGAGCGCGAGCTGAAACTTTCGAAGGCAGGAAAGCGTGATAGACATTTAAGGTCCTCACCCTTTCGAGTATAAGCTCTCTTTTCCCATGATTCTTTTAGATTCAGTAGACCATCATATTGAGTAGAAAATTTTCGGTTTGAAAGCACGCCTCAAAAGGAGATCTGTCGGAGATCCCCGTTCGTGTGTTGAAAAGAAATCCAGGCCTGGATTGAATATCTTGAATTGAAAGCCTACCTAATAATTTAAGCCGGTTGGGGGCAGTTTTGAGTTATAAATAGTTTCAGTACTCACTGGAGAAAATAACCCGAAAGTGGTCAGAGCTCGTAGTGGCTTCCTCCCTAGCTCTACTGGTAAAGCAGATAAGGGAGGCTAACTGAGGTATAACCTTCGCCACGACTGGCTTAGCTCTTCGCCTCACACCTTTACGTCGGCTTAAAGGAAGGTTATCTCAACGATGTTTTATTAAAATGTATTAGTTGTTTTTTTGAAATGTATTAGCTATTTTATTAAAAGGTATTAGGTTTCTGGTAAAACTCAGGATGTGGTGCAAATTATTCACAAAATAGTGGAAATTATTCACGCTGTCAGTGCAAAACAGTGACACACAAGTGCAGACCATTCACAAACTAGTGCAAAAGCATTGACACATAAGTGCAAAGCATTGAATTTTGATACTGTTCATTGTGACAGTTTTCTGCAGAGCGGTCAAATCACTGAAGTTTTGCAGAAGAAAAAAGTAAAAAATGAGGACATTTGGGGTGAGACGGGCATTTTTGTCTAAATTGTAGTGAATTGAAACTCAAAAAGTTTTTTGTACTACAATGCAATGATTTTGAGTCAATTGTACTAGAATGAAACTACCCCTTAATTTTATTATGGGTTCCTTGAATTCTTGTTGTTTAGCCATGAGATTTGTCTTGTGCACCATGGGCTAAGGTTCTTAGTGTTTGAGTGTTTGGAATTGTGATGATGATTGATTAATTGCTTTGACTATGGTTGTTTATCTCTATTGATGGTGATCCTTTAGATTAGGGAATTTTACTTGTTCAATTTGGTTGAGTTTTGCTATTAGCTTGTGTGTTTATGCTAGTTTATCACAACGAGAGTTGGGTAGACGGGATTAGGCATATGAGTATTGGTTTAATTTATCGAATTTGAGTTAATTATGCTCTATTGCAACGAGAGTTGGATAGAAACATAAGAACCCCTCTAATTTACATTGGCTACTTTACTTAATACCAAGAGTGGAAAGTGAAGAGCACATAGGAGAATTAAACTTAGTATACAAATGAGAAAACACGGAGACGGAGTAGTTAGATAATTAGAGGACCATATCCGTGCAATTACCCGGGTTAGAAAGGGCAGATTCTCCTCCCGATCCTATGATTTAAAATAATATCGGACCCTAGGCTTATCAAGTACAGGAATGGTAAATGTCTAGTGATCGCTCTTATGGAATATCCTAAAATAGAGGCAAACACCATAATCAATCTTTTGATAATCGTCTCACAAGGAAAAACACCCGAACACCTCATCTCTCACTTGGAAACAAAATTGTTGGTTGTCTAATTGCTTTCTTTTTGCTTGTCGTATTCTCTTGTTAATTTTTGTTTAGTTGATAATTTCGTTTTAAATCGAAAAACCAAAACATATTTCACACTATAATCTTGCGATAATACATAGCAATTGGGATATATTCCACATCCTAGTCCCATGGATCGATATTTAACTTGGTACACAACGACACCTTCCTTTACTTGGGAAGTAGGTGTGGTAAACACGTGTCAATGACTCACCAAGGAAGTAGGTGTGGTAAACACGTGTCAAGGCTCACCGGAGCATTTGTATATTTTCTCTTTAGGATGACACATATTAAATATTATTTTTTTAATTATTCCACTTCATATTACACATCCTACATCATTAAGACTTTTGAAATAAATTAAAACACAAAATAAAAATCAAAAGAAGTAAAATCTAAAATAAACAAACAAATAATTAAAATGTAAATAAAAATTGAGTGCCACTAAACACACCTCAAAATCCTCTAAACACACCCCATTTGTTAAGCACACTCCAATAAAATTTAAAAATTAAATTGTATTACTAAACACATCCCATTTCTTTCCTATTATATTCTTCCTCTATTAAAATTGAAAAATAACACTTTCATACCTTTCATTTTCTCATGAATATTTCTCCTAAAAAAATCATTTGATTTTTTTGTATTCATTAATTTTTTATGAAAAAATTCTTAGAATTTTATATAAATTCAGAAATATATTATAAAAAAATCAACTAATTTTTTTTCAAACATAAATAAATTCAAAAAATTAATTTAAAAAAATCTCCAAAATCATAAAAGGCTAAATACAAAATAAAAATATTAAATCAACTAAATTTAAAAAAAAATTAAAAAAACTGATAAAGTTAAATAAAATCTGTAAAATATTTTAAAAAAAATATATATCTAAAAAATAATTAAATTAAAAAAATCAATAAACCTAAATAAAATCTGAAAAAACTTAATTAAATTAATTTTGAAGATTCATTTTATTTTTAATATTTTATTTAGTTTTAATTTTTTTTTGTTTTTCTTAACTTACTTAGTTTCTAAGATTTCGTTGATTTTTAAATTTTAATTTAATTTTTTTTTATATATTTGATTATTTTAATTTGATTATTTTTATATTTTAATTTAATTTTTTAAAAAAATTCGATTATTTTTCCATGTATAAAATTTTAAAAATTAGATGGACAAAAAATAAAGGACCAATCAAAGTGACAAAAAACTTAGAGGACTAAAATCAAAGTAAATAAAACTTAACAGACAAAGAATACCCCATATTTATATAGGGTAACTTAGTCATTCTATATATATCTATTTTTGTCTTAAAAATTATGGGGTGTGTTTAGAGGATTTTGGGGTGCGTTTAGTGGCACTCATAAAAATTAAAAGCCCATACAGTTCATCTTCATTGTCCCTTCATCGTCATGCTTCCATTGCCGCATTTTCACCAAAAATTCGTTGCCATGTATGTCAATAAATAATCCTAGCTATATGAAAATATCGTTTTTACTCAATCCTTTGAGTTTTGTTTTATTTTGTGCATTTCCCCTCCAGAAATTCAGGAAACTTTTGATGAAAAAATTGAGAAAAAATCCTATGGGACCAAAAGTATCATGTTTTTCCCTCCAAAAACCACTCACGCGCTTTTGTTGACTGTAAATCCTATGAGACCAAAAATGTTAACGGAATTAAGGGAAAAAGTGACGATAGGACCAAATGTGTAAAAAAATTCTGCTTTTGGACCAAAAATGAAAGATTTGAGACCAAAACTGTGAGGGGGCGTGTTCTTGGGGCCAAAACACATCTATTTCTCGGACTGTGTTATTATACGAAAAAAAAAATGTTACTGTTAAGAGAATGTTAAGAGAAAGATGTGATATTTTATGAATAAAAAGAGATTTCCCTCGGTTTAATTCGCTAATCCTTCTATTTTTATTCTCTTCTTCCACTGACTTGTTCATATTTCGCAGGATCTTTATTCATGAATTTTTTTATATGTTTGTGTTGAGAATGCTATTATAAAGTTCAAACCCAGACTTATACGAGAGTGATTGATTTTGTCATACACATGTTTCAAAGGCAAAACATGCAAAAATATCATGTTTAACCTACTCTACGGCCACTTAAAATTAAAATTTAAGGTAACACTCCCGTTAACCAAATCTATACATAAATTTTATTATGTTTAATAAAAATTATTATTGTTATGTACAATAATTATCACTGCTTAATAAATTCTTTATTTTTTAGACAGTGATAATTTTTATGCATAACCAGGGATGGATCTAGGAGATGCGCCAGGTGCAACTCGCCCCCCTTAAGATGTGAAAACTTTGTACTCCCTCCGTCCTATTCTTTATTATCCGGTTACTGTAGACACGTAAATTAAGAAAAAAATAGGAGATAATAGTATTAAATTATGTAAAGTGGGTAAAGTGGGTTTGGTGGGGGAAAATTATAGTATTAAATAGTGTAAAGTGGGTTTGGTGGAGAGAAATAATAGTATTAAATAGTATTGAAAGTTGCTTTATTTTCTTTTTAGGAAATGACCAAAACAAAATTAGAAAGACTATTTACGAAAAATTGACAATCAAATTAAGACAGAGAGAGTATTATATATGTAGAGATTATTTTTTGTATTTATGCTTTAAAATCATAAAATTTTGTAATTTTGTCCCCGTTGGGATATTAATCTTTTGCCGCCCTTACTCCATGGAAAATTTCGCCCCCCTTTGAATGGACTCCTTAATTTGTTCATATGCAACAGTGATATTAAAAGAATAGAGTTTACGTAAACTCAAGTTCACACAATTTTTTTTTTTATTCTCCAAATGTTAACATTAATAAATGGTAACCACATAAATGTTCGCCCTTAAATTTATATAAATATTTGACATATCTACATTGCGTGATATGAGTTTTTTCAATACCAAATTTCTTGTACACAAATTAAAAGATGAGTTCATTGACATTAAGATCCCACCCTTTCTCACTATTGTCATCCTACAAAATCAGTCTTAAACCAGCTAAGTTTTACTTTTCTGTTTCACCAAAGAAACAAGAAACCCCACCCCCTCATTGATAGTTCATATTTAAACAGCGCAAAAAGTCAACAAAAGAGGGAGAGAGAAGAAAATATGATCACGCAACAAGCTATTCTTTTCCTATAAATAGCCCTAACAATTATGTTTAAAAGTCAACAAAAGTCATATTATACTTAATTTAAATGTCATATTATACTTTATATTATGTTTTATCAATATATATTAGCTTAAAAATTACTTACGAAATTAAATTATTCATATTTATGCTATACATAATAATAAATAGCAATAAAATTATATATATAAATATTATGTATATTAGAATTTTAATATATAAACAGGCTAGAATGAGGCGGGTCAGGCAAAAGCGATAGCCAAGCCCGCCCCGCCCAGCTTCGGGTCACGGGCCGGGGCAAGCCAAATAGCGCGGGTCCGGGGCGGGCTAGGTCAAATTGTCATCCCTATAACACGGTGAGTTGGATCAGCACCTTCAACACCTTCAGCAGGATTGGTGTGATATATCAGACTGGGTCCTTCTGTGAGAACTTCCTTCATACGCGAACTGAGCAAACAAAGATGATTATCCATTCTGAACATCCATGAGTTATATTCTTCGATATATAATATTAGGCAATGCATGGTACTTTTCAGATCCTGATCCGGAGTCTATGATGATGGTTTGTGTGAAAACAATCAATTTTTAAAAGATTTTTAAAGATCAGTTCAAGTGACCACAAATGTTTTTCCTCAAGAACCAATAATATTCAAAGACAGTGGTCTGTAAAACAACTGCTCTTATACCACTTTTAAGCCCCGAACGGGTTTCGTGAGTGGAAAGTTCAGAGGGGAGGGGTGAATAAACTTTCAAACGTTTCTTATATACATCATGTGATAGTAGATAAATGTTGTAGAGTGCAGAGCGAAATCAGTCTGATTTGATATCCAACCTACTGACAGCTTGGAAGCTTATAAATTGGACGTTTATCAGATTAGCTGATGTGCGGAAGTAAGTTTTTAACCCATGTGAAAACTTTTTAAAAATACTTAAGTTTTCCCCTAGATCAGTAGACAAAAGGTCATACTAATCGGATCAGTAGACTTGAGGTCGAATCAGATATGCTTAAGTAATGCATGTTGTTTGAAAAGTGCAGTGCAAGTGTAAAGCAGGTAAACAACATACAATTTTTATAGTGGTTCGGAGAACTTCTCCTACGTCCACTCTTCCCTATTAGTAGGGGGTTCACTAACGAACACCTTAGTTTTCTGTGTTAGGCACACAATACAATCAGATTTTTACAGAGTTCTCACTCTATCCCAGATTGCAAGCTAGATGAACTAACTCACAAACTTGCCTATAAACTTTCCTAACAGGTTGTGTTTAGGGGGGGTTTGTTTTTGTTTTCCAACTAAGAAATATCTCTTTCAAAGGATTAGCCTAAAGCTAGATGAGAATATTTCAGCTAAGTGGAATGAGATGAACATTAAGGAATAATCTTGAGTTTTGCTTGAGTGTTCTTCGCGGAAATGCTTGAGAGCTTGAATGCTTGATAATTTCAATTTTTAACTCTGAAGGGATCTGTCCTTATTTGTAGAGGTGAGATCAAAGAGCCGTAGAAGAGCAATTTGAATCTTAGTCTATTTTTGGTAGGAGGGCAGGTATGAAGTGATGTTTGCAGGGACATTCATGCCTAGAGCGTGCAACTTTATCCTTTCTAGTTGTTTGACCCTGATACTTCATATCTTGCTTTTTCAGTCAAAGTACATACATGTTGGTCTCTGGTTGGTTGAAAAGTACACTTATGTGGCACTTATCAGAACCTTTTCTTCACATTCTTCTGTTCTGATCTTTGTATGACTTGAGTTTTCGTAGAATTCTGACTTTAAGCTTGACTCTGAGTGAGTCAACTGTCCTCGTACCAGTTGAGCATCAGATCAGTTCCTCAGCTGGTCTCATCTGAAGTCTGATATAAGATTGACTTAGAAACAATCTTAAGACTCTCCTGATATCTTCAGTAGAGTGGTCTTCTGCTGGTCTTCAATAGTCTTCTGATCTTTGGATCCTCTTGTCTTCTTGCATATAAAAGAATGACTCAACTTGACACCTAAAATTATTTTTCCACAGCTAACATTTGCATAAACTACATATATCTCCTAAAATTATGACTCTTGAAGTATTTTATGAAATTGTAAAGTATTTACGTGCATATAGTGAATGTAATTTTATATAGACTTAATTAACGAAAAAATCAACAACTTTTGACTTAGCTACAATTTTAACCAAAACTTTAAATATTTGTAAAAAATTCACTAAGTTAATATTTCAATTGCAATTAGAACACTACCAGTTTGGTTCCTACGTACTCGAATCCAAACGACGTTATTTTACGTACACTGCACAAGTTAAATTCAAGTTATTAAAGAGTTGTGATCCTAGGTGAAGAAAAGAAAAACCTTAATAAAATTAAAGGAACCGACGTTGTTCTAGATTATGCCTTAGATTAGGGTGTCCCAATTTACACTTCCAACCCCTGATAGCGAAAGACGGGAGTCCGAAATTTGGAACACACCAAAAATAAAATTTTGACCATCATAATTTGTGGACGATGGAAGTAAAAACATAGTGATAGACATAAAAAATAAAGTTGAAAAATAATTTGTTGGATGATAGAAAAAGAGATAATTTCTTTTTATCATGTTTATGATATTAATTAATAATTAAACTCGTGGGATGCACGGTCATATCAAAATTTTATAAGTATTCATATTAAAATATTTTTTTATTTTGAAGAGACGATATTTTTCTATTGATATGATACTTTTTTTTATAGAGAAAATATTAATCTCTCTATAAAATTTAAAGTTAATATAAAATAAAAATATTTGTTGTTGTTGGAAAATTCAAATAAAAATAAGGTTTGTAGGAAAGAGATATAAGAGAAACAAATCCGTATTCAATTAATCTTTCTCAATCTTGACTTTGGTTATCTTTATCTTTTTTTAATTTGAACTTTCTATCATTGTCAACATTAGAGACAATTTTTTTTTTTCCGGATATTTTAGTAAACATTGAAAGTGTCTTTAGAATTTTATTTATGCTGTTCAGATTATTAGATGTAAAATAAGAATCTGCAATACAAAAATCTTCAAAGCACAACAATAAATTTACGCATCTTGTATGGAATACAGATATACAAATAACGTAAAGCATCAAATTTCGGATTTTTTGTAGACGTTATCTTCGATAATCTTCATACGATTTAACACATGTATTTGACATTCTTAATCAGTTCATATATGAAAAATTATGTTGGGAAATTTGTAGTTTTGATGGAAGTTTCAAATCAGATAGTGTAATAGGACCAGTCAGACTTGTTAGCTGACTGATGAACTAGATATCAGACTAGGATGACCAGCTGAGATGTATAGACAGCTGATGTAACAATATATGTCACATATTGAGGGGGAACTCAATATGCAGAAGATCAGAAGATCAGAAGACCTACATCAGAATAAGAAGAAGACTAGTCTGCAAGTTGCGCTAAGACAACCTGCATTAGAAGGACTAAAAAGGTAGACTGACCAGTTTTTGAATGACCAGGTCAGCTCAAGTTAAGTGACCACCAGAAGATCATCAAGACATACATATTCATCAGACACGAAGAATATCAAACTAAGTTGGTAAATCAAACACTGAATTAGTGTACTTGATAACCAATGAGAGAAAGACACGTATGTACGGAGCTGACATTGCAGGACAAGGCGCTTCAGAGTTAAACGACTAGAAAGGACAAGCTTGCATGCTTTCGGCCATACCGCTCCTAAAGCACGTCAAATCCGTCTGCAAACCTACCTTAAATAGACCGAAATTTGAATTGCCCTCCAACGGCTAGTTCGATTTCGTGCCTATAAATATGGGATCAAGCCTCCAGAGTAAGGTTACGAAAATTATTCACAAGCAAAAAGCTCTCAATATTTCCGCAAGAAGAACACAAGCTCAAGATTATTTCTTAAGTGTTCATCCCTTAAGTTCTTAGCAGAATACTTATCCTCTAGCTCTTGGCTACTTAGAAGATAGGATAGTATTCTAGTTGGAACAAAGCAATTCTTACCCAAACACTGTTAGGTTAAGTTTGTTATAGCAAGATTTCTATCTAGGATTTCTAGATTAGATTTCTGGGATTGGTTGAGTGTGAACTCGCTAAATATCTGTTGGTTGTACTGTGTTGGACTAACACAATAAACTAAGTCCAAGTTGGTTAAGTTGGTGCCCCTACTGATAGGGAAGAGTGGACGTAGCACAAGTTGTCCGAACCACTATAAATCTGTGTGTATCTATCTTGCTTTACACATCTGCACACAACTTGTTATCTGCATGCATATTCTGTACCAGGATTAGACTAGCATCAAGCCACTGATCTGATCAGATTAACACTTTACTTATCTGATTCAAACCAGATTGGTCAGAATCTTTTGTTGAGTAAAACTGGTTTTCACACGGGTTAACTAATCTTTCGCATCATCAGTTAAATTGATAGATGCCAAACTTATCTGCCTGTAAGATCAGTAAGTCGGATATCAGTCCAAACTGATCCACTTCGCACTCTGATCAAATAAACGTGCAAATCACATCTGATCCACAAAAAGTTTTTGAAGTCAATTCACCTCTCCCCTCTAGACTTCAACCCTCACTGAAACCCGTTCGGGACCTACAAGTGGTATCAAAGCAGTGGTTCTTCCGACCACTGGCTTTGAATATCATTGATTCTTGAGGAAGAACCTTTGTGGTCATTTGAACTGTTCTTTGAAAACCATTTTAAAACTCATTTTCTTAAAAACAAAATCACCACAAGCATGGATAACACTTCAGGTATTCATCATAATCTACCCATATTTTCTGTTGATGAGTATGCAGATTGGTCCATCGACATGAGAGATCTTCTGGGAGTGATCAACAACAGAATGGATGAGATTCTTGAGATAGGACCAATTGTCATCTATCACTATAACCCAGCTGAAGATGGACGAAAACCTTCACAACCAGTTGGATCAAGAATCAGAAAGAGTCCCTCACTGATGGACGCAGATGAGAGGAAATTGTCTAATCTGGATATTGTTGCCAGACATCTCATCATGAAAACTATGGATGCTACTACAAGAGAGAAAGTGAAGTACCTGAAGACAACTAAGGAAGTCTGGGATACGCTTACTGAAATCTGCAGAGGAAATGAACAGATCAAGGACAACAAACTGCAAGCTGAGCTAGTTGTATTTGAGAAACTCAAGATGTTGCCAAATGAAACAGTTGATCAATTTTATGGAAGGATCACACGAGGAGTCAACCGACTTTGTGATCTCTGACGAGTTATGTCAAATAAGGATATCAATTACAAGATTCTCAGATCGCTGACTAAGAAATGGGATACGAAGGTGACTGTGATTAAGGACTGTCAAGATATTGCTATAATGAAACCAAATGATCTAATCTTCAGTTTGAAAGCTCATGAGTTCGACCTGATCGAGAGAGGACAAGGATCTGATGATGTCCCAGCTGAAACTACTCCCAATCCCAAATCTGTTGCATTTCAGGCAGCAAGTAGTAGTTCACGAATTGTGGAACCAGTTGGAAACATCATCAGTCAAGCTGGACAAATTGCCTTACTGACAAGAAAGCTGGAAAAAACAAATGTTCAAATGGGCAAATACATGAAGTTTTATGATGACTATCGAAGGAATAGAGGAAGAGATCGTCATTCATCTGATAGATCGCAAGAGAGGTATCGTTCATCTGACAATCGAGATAACAGAAGAGAAGAAAGACAGGACGATCATTCTGACGAAAGGAAGGATGATCGAAGAGATGACCGGAAAGAAAGTAGACGTGATGATCGATCAGATAGGAAAGGTTCTGACTATCGACAGAATGGGAAGTCTCCTGACAGGCATTACAGAAGACACGATTCTTCAGGCAGAGGAAGCTCAGGGGATTCAAGAGTGTGCTTTAACTGTCAGAAACCAGGCCATTACAGTGCTGATTGTCCTGACCTGACCCACAAAGAAAGAGAGGAGAAAAGAAACAGAAGAGAACAGAGATACAGGGACAGGAAAGCTATGGTTGCAGATACGTCTGGCATTGATGATTCCTACCTGCCCTCAGATGATTCTGGTTACTCATCTGTCGAAGATTTCTGTTTGATAACAACAACTGATGATGTCGATGATCTGAGCTTCTTATCTGATGACGACATCTTTCTCATGGCCAGAGAATCAGATCAAACAGAGGTACTTTCTAACTCTTCTGTGCTTCTTTCTTCCACACCACATGTGCCGAGCACATCTGCAGGAGAGGTCAACTTGCAGGTCTACGATGACCAATTGCTTGATGATCTTTCCAATGAAATAGATACTTATACACGAGTGGAAGTTGATAACGATAACCTGAGAGCTGAGAACATCAGGCTTGTTAAAGAAATTGAGGCAAGTAGAGCAGATGAACTAAAATCAGCTGAAAATGTTCAGAAGATGACCACAGAACTGGAGTTTCTGAAGGTCAGTTCTTCTGATCAGGGAAAGCTGGTTAAGGAACAGTTGGCTCTCAACCTACAACAAGACAATGAACTCAAATCTCTCCAGGCTAAGTTTGATGAACTCTTCCGGATGCATGAGAATCTGAAAGTTCTTGAGGACGGTTTACGTAAGAAAATAAAGGTTTTCATGAAATCTTCTAAAACTGTTCAAGACTTGAACAACTATTTTCGTACGCTGACTGACAAGAAGGGAATTGGGTATGAAATCCCTTCTGGATCCTCAAAAGTCCCATCTAGTTCACATCAGAAAAGTGTAACCAAACGAGTTTCTGACCAAGATACACGAAATGCCAAATCTGTATCTGGTAAGGGAAAAGGACCAGCTGATCAGGCAAGGCAAATGTCAGATCAGAAAGGGAACAGAAATGAACCCCAACTGATAAGACATCAGCCGAGGTATCATCGGATGAACCCAATTCTTCTGAAGAAACCTCAGCCCAATCAGCAGAGTAAGCATCAGGCTGGACCTTCTCGTAAGGGATAGTCCCAGGTGATGCAGACTCAGTTCAAGCTGCCTAACAAGCAAGCTAAGGGTAAACTGCTAAGACCAATTATGCCAGAAAGATATGAATCTTTTAATGGTAGCAGTCGTACCTACCCTTACAATCAGAAACCTAGAGCTGCTGTACCTAAGCCCCACTGGATTAAAAGAAGACAAGTTTCAATGAAAAATCTCAAGTCTTCTGATTCGTCCAAGGCCCACACTAATAATCATACTGATCAGATTGCATATGAAGAAACGTATGATTATGTAGATGTTTATGGGAGACAGATCAAGCCTTCTGTTTTCAACAGAGGTGCCAGATACGTTTGGATCCCGAAAGGTACTTCTAACCCCCCAGGACCCGATTCTACTGGGGTACCTAAAGTTTGAATTGTTTGCAGAATCGCTTGGGACTGGTAAATAAGGGTGGAGAACAGGCAGCTATCTGGTACATAGATAGTGGATGCTCAAGACACATGACTGGAAGCCAGTTTCTCCTTAACAACTATGTTGAAAGACCAGGCCCAAGAGTTCTCTTTGGTGATGATAACTTTGGTCATACCAGAGGAGTCGGAACCTTAGTGAACGATGACGTACAGATCACAGGAGTTTCATATGTTGATGGATTAAAGCACAACCTATTATCTGTTTCACAATTCTGCGACAATGGTTTTAGTGTTGAGTTCTCGACAGAAAAATGCACAGTCAAAAATCAAGCTACTCAACAGATCTTGCTAATTGGTTCAAGAAAAGGAAATATATACACAGTAGATTGGAACAGTTGTCCAAGAAATGCATGCCTGATTGTTAAGAGTTCGAAGTGCTCCAGCTGGCTCTGGCACAAGAGAATGAGTCATCTGAACTTTAAGACTCTTAACAAGATAGCAAGGATGTCCTTGGTAGAAGGTCTCCCGAATGAAGTATTCTCTAAGGATCAGACATGTGTCGCATGTCAGAAGGGAAAACAAGTAAAAGTTTCATTCAAAGGAATACCTTCTCCTCCATCCAGCTGAGTATTGCAACTGCTCCATATGGATTTGTTTGGACCAGTTACACCTCTAAGTCTCAGTGGACGCAAATACACTCTGGTGGTCGTGGATGATTATTCCAAGTTCACCTGGGTTATATTCTTGTACAAGAAAAGTGAAACTACAACCAAACTACCCGAGTTGCTCAAGAAAATTCAGAATGAAAAGGGTCTCAGCATAGTGAAAATCAGATCAGATATAGGTACTGAATTCCTTAACCAATTTATATCTGATTTTCGCTCTGAGTTTGGTATACAACATGAGACATCAGCTGCAAGAACACCACAACAGAATGGCGTAGCAGAAAGAAGGAACAGAACACTCAAAGAAGCTGCACACACTATGTTAGCTGAACATGCTACTCAAAGCCGCTTCTGGGCAGAAGCAATCAATACTGCTTTTCACACACAGAACAGATGCTCTCTGACTAAGATTCACTTTAAAACTCAGAAAACCTCGTGTTTCTTACTTCCATGTTTTTGGATGCAAGTGTTTCATGCACAACAATGGGAAGAGTCAGCTGAAAACTTTTGATGCCAAAGCAGATGAGGGTATATTCTTAGGATATTCCTCAACCAGCAAGGCATTTAGGGTTTTCAACTGACGAACCCTAGTTGTGGAAGAAACACCTCATGTGGTCTTTGATGAGTCATCATCTGATCAAGAGAAATCTGCCTCAGAACAGATAGTACCAGATGCACCGGTAGCACCAGATGCACAAAAAATGAATCAGCTAAGGCTCAAAGGAAAGGAACTAAAATACGTCACAATATATGTTCCTAAATTTGACCTTGATGATTCACTAGGTCAGAAAGACCCTAAGTACGCACAACTGTCGATGAAGAAGATGTTCCAGCTGAGACAGTCGCAACTGAACCTTCTAGTTCAGGGGGAACATCTGGTACTCAGACTGAAAATCAGCAAACTGAGATGATTCAAACATCTGTTGATATCTGTTCTGGTCAGATGAGTCCCATTCAAGTACCTTTCCTAACTTCTAGTGCAGAAAATGTAGCAGGTGATGAGGATGATTATCTTCCTGAAGATTCATCAACTCCAGAAGACACTTTTACTACAGCAGGTACATCTGCTTCAGAAGGTACATATGCTCCAGAGATCGCAACAGCTGTACCAAAATTATCTCTAAGGGATCATCCAACAAATCTGATAATTGGTGATCTAGCTGGCAGAGTTAAGACTAGAAATCAAATTGGTGAGAGTGCAATGTATTGCTGCTATTTGTCTATGAAGGAACCTCTTACTGTTGAAGAAGCCTTATCTGATGAAAGTTGGATTTTGGCAATGCAAGAAGAATTAGAATAATTTGAGAGGAATCAAGTTTGGGAACTTGTAGACAGACCAACTCACCAAGATGTGATTGGTACCAAGTGGGTATTCAAGAACAAGAAAGATGAGCACAATATGATAACCAGAAATAAGGCAAGACTTGTTGCAAAGGGCTATTCACAATCAGAAGGAATTGATTATGATGAAACCTATGCACCAGTCGCTCGCCTAGAAGCCATTCGGCTGTTTCTGGCTTATGCTGCTCAACTGGGATTCATAGTCTATCAGATGGATGTAAAGAGTGCATTCTTAAATGGAGTACTAACGGAGGAAGTTTATGTTGAACAACCTTCTGGCCTTGAAATAAGCAACCAAGTGTACCATTTAAGAAAAGCTCTTTATGGACTGAAACAAGCTCCTAGAGCTTGGTATGATACACTTTCTCAGTTCTTGGTAGAGAATGGATTTACTAAGGGCTTGATTATAGGACCTTGTTTAGGATAGAAGATGGAGAAGACATTCTCATGGTTCAGATCTATGTGGACTACATTATATTTGGTTCTCCCAATCAGAAGCTCTGTGAGAAATTCCGCAAACTGATGCAAGGAAAATTTGAGATGTCCATGATGGGTCAGATGAGCTATTTTCTGGGTCTACAGGTCAAGCAAGCTCACACTGGGATCTTCATCTGTCAGGCAAAGTACACAAGGAATTTGTTGACTAAGTATGGAGTTCAGAATTGTAAGGAAGTCAAAATTCCAATGTTAACTGCATTCAAGATGGATCCAGATGAAGGTGGTAAGAAGACTAATCAGAAATAGTATAGGGCTTTGATTGGATCTTTACTATACCTGACTGCAAGCAGACCAGATATAACATTTGCAGTAGGTGTATGTGCCAGATTTCAGACAAATCCCAAACAAAGCCACCTTGAAGCAGCTAAGCGGATTCTTAAGTATCTGAAGGGTACTGTAAACTTTGGTTTATGGTATCCAGCAGATGATAATCTAGAGCTTAGTGGGTACTCCGATTCTGATTATGGTGGATGTAGGATAGATAGGAAATCCACATCAGGTACATGTCAGTTTCTGGGAAACAAACTGATCTCGTGGTTCTCTAAGAAGCAAACGTCGTTGCCACATCTACTACTGAAGCAGAATATATGGTTGTAGGTAGTTGTTGCTTCCAACTGCTCTGGCTTTGTCAGCAGCTGGGGGATTACAACATAACTGCTACCAATGTACCTATCTTCTGTGACAGTAATAGTGCAATTGCTATCACGCAGAACCCCATTCTGCATACAAGATGCAAGCACGTGGACATCAGACATCACTTCATAAGAGACCATGCAGAAAAAGGGAACATCAGAATGGAAAAGATCCATACTGATAAGCAAAGAGCTGACATCTTAACCAAGCCTCTAGCTGAAGTCAGATTTAGAGAATTATGCAACGAGCTAGGTCTACTAGATTTAGGAGATGCAACCCCAGAGTATTTTGGTGGTCTGATCTCAAACACCAGTTGGTTAAGAGACTGACCAGATAGAATCAGTTGAGTAAGGAACCTCAACTTATCAGAAAAATCAGTTAGGCACTGATCAGATAAAGGATATTAGATTAAGGGGAACTAAGCAAAAAATCGCATAATGAAATCAAATCAACACAACAATGGAATTAAGAGAGAATTTCATTGATAAAGACCCGGAGGTCGAAACTTTTCATTACAATAGACCCGGAGGTCGAAAGAAAAATCCTAAACCCTAAACCCTAAGCCCTAAATCCGATGAGCCTTCTCACTTTAAATGAACACAAGTGTCATACATGTGGTGCAAAACATATAAGGGATTGAAAAAGGGTGACTTGGCTTGATCAAGTTCGCATATACAATACTAAATCCATATTACGTGTCAGAAATTGCTCATCATTGTTAACCACGTCATCTCAATCGGAACGCAAGGCACAGACGGCCACCTCCATGATAAAGGCGACAAATCCGCAATCAGGGTGGCAGTGAAGCTTAGAAATGGCCGTTTTATCATCTTTCGATGAAGACGAGATCAAAAACAAGGGAAGCATAGGGATGGACTGAGAACCGGAGGTGATTTGAGTAGAATAGAAGAAGCCTATTGGCGGAGGACTTGCCGAAATCAAGGACTCACCAGAATTTCTCATGTGCAAACTTGAGAACGAAAATTGATGAATGTTTGTCTAAACTCAGTTCTATTTATAGAGGATAAGCGGGGGTGGAAATGCAATTTTTTAAAAATTTGAGACCCCTCTTAAAGAAATTGACGTCACAAAGTGACATACCATCATTGCGGGTATATCACTTCACGCCGATTCAAGAAATCAAGGTGACCGTTCGACTCCCCGAGAATTAGGTTTTGGCGGGAGCACACTCCAAGACCCGGATATGATCAGATTGGCTCAATAGAAATCTGATCAACAGTTTGGATCAGATTGGTTCAACAGAAATCTGATCAGCTAAGTTGGACATTGTTGGGAAAACTTGCTAAGGTATATGCTACACGGTAAGATCAACAAGTCAGAAGAGTTGGATCAGATACAAGTGGTAACTGATTGATTACAATATCAGTCAGTCAAATATGTCTTCTAAACTTGTTATCTTGTTTCTTTATCTCCTGAGATCCGTTATCTGATGGAACTTGTCAACTGTGCTTATCCATATTTGCGTGTTAATTACTGTGCACACTTCTTTATGACGCAAGCACTGCAAACATTAAATGCAGACGTGGGGTTTGTTTATTTAATGGCATTTAATGCGTATTTTTCACGTCCAAATACATTCCGTATTAATTCCCAACCGCACGATTATTTCACTTTACGGACGCTTAATTTAAGCCGTCCATTTCAAAACACGAATACTCAAGTATTTGTGGGAACTCGTGCAAAATGTTTCCCTCGCACCTTTAAAACCGTAAACATGTTTTTTTGCAGAAAAATCTTTATCACTTCCAAAAGAATTAACTTACTCTCGAAATTTGTCAAAACCTTCTGCATAAATCACGTTTATCTTGAAGCATTTGCAAATCGATCATTTCGAAGTTCATACTATTCGATTTCTGGTAATACTGCGATCGCTATTTATTGCTTTAATTAGTGTTGTACGTCTAAATGTATCGGTGGGTTGTGTAATTCACTCATAATTCTTTGAAATTTCTTGTTAATTTACTGTGTTTATGTTTAACGTATATCATATAATTGATTATAATGTAGTTGCCCTTACATTGAACTGATTCGTAGCCCTAATTTACTTTACATTTATGGGAATTACAGAAATGGCAACTTCTACTGAGATATGCGATTATGCTTAGATGATAAAACAAGTGATTGACGAGAAATATGTCATATTCAACACTACCAACGATCCAGAATCAAGGGAAATTTTGGATTGTCTTAGGGCATGTGGCCTCGAGCAGTTCTGCTATCGGCACTTGAGCAGTGTTCATATCACTGAGTCGCTAGAGTCTCTGAGAAATCTACAGGAAACGAATAACAAGGAGTTATACTCGTTTGTTGGAGGAAATCGAATCGATGTCACGAATGATGATCATGGACGGTTATTCGGCTTACCTGTTGGACGGAATTATCCAGATGAATTTACCGCCAGGATGTCAGACAAGGAGTATTTGCAGAAGGTGCTGCTTAGGCCGGGGAATATTACAAACATCACTAATGTCAAAGTCCCCTATCTGAAAAGAAAATACAGATTACTTTTGAGATCGTCTCAAAAGTAATTCTAGGTATTGCCTTCAGCCCAGATGCTCTAACACAACAGAAGCAGTACGTCATGACGACTATTATTGAGAAAGCTCCAGACATGATCTGGATGGGATTGTTCAAGAATCGGCTGCTGCAAGAAACCTCTAAATTTGTGATAAATGCTGACAGTCAGGTTGTTCTATCAAAGAACATATGCAACATACACAAGGTGTCGATGATTCTGTCAGATAAGCTTCCAAATTACCCTTGGTCTAAGGCTGGAAGAAAGCCGTACCCGGAGAAATTCAAGGCTCTACTATACAAAGACGAAGAGCTATCTGGTCAAAGAGATGACGACCCAGCTCCTTATGTTCCTAAAACCAAGAAGGATAAGGGTCCAATCACGTCAGTACAATCTGCAGCCCAAGTCCAACCAAAGACAAGAGTTCTTAAAAGGAAGCAGTTGGCCAGCAAACCAACTAAGGAAACTAAAGATGTGAGTGAGAAAAGGCATAAGAAGCTCACCTCTATGCTGCCGAAGAAGATTTGAATGTCATCTGAAGGTCTTCGGGATGAAGATAGTGATGTTGAGATCTTGGAATATGCTGGTGAGATGATGGCTGAGCAGGCTGGTGAAGGGACTGTTGCTAGTTCTGAGCGAACAGTCAGTACGGAGCGTGAAGTGATAACTCCTGAAGAGCCTGGTCAGGTGGAGGCTAGTGAGCAAGAAGAGGTACAACCTGAGGAAGCCCAAGATGAGTCTGAACCATCTAAATCAGCTCATCTTAGTTCTCTATTCAAGGGGCATGAACCCACGCATTATCCCAGATCACCTACTCCTCCTTCACCTAACCATGATGAGCCCTTACCATCACCTCCCAGACAACCATCTTCCCCGACTAAACCTACTCAACTGGAACCGTCTACTTCTGTGCAGGTTTCGATCGTTGAGGATCAACTCCCTGAGCCTACTGTACCACCAACTGAACCCATCTCTATTCCTCCTCCTGCCCTTTCTACTTATGAGATTGAGCCATTAAAGGAAGCCACTCCAGATATTCAGACGGCACAGCAGAAAGCAATGTTTGTGTCCACCACCCACAATCCATTCAACACAACAATTGTGTTTGAATCTTCTGAACCAGAGAAGCCCATTGTCAAGTTTCTACGGAGAAGGGTTGATAACTTTCTGTCAAAGAAATATTCCTTTTTGGTGGATCATCTTGAAGTGCAGCAAATTATCTCAGATGCTTTATTCTGGAGAGATGTTCGTTTGCAACACATTGAGGATTTCTTGCTGCTCCTGGATGCATATGGGTGAGATGAGTTTGTTGATCTGGAACTAAAAATGAAGAATCTGACAGGCGTGGGAAGTGCTACTGAGTTAGCATCTGATGTTGATGTTGCCAGACTAGTCAACAAATTGATGGGTTATCTGGAGTTTGATTCAGAGGAAGAGGTTGGTCCATCGGAGTGGGACACTCAACATGCTGCCGATGAACCAGTCGAGGGAGTACCAGATGAGAGGTTGGTCCATCGGAATGGTAAGGCACAAACTCCCGTCTTTATGTTTCCGCCTGAAACCCTAGATCAAGTATCCACGGCTCTTCTGGATGGGGTGAAGGAATCAGTTGAAACTCACTTCAACACTCTTGCTGAGAAATTGCTAAATCAAATGGATGAAAGAACCAAGCACCTGGTTGAAGCAGAGAGGAATGAGACTGTGAAGAAACTGACAGAAATGCACTCTACCATTGCATTATCTGAGATGAACAGAGTAGAGTTGATGCTGCAAAAGCTTGGCCTGGAAGTCTCAATGCTTTCAAAGGTCAGAGTCCTACTTGAGGAAGCATACAAGTCTCTGATGCAGGCGGATTCCAGCTTTGAAACATCTGTCAGAAAATTTGAGATATCTTTCACAGTGGCCAAGAAAGCCTTGGAAGAGGCAGTTTCAAAAATGCTTGGACCTGCACCTTCATCTTCTTCGACTGTGAACATTCAATCTATGGAGGTAGAGGATCTGAAGAAGGAGATGCAATCTCTCTTCCAAACCTTGGAGAAGAATGTACGACTTCTTTTTGATGCAACCAAAAAGGGGGAAGGAAAGAACGGAGCTGGTACATCAGAAAAACTCCAAGAAGGTCAGGGTCAGCTAACCATTGTAATTGCTGCTGCTACTGCACCAACTCAGGCTACAAAACTGGCAGATACAGAGCTAGCTGAGTTGTTTTCAACTATTGAGGAGCACACTAAGCAGCTTGACCTTCATGACAAAACTATTTCTGAATAGAAAGCTGTCATGATAGATCTGACTTCAAGAGTCGACAGGATTGAAGACTTTTCTTCAAATGTTCAGAAATGGCTACAAACAGAAGAAGGAGCAAAAAACCTGGAGTTGGCTAGAAAGTTAGAAGAAGAGTTTGCTTCTGAATCAGCAGAAGCAGTTGAAGAAAGAAAGAAGCTGCAAAGAGTGAAAAAGAAGACAGTAGTGACCAGATCAGATCAGTTGCTCTCCTCTGAGCAGATAAAAGAACAACAAGAACCGATCAAGAGGAGAAGGGTCATGGAAGAAGCTGTCAAGAGGAAGAAACTGCGTGATGCTGGAGGACTGGACAGAGCCTTCAGAAGAAAGCAGAAAAAGAAGGCTGCTGCATCCAGTGCTGAAGTCGATGAGAATTGGATGGAGAGAGCCCTTCCTGCCAGCATGGACGATATACTTATCTGCAGGGAATATCTCCATGAACCATGGAGAATAATAAAGACGGACTGGCTGTGTGATGTCTTTATGATTCAGCGTGTTCCAGAAGAGAAAGATGAAATGTTGTTTGATGAAATCTTTCTGGACTGGTTGGAAGCTAAGTATCCAGCCTTCTATCAAGAGGTGATGAGAGAAGGACAGATTATGACAATGAGGCCTTCTGCTCCGAGATATGAATTTCTTATGGCTCCTCTGAAGAGAAACAAATACGATCAAGTGGCGTTCAGACAGGTCTACATCGATGCACTGGAATGAGGGAACATTATTGAAGAAGACCTCCAGAAGGAAGTACTTAAAAGGATGTACGACATATTTCTAATTCCTGAAGGCTTGAGGGACAAGAAGTAAACAGAAGAACAAGTCTTAGGTCAGGAGGTTTGGTAATACTTTTTGCAACGCTTTTCTGTACTTGTAAGATAATTATCTTAATGAAATGAATTACCTGTTTTCTGACCCTAAGACATCATCTCAATGTCTTCTGACTTCTTGTGTCCTGTTTTTACATTCTTCTTATTTATCCGTTTTTCTGATATATTTGTTTTGGTTCCATCAAAAATGGGGAAATTGTTGGGAAATTTGTAGTTTTGATGGAAGTTTCAAATCAGATAGTGTAATAGGACCAGTCAGACTTGTTAGCTGACTGATGAACTAGATATCAGACTAGGATGACCAGCTGAGATGTATAGACAACTAATGTAACAAGATAAGTCACATATTGAGGGGGAACTCAATATGCAGAAGATCAGAAGATCAGAAGACCTACATCAGAATAAGAAGAAGACTAGTCTGCAAGTTGCGCTAAGACAACCTGCATCAGAAGGACTAAATAGGTAGACTAATAAGTTTTTGAATGATCAGGTCAGCTCAAGTCAAGTGACCACCAGAAGATCATCAAGACATACGTATTCATCAGACACGAAGAATATCAAACTAAGTTGGTAAATCAAACACTGAATAAGTGTACTTGATAACCAATGAGAGAAAGACACGTATGTACGGAGCTGACATTGCAGGACAAGGCGCTTCAGAGTTAAACGACTAGAAAGGACAAGCTTGCATGCTTTCGGCCATACTGCTCTGAAGCACGTCAAATCCGTCTGCAAACCTACCTTAAATAGACCGAAATTCGAATTGCTCTCCAACGACTAGTTCGATTTCGTGCCTATAAATATGAGATCAAGCCTTCAGAGTAAGGTTACGGAAATTATTCACAAGCAGAAAGCTCTCAAGATTTCCGCAAGAAGAACACAAGCTCAAGATTATTTATTAAGTGTTCATCCCTTAAGTTCTTAGCAGAATACTTATCATCTAGCTCTTGGCTACTTAGAAGATAGGATAGTATTCCAGTTGGAACAAAACAATTCTTACCCAAACACTGTTAGGTTAAGTTTGTTATAGCAAGATTTCTATCTAGGGTTTCTAGATTAGATTTCTGGGATTGGTTGAGTGTGAACTCGTTAAATATCTGTTGGTTGTACTGTGTTGGACTAACATAATAAACTAAGTCCAAGTTGGTTAAGTTGGTGCCCCTACTGATAGGGAAGAGTGGACGTAGGACAAGTTGTCCGAACCACTATAAATCTGTGTGTATCTATCTTGCTTTACACATCTGCACACAACTTGTTATCTGCATGCATATTCTGTACCATGATTAGACTAGCATCAAGCTACTGATCTGATCAGATTAACACTTTAGTTATCTGATTCAAACCAGATTGGTCAAAATCTTTTGTTGAGTAAAACTGATTTTCACACGGGTTAACTAATCTTTCGCACCATCAGTTAAACTAATAGACGCCAAACTGATCTGCCTGTAAGATCAGTAAGTCGGATATCAATCCAAATAGATCAACTTCGCACTCTGATCAGATAAACGTGCAAATCACATCTGATCCACAAAAAGTTTTTGAAGTCTATTCACCCCTCCCCTCTAGACTTCAACCCTCACTGAAACCCATTCGGGACCTACAATTATCATATTAAATCATTGTATGTAAAATAAGAACCTGTAAAACAGAAACCCTTAAAGCAAAAAAAAAAAAAAAGTAAGAATCTTTAAATAAAATAGATCTGCAATTTTTGTAAGTATTATTTATAACATAAATCATTAAATCAACACAAATTGTGTAGCAAATAAATCAATATGAACTATAAGATTTATGTATAGTGAAGAATTATCTCACCAAATTATTAATTGCAAAATAAAAACCTGCAAGATAAAAATCCTACAAAATAAAAAATCGAACATCAAAAGTAAAAAAAAAAAATCTTGCAAAACGAAATGATTTAGGGTTGAGATTATATTTAAGATAAATCTTGCAAATCTTGACATTCGAGTTATTCATTTTTCTTTTAAGAAAAATATTTAGATTTAGGGTTGAGATTAAATTTAAGATAAAATATTCTACATTTTTTTAAAAAGATATTTTCCAATCCCTTATAATTTGTTAATATTTATTCCCAAAAAATTTCCATATTCTAAAGATTTATTTACCAATTTAACATTAGTGTTTGTGGAACTATTCTACATATTTTTTCCAAAGATTTTTCTCGATCCATTATAATTTATTAATATTTATTTCATACATGTTTATTTTGAAGTTTTTTCCCAATCCATTATAATTTTTTTAATAGATTATTTTCCAATTTAATATTAGATTTTGTGGTAATATAGTATATATATTTTTTTCAAAGATTTTTTCTCAATCCATTATTATTTACTAATATGTTTTTCAAAGATTGGTTTCTTAATTTGAAAATAATTTTTGGCGGAAAAATTCATTGATTTTTAAATTTGAGGCGGTTTCTGCTATTATATATAGATAGATTAAATATAAAAAATATATTTTGCAGCATCCTTTTTTGTATTGTTTTTGTATTATCTTTGAGTTTATATAATATCCAAACTTTACAAGAGATACTCCTATAAAATATTTTACTTGAAATATTAGTATAAATCCGAAAAGAGCTGAAAACTCGCAGGTCAAAACGGGTTAAATGGATTTTAAAAAAAGTTCAGGCAAAGAGAAAATAGGAAAACTCACTCCCAAATATGTGTTAAGAGTAAACATTTATCACTGTAAGAACAAGTAACGCATAGTCTTTTTAAGTATACGTATTTGTCCTTATCACATGCATGTAAGGTATTGAGAATTATATTACTATATGAACACAAATATGTTACTATTAAGAGAAATATGTGTTATTTTATGAATAAAACGACGCTGTCTCTTAATTCTCTAATCCCTCTATTTTTATTCGCCTATTCTTTTTACTGGGTCATACTTCGCAGTATCTTTGATTCATGAATTTTGTTATGGGTGTTTGTGTTTTGAGAATGCTATTATAAAGTTCATACTCAAAGACATATATGAGAGTGATTGATTTTGTAATACCCATGTTTCAAAGGCAAAACATGCAAAAATATCATGCTTAACGACGCTACAACCACTTACAATTAAAATTTAAGAGTAACACTCCCGTTGACTATGTCTATACACGAACTTTATTACTGTTATGCATAATAACTATCAATGTTTAATAAATGCTTTATTTTCTAGCAGTGATAATTTTTATGCATAACCAGAGATGGATCTAGAAGAGGCGCTAGGGGGGAATCGCCCCCCCAGCTCTGAAAACTTTGTATTATATATGTACAAATTTTTATATTTATACTTTAAAATCGTAAAATTTTGTCATTTCTCTCCCGTAGGGATAATTTTGCCCCCTTGAAATGGAATCATGAATTCATCATCTCTGTGCATAACAGTGATATTAAAAAAAATAGAGTTCATTGTGAATTCAAGTTCACAAATATTTTTTGTCAAAATTTAAACATGAATAAATGGTAACCACATAAATGTTCGCCCTTAATTTATATAAATATTTGATATACGTGATATGAGTTTTTTCAATACCAAATATCTTGTACACAAATTAAAGATGAGTTCATTGACATTAAGATCCCACCCTTTCTCACTATTGTCATCCTACAAATCAGTCATAAATCAGCTAAGTTTTACTTTTCTGTTTCATCAAATAAACAAGAAACCCCGCCCCTCATTGATATTTCCTATTTAAACAGCGCAAAAGGTCAACAAAAAAGGGAGAGAGAAGAAAATATGATCACGCAACAAGCTAAGTTTTCCTATAAATAGCCCTAACAACATCAACATTACATAGAAATTAAAACAAGAAAAGTGAAAGAAAGGTTTAAGGATGTCGCGTAATTGCCCAAGTAAGTAAATAATCACAAGTAAATCCCATTTTTAAAGTTTAAACATCACTTAACGTGTTAGTCTTTTGAGTCACAAATTAACTCTGTAGAAATGCCTGTCGTTATTCTTAATTTATATTTAATGCATGGCAGAATTCTACTCTTGTTTACCTGTCATTAAATATGAGAATAATGAAAGAATATTTTCCTATTTAGAATTTTTTTAATTATAGGAAGCTATAGTGATAGAAATGCTATTATTTTAAAATGGTGTGATGCACACTACGAAAAAATAGATCTTTTGAAAATATTAATCCTATAATTACCAACAGAAAATGATGGTTATAAAGACGTATTAAAGATTTTTAGCTAGAAAAACATTAATGATAGTATTATTGTCATTAACAGTCTATTTTGTTATAGTGGCAATTAATATATGAAGTTTGTTGTTTTTGCAGATGTTGTTGGGAAGAGCATATGGCCGGAGCTGGTGGGGTTTCTCGGAAGTACTGCGGTGACCATTATTGAACGGGAGAACCCTGCGGTTGAGGCAAACATCGTACGGCCAGGATCGGATCTGACTCAAGATATCCGATGTGATCGTGTTAGGGTTTTCGTTGATGCCAGAGGCATTGTTATCAGTGTTCCTGTTGTACAATAACTCATCAATCATATATACATGCATGCATGGAGATGGAGTGTTGTTACGTTTCTATATCATCTCATATCATAGTACCATATATGTATTAATTAAATAAAATTTGGTGCCAATAAATAACAAGCTCATGCATGCAGCTTCTTTCTACTTTTATGTATAAGATCTACCCTATAGTTGTTTAAACAAAATCTTGTGTGCTTCTCATTCGTTCCACCCTGATTTCCTTTCTGTTCAAATAAACGAATTAATACTACACTCTCTACAAATTCGAAATTTTAAATGAGACGAAATTCTTTCATCTTCACTCTTGTCTTTTGCAGTAACACAAGATTGACCAGTTGTTTAGTTCTAACTGATTAATTTAAAGTTCTTACTTCCATAAATATGAAGCAATAAACTATTTAATTTTGCTTCTTGAAATTATGAGACATTCTTGTATTTCAAAGAATACATATCTTTTTCCATTAAATCTTTCCAAGAAAATCAAGAAAAACTTTTCTTCTTTCTTATTCCCCTAATTTTCAAACATTCCAAATAAGGAGGCCAAGTGGGAGATTTCTTGAATTTAATGGATAATCTTGTATTCCAAGAATACTTATCTCCTTTCCATAAAATCTTTATAAGAAAATCCTTCTCCCCTTTTCTTTAATTATTTTCGAAAAATAGCAACAAGACATTAAATTTATTTTATGCACTTTTTATTTAATGAACTTTAATTGGGCTACTTGAGGGCCTTTAGGAGAATTAAAATGGATCTCCCAATGGGCTTCTGAATTCCAATATTGAGTCACAATATCTTTCAGCCCATTAATATTAATTAATTCCACTATATAATTAATATTTCACTATCCATCTCAACCCATATTACGGTAATATGACTCCTAGTTATTATTTCCCGTGTTTAAGATTATTGTGTCCATTAATTAATTAAGCCACTGAAAAACTTTATATTAATTAATATCTTTATCCTTGGAGTAAGGACAACTCAACATTATTATTCATACTGAAAATTTAATTTCACTTGCAAGATTTGGTATAATAAAGGTTTTGAACCCACCAAGGGGACTAATCATGCAAGACTCTCCAAACACACGATTCTCTGTATTAATTTAGCAATTGTCATGTAATTAATATTATTGTCCAAGATATAGGGTATCGAAGTCGCAGTGATTCTCTTTCCATTATAAATCAAAGCAATAATTACTAATCGCACACAGTCCTTATTAAGTGACAGAGATTAAGAAATCAACAACCAATAGATTGTTCAGATCTATCTAAGTTGTGAAACACTCACTTGTTTACAAGGGTCTGTTAATGTGATCTTCTGTGATCTGGTATCACCACGTTAACTACAATGTAACACGTGTAATTCTATGAACGATTTGCAATAAATATATATAACATTCAATCATATTTAAAGCAACAGTGATAAATAATTTATTTCAATAAATAAATGTTTAATACATAGGTTATACAAAGTAAAAGCATACTTTCACGTAAAACCCCAACAATGCACATACCCGTACCTTGAAAAATCATCTGTAAAAGTGATGAAGTAGCCGAAGTTACCCATAGCTAGAGTGGGCAATGGTCAACAGACATCACTGTGGATCAACTCTAAAACTTCTTTGGCACGAACCCCTTTCCCAGAAAAAGGTTTGTTGGTCATTTTGCCCTTGAGACAAAATTCACAATTTCCATAAGACTCATAGTCGAATGGGGTTAAGTAGTCTAACTTTCTTAACCTTGCAATTCTATTCTCATTTGCATGACCAAGCCTACAATGCCACAAGTAAGTCGGGTTTTCATGATTACTAGGTTTGAGTCTTTTATTCTGTATATTAAGAACATTATATCCCCAATGCAACAAGTATAAACCATTTGATAAAGGAGCATTTCCATACACATCACCATTAAGCGATAAATAATAGTTATTATTTGCAAAATAGAAGGAAAAACCTTTAATGTCTAACATGGAAATAGAAATAATGTTGCGAGTAATAGATGGAAAAAAATAACAATTATTCAGTTCAAGTCTAAAACAGAGGGTAAATCTAAAACGTAAACACCAACACATTCAGCAGCAACTCTTACTCCATTCCCAACGTGTAAGGCAACTTCACCCGGCCTAACTGCCCTGCTATCCTTGAAACTCTGCACATTAGTACAAATGTGTGAGCCACAATCGGTATCCAATATCCAACAGTTAGTATCATTTATAGACGTGTTTATCTCAATAACAAACATACCTGTTCCAATGGCTGAGACACCTTGTGTCTTCTTTTCAGCTGCTAGAACCTTGCAGTTCTTTTTCCAATGCCCCTTCTACTTGCAGTGGAGGCATACATCCTTGTGTATATCTGCTTCTTTTGAATTCCACCCTTGGGCTTGAGGAAATTAGGCTTAGAGCCCTTCTTAGCCTTGCTCCTTCGCTTCTTCTTTCCTTTCGGAGCAGAAGAACTAGAAATACTCACCATGAGCACGGGATTTTCCTTAGCAGTGGAAGACTCAAAAGTCTTGAGCATGCTATGAAGTTCGGGCATGGTCGATTCCATCTTATTCATATTCAAGTTCACTCCAAAACTTGAATATGAATCGGGAAATGACTGAAGTATGGCATAAACAGCAACGTTGGTCTTGAGCTCAATGCCCAAACGACCAAGCTTCTCGATTAGCCCAATCATCTTCAAAACATGAGGGAAGACCTTCCCTCCTTCAGCCAGTCGGCATCTGAAGAGATCTCTCATCACTTCATAAATCTCGGAACGAGATTCAGAATAAAAAAGATCCTTCGGATGCTTGAGCATCTCGAAGGGGAGCATCTTCTCATGCTGCCTTTGCAACTCGGCAGTCATGCCGAGCAACATAACACACTGAGCCTGGGAAGCATCCTCTTGATGCTTCTTTTGAGCTGCAGCGTCAAATGCTTCAGCCTCTTCGATACCAGCCTCAGGGATAGCAGGGATTGGCGTGTCCAACATGTTGGAATTTAGAGGCACGTAAACACGTAATACATGAACAACAGAATTAAACAGTTCACCAACAACGAACATATGATTGCATAAATATTATAATAATCATAACAAGAAATCTTACAATAACTCGAGAGCAGATTTCTCAACTATGGTATCCACGTAATCCCCAATCACGGACTTGCACGGATTTGCCAGCGTTGAATCCCGAGACAAATTTGCTAGGAAAATTCTAACTCTAGATCTTATGGAGAAAATATGAATTAACGTTGTTTGTGAATTCCCAAGAGCTCATATATATAGGAGAGGCCCAGCTTAAATCTTAAGCTAACCTGATTAGGAAATAATATCCCTAATCTTATAAAACAAATCTCTTAGATTTATTTCCCATATATAAAATCTCTACGGATTTAATTCCCATGTATATCAAATCTCTACGGATTTGATTCCATATATATAAAATCCTATAATAATATTCCATATATTATTATTGGGAATCCTATTTAATTAAATTCAATTTAATTAAAAAATAATAATAATTAATTCTAAATTAATCAATTATTAATTAATTTTCCATTAAATTAAATATTAGATCCAATTTAACATTTAATCAACCAAATATAATCCGTAAAAGGGAACTACTTGTTGTGTGACCCATAGGCCCTCATATATCGAGGGATTATTCAAACAAACGGTCTTAATTGAACCCTAGACAATAAATCAGACATTCTCAATATATGAGCTACGTTGCGAGAAACATGCAACTACCTGTAACTGAAACATGAGCTATCACGATTTTCTCCTTTCATTCATGAATACTCGATTAAGTCTTGAACATGATGAAGTGTCTATTAAAATAACTTAATCATATTATCTCTAATCATTAATTGATCATGTATGTCACACTTAGCCACAAAGTCTAAGTTGACGTGCATCGACCGATGACTTAGATCCAATTATGATGAGAAGATGGGTATTCTCTCTAAATCCACTTTGAGGAATGAATCCTATTCTTGGCTCAACTACCACGTACATGCATTTTGTGATGAACTCAATCCAAGCTATATCTACCCATGGAAGAGTGGAAGCGTCGGTCATGGTCAAAGTTCATCACTCCACACATGTCGTGCGTATTAACCTCAATTCAAAGGAGTATCGCATCACTCCCACTAATCGAGACACCTGTAGACACACATAGTGGAACTACATCAAACGGTTTCTCGGATGGGTATACCAATACCCTCTAAGGTATTTGTCCATCATGAGATACCTAGTATCTCGTAGTAAGTGAGATCTTAATACACTCTCTAAGAGTATGATGCAGATCGCACACCAAACTCAATTGCATCATCAATATCTCATTCTTGATGATCCTTGATCGGGGCTATTTGAGAATCATGCTTAAGTCATCTGAGTTCTCACAACCTCAATGACATCAATGACTCATGGGAACACTTGTAAGAATAAATGCAAACAATCAAACATAATATTCAAACAAGTGTATTGCCATATATTAATATTAAATGAATTATAATATTAAGTCAAACTGAATATCATCTAGTATTATGTCCTTAAAAATAGATTGTCTCTAGGACACTAACACTAACAATCTCCCACTTGGACTAGAGTCAATCACCTACATGTCTAACCCCTAGACCATCAAATGTCTAGTGTGTACATGAACACTCAGTGTTTTGGTGAAATGATCTTCCAAATTAAATATGTGGGAATACATTTTAATTCCATTTCTCCTATCCTTATGATCTCTCGGATCAAATGATAAGTCTAGGTACATGTTTGTTTCTGTTTGCTGATCTCAGTTCCTTTGCTTGTGCATTCGCACCAATATTGTCCTAATACAACTTGATTAGACAACTGGCACTCGAAACTACCCCTAGTTCTCTTGAGAACTATAAAATTCAGACAACCTTCTTGATGCTTCTGATACAGCAATGTACTCAACTTCGGCTATTGAATCTGCGGTCGACATGCTTGGAACTATTCCAACTGACCGCCTCATCATTGAGAGTTAAATGTAAGCTGACTGTGATTTACAGTCGGATTGGAAACTTGCGTCATCTTAATCAGTCATTAGTAGTCCTGATTATCCACTATAGGCAAGGAAACATTCTTTAGTTCGTCTAAGATACTTCAGAATGATTTTGACAGTAATCCAGTGAGATTCACCCGGATTTTGTTGATATTTACCAATGACGCGTATAGCGTAGAACACATTGGACCTAGTGCAAGTCACGGCGTACATGATTGACCCAATTGCAAATGCATATGGGACATCTTTCATGTGCTTGATATCAGCTTCACTAGAAGGACAATCCTTCTTTGACAGCTTTATCCCTTGACTTACTGGTGGAGACCCTCTCTTAGAGTTCTTCATCGCAAAATGCTTCAACACCTTGTCTATATGGGTGGACTGTGACAGTCTCAACATCCTCTTGGATCTATCCCTGTGGATCTTGATCCCTAGGATGTAGCAGGCTTCACAAAGATCCTTCATCATGAAGGTCTTTGGCAACCAATCTTTAAGGGACTACATTAACGGGATATTGGTTCTCAAAATGTCATCGACATATACGATTATAAAAAAATTATTCTTCCCGCTGCATTTACAATAAACACAAGGGTCTTCCAAATTTCTGATGAAGTCAAAAGGACTTGATAACTTCATCAAATCGGATAATCCAACTCCTAAAAGCTTGCTTTAATCCATAAATAGATATCTTTAGCTTGCATACTAGATTAGTATTTGACTTAGATGTAAAACCTTTCGGTTGAGTCATAAACACTTCCTTATCAATGTTTCCATTGAGGAAAGCTGTTTTGACATCCATCTGTCAAATCTCATAATCAAAGTGTGCTGCTATCGCAAGTAAAATTCGAATGGACTTGATCTTTGCAACTGGTGAGAAGATCTCTTCACAGTCAGTGCTTTCGCATTTACTATAACCCTTCATTACCAATCTAGCTTTGTAGGTTCGTACTTTGCCATTTGCATCAATCTTACGCTTGAAGACCCAATCGCAACATATGGGTCTAACCCCTTTAGGAAACTCAACCAAGTCCCAGACCTGATTGGTGTACATCTAGTCCATTTCGGATTTCATGGCTTCATGCCACTGCCCTAAATCAATATCTGATATTGCTTCAGAATAAGTATTAGGATCGTCCTTATCTGAAGTATCCATATTATCGAGTTCCTCCAAGAGGTAATCGTATCTAATGGGCGAATTACAATTCCTAAATGACTTACGGAGCTGTGGTTGTGCAGGCTGGACATTTTGATCGTGAAATTTTGTGGTGCATCAATTTCATCAATGTCTGGAGAGTCCTAAAGAGCTACACTTTCAGATGCCTCGTGGGCGGGAGTTTAAACTATGTTGTTCTCATTCAGCCCACTTGAAGGTTCTTGCACTAGCAATCATACTCCAATTACGCTCCCACTGGCTAAAAGATGATCACCTAGTGCAAGACTCCCACCGTGAAAGTCGCTGAATGCTCCCACTGATTCCTTGTCATGTTGCTTTGACACAATATCAGTCTCTTTGTTAATTTGTGGTTCTTGAATTTCTTCAAGTTCTATCAGCTTACGACCTTGTTCCTTAAAGACATAGTCTTCTTCGAGGAACTTGATCTGCCTAGAAACAATCACTAATTGTTTTTGAGGTAGATAGAAATAATATCCTTTAGTTTCCTTAGAATATCCCACAAAGTAACCCTTTTCACCTTTGGATTCAACTTGTCGGTAAGCATCCTTTTCACAATCACGGGGCAACCCCATGTTTGATATGTGTAAAAGTTGGCTTCTTGCCACACCATAGTTCATATGGTGTATGCTCAACCGATTTAGATGAAATCCTATTCAGAATGTAAATTGAGGTTTTTAACGCGTATCCCCATAAGAATGTCGGAAGAGAGGAGAAGCTCATCATGGACCTCACCATGTCTAACAGGGTTCGGTTTCTCCTCTCGGACACACCGTTCATCTGAGGTGTTCAGGGAGAAGTCCATTGTGACTGGATTCCATGTAACTTCAAGTAATCAGTGAATTCATGGCTAAGATATTCACCTCCTCGATCACATCAAAGAGTCTTGATACTTTTACCAAGTTACTTCTCTACTTCAGCCTTAAAATCTTTGAATTTCTCAAAAGATTCGAATTTGTGTTTCATAAGATACACGTATCCGTATCTTGAGAAATCATCAGTAAAAGTGATGAAGTATCCGAAATGACCCCTAGCTAGAGTGGACAATGGTCCACAAACATCGTTGTAGATCAACTCTAGAACTTCTTTGGCATGCACCCCTTTCCCAGAAAAGGGTCTGTTGGTCATCTTGCCAATGAGATAAGATTCACAATCTCCATAAGACTCACAGTCGAATGGGGTTAAGTAGTCTAACTTTCTTAACCTTGCAATTCTTTTCTCGTTTACATGATCAATTTCTACAATGTCATAAGTAACTCGGGTTTTCATGATTACTAAGTTTGACTCTTTTATTTTGTATATTAATGTTGGTCCGGTGTAAACGAGTGTCACACGTGTATGGGGGAGGGAATACACGTGTATAGTGATTTTTCAACTTTTAAAACTTAATTGAGATCAGTGAGTCGGGTTGTCCTGAGAAGCACAAATTGCCCTGAGTCAAGAGTCTACTGAGACAAATAACCCTGAGCGGCTTTCAGAAACTTCAAATTAACTCAACTGATCTTTGAGAATCTACAGAGTCCAAATAAGCTTGGGGTAGATAATAATCTTACTGACTACTCAGAAGAGTTTATCAGTTTGACTACTATCTAGACTAGCTAATCTAGAGTGCGGAATGTGTAGGCCCTAAGTTTATACTCGTTTTAGTATGCTAAAAATCTTTCCTTAAGAAATCAGTGATTAAGGTTGTGATTCAAATTAATGTAAGTTCAGTGGATTGATTCCAACTGAATATCAGAAATGCTTTCAGTGAAATATGCAACAGATAACAATGCAAAGCAGAAAGCAAAAACAATACAACAAGTTATAGTGGTTCAGAGACTTAAGCTCCTATGTCCACTCTCTCTGATCTTCAGAGAAATTCCTTAACTCACTCCTTCTACTACCTCAAGCTTTTAGACTGACTCCTAGCAGCTTACTAACTTATCACCTACGAGCTTTCAGACTGAACTCCTGCAGCCTACTAACTCAAAACACACACAAGTTTTCAGACTGAACAATCAACTTACTAACTTCTTCTCTAGAGTCTTCAGACTGAACACAGCAGCTTACTAACTCGTTACAACTCTTCTCTCTTCCAACTACTACACACACAAACTACCTAATCAAAGGGTTTGGGGTTTGGTTGGTTTCCAACTAGGGTGAGATATCCTTTTACAATGAGAACACAAGTAAAAAGGCTATGGATATCTCTAAGACTAAGCTTTGGGTAAGAACTTTATTCTAGGCTTAGTAATGAGCTCTCTTCTATGATGAAACACTTAAGAAATTCAAGGGGTTTCGAGTGCTTCACAATAATGCTTGAATACGTATGAGCTCTTGAGTTGCTTTGATTTCCCGTGCCTTGAAGTGTTCAAGATCACTGGTATTTATAGGCAACTCTTTGAAGAAGTCCTTTGAAAACTATCCGTTGGAGAGATAGCATCTAGGGTTTCTTCTTTGAGTATATGATGAACGGCTCCATTAGGGTTTGAACGTACCCTTGCATGTATTAGGAAATATCCAGACACGCAGCCAATCACCATTTTCTGTGAACAAGACAAATATTTATGCTGACATTTTTTCAGACAAATGTCACTTTCAGTGTCAGGAAAATATGCTGTTGTCGTCTCCTCATTGGTCGATTTCTTCCTTTGAACAGAGACAACAAAAATGGCTCTTTTAGTCAACCAACACTGAGTTGATATTAACTTTAGTGTCCACGAACGTATAACATTCTCATTGCATGTACTCAGAATGAACAAACACTGTTTTATCTTTAAGTGTTATGTTCAGGATCTGTTACTTCAGTACAAAAGAGTCTTCAGGTTCTTCTGATCTTCAGGGTCTTCTTAATCTTCAGGGTCTTCAAATCTCCAGGTTTATACTGATCTACAGGTTTATACTGATCCTTCAGTACATTTTAGTTCTTCAGTATAGCTTAGTCTTCAGGATACTTCTGATCTTTTTAGACAAACAAGAGAAACCTATTCTATCCTGAACTAAGTCTGCTGACTATACATGGTGCAGACTATCCTGATAAATTGAAACCTGACCCTATACTATCAAGATTATCCTGAAACATGTCATACTTAGGGATTTTGGGATCTAATCAAAATCTTTATTTAAATTCATCTCCCAACAATTTTCCCCTTTTTTATGATGCCAAAACCATCTTGTTACAAGCTTGCATACAAACATAAACCTAACATCTATTCAGGTTTCAAATTTATAAAGCAAGTAAAGCAAGTAAGGCAAACATCAACCAATCAGTAAAATAATGAGATATTATCTTTTTGATCAACAAAAATCAGTAGATTTTCATTAAAGTACAAGAACCAATGGTACATATTACAAAGGTTCTCTCATAATTCTACTGATAACAAAAAAAAAAAACAAGATTCACTTTAATCTTCTTCGGACTCTATTTCATCTGCAGGAGGCTTCAGGTTGAACTGATCAAAGTATCTGATCCTCAGTTCTTCACTCTTCTTCAATGTCTCAGCATCATTCCCAGTCAGGCCCAAATATTCTGCCTGATCAACAAAATCTGCCTGGATGAAATCATAGTTAACTAAACCCTTTCTGAATCTTGGTGGAGGATACTTTATCTTCCTAGGAGCTTTTGGTTGGTATCCCAAGGTATCAAATATGTTGAACCATTTCTGGCAATCATCAGCATATTTTTGAAGCAGGTAAGAAATGAATGCTTCATCTCTATCAGCATTGGGCTCAGATCAATTCAGGAGAACATCATTGTTGAACACAAATTCCCTCTTGGTTGTTTCCCATTTATCATCATTTCAATTGGCATCCACTTGTCGATGTGGGGCCACTGCCTCTTCCTTGGCTTGGTACCTCTTCTCCTTAAGATCATCCTCTGGAATCCTCCCAGTTTTCTCTTGGCTTCTTCTCTTCCTTTCCTTGTCATTTCTGACCCTGAAACTGAAACTGCAGCATTCCTTTTCTTCTCAGCCTCTAAGGCCTTGATAGTATTGTGCCAGTCCCAGTTTAGTCTTTTTGTGGAGACATCATACTCTCCAAAACCTTCTTTGAATAAGTCATCCACATCAGACTCTACATCTTTTCCAGTTAGTTCCTGTGCAACCTCCTCAATATCTTCCTCAAACTCAGTAACCAATTTTCTCCGAGTAGGCTTACTTGGCTTGGCCATCTGTTTAGACTTGAGAGGTTTTTCAACATATGCAGCAGGCTTCTTCTGAGGTATCAGGATCCCATAAGCTTCTCCCTGCTTGCTAGACTCCTGTGCCCTCTGCCTCTTTGCCCTTTGTGCAATAACCTCCATGGCAGCCTCAGGATGAATTAGAATTTCAGCTTCTTTCCTCTTTCCTCTGTTGATCTCAGCAAGAAATTGTTCAGATTGTTTTTCCAGAGGTGGAAGGGCAGTAAGCTTGTCATAGCTTTCCCCCTTTTTGGCATCATAGTTGGCAATCAGCTCAGATAAGATTCTGTCCATGTGGAGTTGTTCTCTGCCAATAGACCTCACTTCTGCTGCCACTTGGAAGTGTTCATCCTGAATCTTTGAAGCATGTTTAGCCCAGTGTTGGTGTCTTCAGCAAGACCACCATAGGTTGCCTTCATCCTCTCCATCAAGGAGTTGCTCATCTCCTCAGCCTTGGAATTCAACAAATCCTCAAGAACCTTAGCCTTCAGGTCAAACTAATTCTCCATTTCCTCCTTCATCCCTTTGGCCACATCATCCATCTTTGTACTGAATTCAGTAAACTTATTATAAAAAGTGATAGATAATGAGTTTACCTGATCAACTGTGACCATGGATGTGCTGATGGATTTGATGAGATCACCCTGAGAAGCTTGTTCAGCAGTTATCTTTGTTACTTCATCAACTAGAGGTTTGAGCTTTGTCATTTGACCAATCATTGGCTCAAACGTAATCAACTTCTCTAAGATAGGTGTGAAATCATCAGTAGGTTGTGGGATTGGGATCTCCTCTGCTTCAGTTTGAAGTCCAACTTCACTGACTTCAGTAACCTTTTCAGTTTGCTCCTGAGGGGTTTCTTTAAATGTAATCACCTGACGTTCAGGAATATCCTGAGTTTGTTCCCCCTGAGCAGATGCTCCAGCCTCAGCAGAATTTTGACTACCCTCAGCAGGGTCCTTATCAGTGCGATCCATGTCCTGAGCCTCAGCAGGTATTTCGGACTTCTCAGAAATTTCTCTCTCAGATACTTTCTTCACCACAAGAGACTTAAACTCTTCAGCTTTTATCCTCAGCCTCCTTCTTCCTAGGCCTGAAAATGCATCTAATTCAGCTACCTCTTCAGCCCAGAAATCTTTCCCTCGGAAGTTTCCAATTCTCAGCATCATGGCAAGGGTTTGGTTCACTATTAGCATGGCAGTTTTCAGCCTGATAAACATATCCTGAAGGTCAGGATATTTGGCTAGGATAGGTAAATGGTCAAGAATGAATCTCTCAGCTTTCAACCTCCATTCTTTTTCTTCAGCTTCACCTCTCCTGAGTTCAGGAAAGGGTGATTCTTCTTCAGAAGTAGAATGTGCTTCTGAAGATATGGGAATTTTTGGCTCTGAGGGGTGTGTGGTTGGGATCTATATTTGGGTAACTTCAATAGGTTGTTGGGAACCTGTGAAGATCTCTTGTATGATCCTATCATCTCCAATGCTGGTACTGAGGACTTCAGTGAACACATCTTCTTCCCTCACTTGTTCAGGGATTTTCTCTGCTTCAGCCTCAGTAGCTTGTGAAACTGCTTTCACAAGGGTATCCAGTGGAGATTTCTCCCCTTCAACAATATCACTCATCTTACTTAATCTCTTCTTTTTCCTTTGCTCTTCCTGAGCCTTCTTTTGCTCTCCTGTTTCCTGTCTTACTCTCAGGAGTTCTAGTGTCTTTCTTCTCTTTTCAGGCTCTTTCTCCACCTCCTTTGACACTTTCTTTCCCTTGGAGATTTCAGAAATAGGGATTCTATCCTGATCAGATTCAGAGCTTTCCACTTCAATCTGCTCTGTTTCATATTCAGGCTCTTCTGGGACAACCTGCTCCTAAGGCTCATCTTGAGCAGTTGAGCTCGTGCTTTGAGAAGCCACCTGTCTTCTCTTCTGCGTTTTAGGCTTGCGAAACATGATCCTATTTCGATTGAAATTCGTGCCTGTCAAGAAGAACATATCTTTCCTGGGCAAAGTCTCCAGCAGATAGCTTATCTTGGAGCCAAACAACACCTTCCCTGCTCGAGTGAATGTTCCATCCTTATACTTAATCTTCTGATTCTGACTCAGTATGCATTTAACCAGAAACCTTAACCAGTTGAAATCTATAGAGGGAGAATCCTCAATAGCAGCCATTAGCCTCAACTTATTTCTGCTAACCTGCTCTAAACTCCCAGATGTGCTCATCAAATATTTAGCAACAATATCTACGAGGACTCTATAGACTGGTTTTAAACACTTTTTGTTCAATGCTCCTTTGAGTTCGACCTTAGAACTGGAAAATCTATCCAAAATTTCCTGTTCTCTCCGAATCATATAACTCATAGGATCCTCTCCTTTATCATTTAACTCAAAGACATCATTAATATTGGTTAGAGATAACCGTACCTCTTTGTTTACAACTACCTTTGCTTTGGACTTTGCAAATGTTTGTGAAACCAGAGAACCATTGGTGTCTTCCTGAAGATTGATGGCAAACTGCAAAACTTCTTGAGACAACTCCAACTCCGGTTTGTTGCCGATTAATCTTCCCAAGTGCGCCATTCTGAATATATGCAACGCTTCTTCTTCCACCGTAGAACATTTGTTGTCCACCATCTCTACAACATGTTCGAAATAAGGTTTCTCGGTTTCGGCGAGATTCATTATCATTCCGTGGCTCGGATACTCCATTAGGATTTTAGAATATGAGAAGGTTTAGAGTATCGGAGAAGTTTGTGTAGTTAGAACGTTTTGAAAGTTCTTGCAAAGTGTAAAGTATGATAAGTGTTTGGAGATGAAGTATATATATGATTGAGAGGAGTGATCAATGGTTGAGATTAAATCAGAAAGAACGGTTAAGATTTAATTTGGGCTTGAAATAATCAAGAAATTTATTTGCTATTAATAGCAAATAAGCAGTAAAGCATTTTAGTGGCAGCAAAATAGGGTAACAAAATGATGTTTCACTTTAATCGAGGTAAACCCTTGGTGTTCTGCCAAAACTTTAGCCAATAATAATTCTTCAAACATTCCCGCTAAAAGTTCAGGTATCTTGTATTTATTTTAAATGATTACTGTATGAAATAAATACTAATGAGTAAATGCATGCATCAAATGTGCTTCAGGATTAATTAAATATTTAATCCTTACTGAACATTGACCTTGGCAAAATTCATCATGACTCTCAGTTTCAATCCTATAAATTTTGTCCTGAGTTTTTCTTCCAAAAAAAAAAACTTCATGCATCTGAAGACCTTCATTCTTCAGGATAAATTACTCACCTGGATCCAACATACCTAATTCAACTGATAGTTCCTGAAATCTTGTTTCAGCCAAAGGCTTAGTAAGAATATCAGCTCTCTATTTATCAGTATGAATTTTCTCCATGCTGATGTCTTTCTTCTCAACATGATCTCTGATGAAATGCTGTCTGATATCCACATGCTTACACCTAGTGTGCAATACAGGATTTTGAGATATTGCAATTGCACTATTGTTGTCACAGAATATAGGAACTTCATTGGTCATAACCTTATAATCTCTCAATTGTTGTCTTAGCCAAAGAATCTGTGCACATCAACTTCCTGCAGCCATGTATTCAGCTTCAGTAGTACTAGTTGCTACTGAGGTCTGTTTCTTTGAAAACCAGGATATCAGCTTGCTTCCAAGAAATTGACAAGTTCCTGTAGTGGACTTCCTGTCAATTCTGCAACCATCATAATCAGCATCTGAATAACCAGTTAATTCAAGGTTATCATCAGCTGGATACCATAATCCTCTATTCACTGTGCCCTTTAGATACCTTAGTATCTTTTTGGCAGCTTCCATGTGACTAGTCTTAGGATTAGCTTGGTACCTTGCACATATCCCAACATCAAAAGTAATGTCAGGTCTACTTGCTGTGAGATAGAGCAATGATCCAATGATCCCTCTATAAACAGTATGATCAACTGATTTGCCTTCAGGATCAGGATCCATCTTGTAATTAGTATTCATGAGAATTCTAACTGCATTGCAATTCTGAATACCATACTTGGCAATTAGATCTCTTGTATATTTTGCCTGATTGATGAAAATTCCTTCTTTAGATTGTTTCACCTGAAGTCCTAGAAAGAAATTCATCTCCCCCATCATTGACATCTCAAACTTACCTTTCATCAGTGTAGAAAACTTATCACACAACTGGTGATTTGGGGATCCAAAGATAATGTCATCCACATATATCTGAACAAGTAAGATATCTTTTCCATCTTGTATCCTGAACAAGGTTCTATCCACAGTACCCTTGGTAAAACCATGATCAGTAAGAAATTGAGATAGAGTATCATATCATGCTCTGGGTGCTTGCTTCAGACCATACAAGGCTTTCCTGAGCCTGTAAACTTGGTCATTTTTGCATAAGCCAGGAGGTTGTTCCACATAAACCTCTTCTTTAAGAACACCGTTCAGAAATGCACTTTTCACATCCATCTGATATACTTTAAATTTCATGTGAGCAGCATATGCAAGAAACAATCTAATGGTTTCTAGTCTTGCAACTGGTGCAAAGGTTTCATCATAATCCAAGCCTTCTTCTTGGGAATAACCTTGTGCAACTAGCCTTGCCTTGTTTCTTACAATGACATTATTCTCATCTCTTTTATTCTTGAACACCGACTTAGTTCCAATCACATTGTGCCTCTTAGGTCTATCCACTAACTCCCAGACTTCATTCCTAGCAAACTGATTTAGCTCTTCTTGCATAGCCATAATCCAATTTGCATCCTGTAGAGCTTCATCAATCTCAGTAGGTTCTTTCTCAGATAGGAAGCAGCAGAACAAGGCACTTTCTCCATGGAACCTTCTTGTTTTGACTCCTTCAGATAATTCTCCAACAATCTGACTTGTAGGATGATTATCTAACCATGTTTTTTTGGATGTTCTCCCTTTAGTATTGTCCTCAACATCAGAAATGTTAGGTTCAGGTAATTCATTAAACTCAGGGAACAACACAAAAGGAAAGAGTGAATCATCTTCCTCAGGGGATATTTCATTTTGAACATTGTCAGGGACATTTGTTCCCCCTTGGTTGATAGATTCAGAGTTTGCCTCAGCTGTGACCACATCCTCATCGGCATTACATACCTGAGTCTGAACTGGTGTCTGTTCAGATTGGTCAGCTTCAGTGTGTTGGCTTTCCTTCAGTGGAGAGCTTTTGTCCTGAGTATCACCAACCTGAGTATTTTCATCCTGAATCTCTCCTTCTTCTGAGTCAGTTTCACTCCATTCATAGTAAGTGATTGACTCCTACTTTTCAGGCTCATATGATGTTTTATCTTTCTTCTTCAGGCTAAGTCTGGTGATCCTTTTTGTCAAGTCTCCTGAATCAATTTCCTGTTTCTTATGAACACAAGTAGATTCATCAAACACAACATGAGGCGTTTCTTCCACAATAAGAGTCCTACAGTTGTAAAATTTGAAGGCTTTACTAATTTCAGAATATCCTAAGAATATCCCTTCATCAGCTTTGCTATCAAATGTTTTCAACTGATCTTTACCATTATTGTGTATGAAACACTTACAACCAAACAAACGAAAGAAAGAAACAAGAGGCTTCCATTTTTTTGTCAGCTTAAGCAATAATTGTTCTTGCAGCTTCTTTCAGTGTTCTGTTTCTCCTTTCAACAACACCATTTTTTTGTGGGGTCCTTGCAGCTGATGTTTCATGAGTTATTCCATTTCCTGCACAATAATCAGATATAATATGGTTGATAAATTCAGTGTCTTTATCTGATCTTATTTTGATCACACTCAAATTCTTTTCAGTACTGAGTCTTTTCAGTAGTTCTGGCAGTTTGGTCTGAGTTTCTTTCTTACTGAGTAAGAAAATAAACCATGTATATCTTGAGTAGTCATCAACTACTACTAGTGTGTATTTTCTGCCATTAGTACTCACAGGTGTTACTGGACCAAAGAGATCCATATGCAACAATTGAAGTATTCTATCAGTAGATACTTCTACTTTGCTTTTGAATGATGCTCTAATCTGTTTGCCTTTCTGGCAAGCATCACAAACATGATCTTTACTGAACACTTCATTGGGTAACCCCCTCACAAGTGCTAATCTTGCAAGTTTGTTCAGGGTTTTAAAGTTTAAGTGATTCAGTCTTTTGTGTCATAACCAACTGGTTTCAGTAGTCCTTTTGGCCGTTAAACATGTATCCATAGGAGTGAGTCTCCAATCAGCAAGATACACATTTCCTTTTCTAGTACCAGTCAGTAATACTTGTTGTGAAACATTATCTTTCACATAGCACAAGTTCTTTGAGAATTCAACACTGAATCCTTTATCACAGAATTGACTGATAGAAAGCAGGTTATGCTTTAAACCAGACACATATGACACACCATGTATATGAACTATATCAATTTCAAGAGTTCCATATCCTTCTGTTTGTCGTTTGGAATTATCTCCAAAAGTTATCTGAGGGTCTTTCTGTTCAACATAGTCAGTGAGCAAATTTTTGTATCATGTCATGTGTCTTGAGCATCCACTGTCCAAGTACCATGCAGCAGGTGCAACTTCAGTTCCACTCATCAGGGCTATGTTGTCTTTATTCAGCTTAGTGCCCTTATCCTTCTCCTACAAAACAACTTAGGCCTTAGGTACCCATTTGGTGTAGGGTCCTACCAGGTTAGATGTACCTTTTGGAACCCAAATCTGCCTGGTAACTCTAATGACTTTAGAGTGGCTGATTTGTCTTCCATAAACATCTACATAGACATTCACCACCCTAGGTGCCTTGGAAGTATCCTGTGTATGAGTGCCAGCTTTAGCATGAACATGAGCCTTTGAATTTTTCTTGGGTTCAGGCCTTTTTTTACATTGCTTTGGCTTTGGTGCAGCTGATCTCTGTCTCTGCTGACTTGGGTTCAGGAAACCTTTACCCTTAAGCAAGTGGGGTTTAGGTTGCCTGTACTGAAATTGTGGTCTTTCAGTATTCTGAGGACTTGGTCTCCTCATCTGAGAATTTCTCTGCTGAGTGTTTCTCTTCTGAGGATTCCTCTGATGGTTCAGGGCAGATTTCTTCAGGTTAGTATTCTTAGCCTGAGGCTTTGAAGTACTGGCCTGAGGATTTCCTACTGATTGTACAGGTTTTCTAGCCTTTCCTGAGGTCTGGGCTTTCTTTCCTGAACTCTCAGATTCTCTGAAACCATATGTCCTTTACCCTTGTCTAGAACACGGGGTTGTTCTTCAATAAGAAGGTCAGTACAAACCGTCGGTTTAACAAAGGCAGTCTTAGTGCCACTTGTAGAAGCAGCATTCAGAAGATCATGTGAGGTTCCCCCTGGAATATATCCTAATCCAGTCTTTATAGTTGCAGGTCTTTGATAACTCTGAATTTCATCTATTGCTTTAGATGCAAAATTCAATAGAGCTAACTTTTTCTGCAAACTATCCTCACTCTTCTTTAGAGTTTCATGTTTCTCAAAGAGGTCATTGAACTCAGTTCTGATAAACTGATTCTCTTTAGTGGATTTCTCTAACTTTCCTTTCAGGGCCTCTATCACCTTCTCTTTCTCTGAGAGTTGTACTTTCAGAACATCAAGTTCATCAGTTACTCCCATCAATTGAGAAGTGATCTCAGTAGTATTAGAGTTTTTCCACTTTAGATTCTCAGCAGTCAGCACTTCATTCTGCTCTTGAGTTTCTATGAACAGTTCTTGTAACACAGAATAGTCATTCATCAGATTCTCAAAAGAACCCATCAGGTCAAAATTACTGGTTACAGATGAACTTGATAACTCAGGTGCTTGTGTAGGAGCAGCAACAGAGATAGAAGAATTTACCTCCTCAATAGCAACAAGGCGGACATCATCACTATCACTAACTGAGAACATTTCTTCTGAGGAGCTAGATCCTTCTTCAGAATGTTCTTCATCAGCAACCATTGCCTTCTTGCTGAAATATTTCTTGTCTCTCTTGGCTTGCCGGTCCTTTCTTTCCTTGGAACTCAACTCAGGAAAGTCATACTGAAAATGACCTTTCTTCTGGCAGTTGTAGCATCTGTTGGTATCATAATCCTGATTATTTTCCTCTTTGGATTTGTAGTCCTTCTTCTTGGATGAAGATCCTTCAGCTTTGTAGTCTTTCTTTTTATCAGTAGACTTTTCTTCAGCTTCTGAGTTGTTCCTGTTCATGTACCTGGTATTTTTATAATACCTCTTATATTTTCCAAATCTGTGGTTCATTTTCTCAAACCTTCTTGCCATCAGAGCAATTGTCTCATCCTTGTCATCCTGCATTTTGTTAGATGAGATTTCAGGTTCTTTAGAGTTACAGATTTTTCCTTGTGCTTTGAAAGCCACATTCTTAGATGAAGTATCATCTTTGCTGTCAGATTTCTTTGTTTTCTTATCAATCACAAACTCATATGCTTTCAGTTCAGAGAAAACTTGTTGATATGGCATAGAAGCAATATCTTTGGTGTTCTCAATCACAACAGCATGAATATCCCATTTCTTAGATAGTCCTCTAAGTATTTTCAGTGTAATTTCTCTTTTGGGATATCTTTTCCCAAGATCACTCAGATCATTCATAATACTAGTGAATCTGACTTCAAGTCTTTCAATAGATTCACCATCTTCCATTTCAAAACCATCAAATTTGGCAATAGCCACAGATAGTTTGTTTTCCTTGATATGATCAGTGCCTTGACACATTATAGCAAGTGTGTCCCAAATGTATTTAGCAGTTTCACAGTGAGAAATCATTCCCATAACACCATCATCAATAGTGCTATAAAGAGTATCTTTAGCAATATAATCAAGGTTAACCAATTTTCTCTCCTCAGGAGTAAGTTGGTCATCAGATTTGGGAAATTCATCCCTTGGATCTTCTTTTTCAGCATCAGTAGATCTAGGATTAACAATCTTGTATTCAAAAGGTCCTTGAGACACAACTCTCCACATTCTCTCATGTTTTGAGTACAAGTGTGCCTGCATTCTCAATCTCCATAAATCATAATTCTCAACTGAGAACATAGACAATTTCTTGGAAGGCATGATGAAATAGCCTTGTAAGATATCAGCAGTAAGATCTATTCAGTAGACCACCAAAGTCTCTAAGCAAATCAGACTATGGCTACCAAAGCAAGTGGTCAGTTAGAATAACTGCTCTGATACCACTTGTTGGTCCCGGTGTAAACGAGTGTCACACGTGTATGGGGGGGGAATACACGTGTATAATGATTTTTCAACTTTTAAAACTTAACTGAGATCAGTGAGTCAGGTTGTCCTGAGATTCAGTCCTGAGAAGCACAAATTGCCCTGAGTCAAGAGTCTACTGAGACAAATAACCCTGAGCGGCTTTCAGAAACTTCAAATTAACTCAACTGATCTTTGAGAATCTACAGAGTCCAAATAAGCTTGGAGTAGATAATAATCTTACTGACTACTCAGAAGAGTTTATTAGTTTGACTACTATCTAGACTAGTTAATCTAAAGTGCGGAATGTGTAGGCCCTAAGTTTATACTCGTTTTAGTATGCTGGAAATCTTTCCTTAAGAAATCAGTGATTAAGGCTGTGATTCAAATTAATGCAAGTTCAGTGGATTGATTCCAACTGAATATAAAAAATGCTTTCAGTGAAATATGCAACAGATAACAATGCAAAGCAGAAAGCAAAAAACAACACAGCAAGTTATAGTGGTTCAGAGACTCAAGCTCCTACGTCCACTCTCTCTGATCTTCAGAGAAATTCCTTAACTCACTCCTTCTACTGCCTCAAGCTTTCAGACTGACTCCTAGCAGCTTACTAACTTATCACCTACGAGCTTTCAGACTGAACTCCTGCAGCCTACTAACTCAAAACACACACAAGTTTTCAGACTGAACAATCAGCTTACTAACTTCTTCTCTAGAGTCTTCAGACTGAACACAACAACTTACTAACTCGTTACAACACTTCTCTCTTCCAACTACTACACACACAAAATACCTAATCAAAGGGTTTGGGGTTTGGTTGGTTTCCAACTAGGGTGAGATATCCTTTTACAATGAGAACACAAGTAAAAAGGCCATGGATATCTCTAAGACTAAGCTTTGGGTAAGAACTTAATTCTAGGCTTAGTAATGAGCTCTCTTCTATGATGAAACACTTGGGAAATTCAAGGGGTTTCGAGTGCTTCACAATAATGCTTGAATACGTATGAGCTCTTGAGTTGCTTTGATTTCCCGTGCCTTGAAGTGTTCAAGATCACTGGTATTTATAGGCAACTCTTTGAAGAAGTCCTTTGAAAACTACCCGTTGGAGAGATAGCATCTAGGGTTTCTTCTTTGAGTATATGATGAACGGCTCCATTAGGGTTTGAACGTACCCTTGCATGTATTAGGAAATATCCAGACACACAGCCAATCACCATTTTATGTGAACAAGACAAATATCTATGCTGACATTTTTTTCAGACAAATGTCACTTTCAGTGTCAGGAAAGTACGTTGTTGTCGCCTCCTCATTGGTTGATTTCTTCCTTTGAACAGAGACAACAAAAATGGCTCTTTTAGTCAACCAACACTGAGTTGATATTAACTTTAGCGTCCACGAACGTATAACATTCTCTTTGCATGTACTCAGAATGAACAAACACTATTTTATCTCTAAGTGTTATGTTCAGGATTTGTTACTTCAGTACAAAAAAGTCTTCAAGTTCTTCTGATCTTCAGGGTCTTCTTAATCTTCAGGGTCTTCTAATCTTCAGGTCTTCAAATCTCCAGGTTTATACTGATCTTCAGGTTTATACTGTTCTTCAGGTTTATACTGATCCTTCAGTACATTTTAGTTCTTCATATAGCTTGGTCTTCAGGATACTTCTGATCTTTTTAGACAAACAAGAGAAACCTATTCTATCCTGAACTAAGTCTGCTGACTATACATGGTGCAGACTATCCTGATAAATTGAAACCTGACCCTATACTATCAAGATTATCCTGAAACATGTCATACTTAGGGGTTTTGGGATCTAATCAAAATCTTTATTTAAATTCATCTCCCAACAATTAAGAACATCATATCCATAATGCAACAAATACATGTTCCGAGTAATAGAAAGAACTAGATGACAATCATTAAGTTCTAATCTAAAACCAAAGGGTAAGTCTAACACATAAGTCCTCACAAGTTCAGTTAGCAACTCTTGCTTCATTTCCTGTAAGGCGACTTCACCCGCCCTAACTGCCATAAGACACATGAGCCCCTTCACATTCGTACAAATGTGAGAGCCACATCCGGTATCTAATACCAAGCAGTTAGCGCTATTAGTGGACATGTTTATCTTAATAACAAACATACATGTTCTAGTGCCAGAAGCACCCAGTGCCTTCTTTTCAGCAACCAGAACTTTACAGTCCTTCTTCCAGTGCCCTCTTCTACTTATAGTAGAGGCATACTTCCTTGTCTACCCGATCCTTCTTTTGAACACCATCTTAGTGATAGTGAACTCAAAAGTCTTGAGCATGTTGTGAAGTTCAGGCATGGTCGCATCCGTCTTATACATATTGTAGTTCACAATGAAGCCAGAATATGAATCCGGGAGCGACTGGAGGATAGCATAAATGAAAACATTGGTCTTTTAGCTCAATGTTTAAATTACCAAGTTTCTCAATTAGGCCTATCATCATTAGCACATGAGGTGAAATCTTCTCTTCTTTAGCTAACCGGCATCTGAATAGATCTCTCATCACTTCATAAATCTCGGAATGCGAATCAAAATCAAAAAGATCCTTCAGATGTTTGAACATCTAGAAGGGACTCATTTTCTCACGTCGCCTATATTCATCGGGAGTCATGTCGAGAAACATCACACACTGAGCCTGGGAAGCATCCTTTTGATGCTTCTTCTGAGCTGCTATGTCAAACGTGGCTGCCTTAGAGTACCAGCTGCAAGGGTAAATGGGATAGACGTGTCCAACACGTACTCAATCTTTTCTTGTCTTAGCACCAAACACATATTTCGGTGCCAGTCCAGAAAATTTGGCCTAGCCAATTTAGTTTATTTCCAAAACATATCTCAACAACAGTTATACATTTCAACTAACCAAGAGAAATAAAATAAAACGGGAATTAAACATAATTCCTATGATCAATATTCAGCAATCAAAATAAACATGGCCTTTCTTTTGTGTTTATTTTGTCTCCATTATTTTTACATACTCAACGAACTCATCGGAAGAGTAAATCTATAAATTGTAATGGACTAGGATCCACATTACTACTACCATAATCCTAGCGAGGGCTGATCATTATAACATCATAACTGGTAAGCCTCCAAACCAATTGTCAAACTGCAATTCCTAGTTAATCGAACCTAGTTTGATTGATGTCCCTTAACTTTTGTTCCCCGCGGGGGCTAGCGAAACAAAATTAAGTTGGTTTACAACCATCAAACGACGACATTACATATCCCTATAAAAGTCCCGTTAGATGTAGATCCGAGCAAAAGATGAGGGCCTTAAATACTCATTGGAACGAAATCTCCAGTTTACATTTAACTTTTATGGAATACATCTTTTCAATTTAATGAAAAAATATATTTTAGTTAGGATCATTTGTAAAGGCGGGGTATTAATTGCTTAATCGAGATCCAACATGTTAATCTGTTAATCTATATCACATTTGAGCAATTATTGGGCGTCGCCTATAAGCTATTCATTTCAACAAGCCTGGAGAAATAAAATAAAATGGGAATTAAAACACATAATTCATATGATCAATATTCAGCAATCAAAATAAACATGGCCTTTAAATTTATTTTGTTTCTATTATTTTCACATACTTAACGACCTCATCGAAAAAGTACGAATTTATATCAAATATAAATTATAATGGACTAGGATCCACATTACTACTATCATAATCCCAGCGAGGGCTGATCATTATAACAGCATAACTGGTAGGTCTCCAAATCAATTGCCAAAATGCAATTCCTAGTTTATCAAACCTAGTTCGATTGATGTCCCTTAACTTTTGTTCCCCGCGAGGGCTAGCGAAACAAAATTAAGTTGGTTTACAACCATCAAACGGCGGCATTACATTTCCCTATAAAAGTCCCGTTAAATGTAGATCCGAGCAAAAGACGAGGGTCTTAAATACTCATTGGAACGAAATCTCCGGTTTACTTTTAACTTTGATGGAAGACATCTTATCAAATTAATGAGAAACCCATATTTTAGTGAGGAACGTTTTAAAGGCGGGGTATTAATTGCTTAATCGAGATCCAACAAGTTAATTTCATCACATTTGAGCAATTATTGGGCGCCGCCTATCCAAACATGATTTCATACGGACTAATACTTATATGGGCGTCATCTACCCAAATAATTAATACGGTCCGACAATTAATTTGCGCTGCCTACCCAAACAATTATAATGCGGACTATAAATGTGTCAATGAATTTAAATAAACAAGTTAACCAAGTGAGATTTAATAATTTTCAAGATTTTATTGAACTAAAAATCCAATTTTAAACTCAGTTGTAACTTAAACAATTATTAACCTTTAATAATTAATCCAATTAATTATAATTAAAAGTCCAACTTTTAATTCTTATATAAAATAATCTTATTAATTTTAAATCAAATTTTAATTGTTTAATTGTCAGGGGCTCAATTGTAATTTTTAAAATTGCACGGGAGGGCCTGTTTCAAATCAAATTTGTAAAACAACCCTCAGACATCACCGCCCAAATCGACAGCATCCAATCAGTAATTCGGGACAACCGTATCCAAAACCCAAAATAAAAATCGACAATCCAAGTACCAAGTTAACAAAATTATTCAAATTCATCAAAATAATTTGTCCAGAAATTCAGCAATGAAGCATCATTGAATGGAACCAAAACGGACAGGCATAGAATCGCAACCCATCGCCCAACGGTGTGGATTTCAATGCCACCGCATCGTCATCGTCAACGCGAGGCACGCGCAGACGATTTCTTTTCGCACGCGCGCGTGCAAGCAAGGAATCGGGGCTGCACACACGCGTGAAGAGGGGGATATACCAGCATCGCCCAAACATCGGGGCAAATCGCCACCGCACAGATCGTCGGAGAGGCCTCACGGCCTTCATTCAAGGTGCACGGGCGAAATACCCACTATGCGAGAAGGATGCAGTAGTAATTTGGTAGTGTGAAATGTCTAGTAGTAATTTGGCAACTTAGAATTCGATGTATCTGGTAGTAATTTGGTGGTGTGAAATGTAGTTATGAGGCCCCCCAAAATTCTAATTCATCTTAATAAACCAAGGGCCCCTCAATCTTTATATGAGATATACAATTGACAAAAAAATTATATGGACCAACTGAAAATATAAAAGATGTGGTATTCAATGCATAGTAGTAAAACACGCCCTTTGACGAGTCTGGGACACATACCCAACACACGTTCTGCTAGACAATCTTGAAAAGCACCACCTAAAGTCGCCAATAGTATGGTATAATGATAAAACATTAGATTCAACATGGAGGACTGATCTAAGCGTGAAATTGTCTCACAGAAGACTAGCAGAAATATGTGAATGGGCTGTGGGAAGAATAATCTCATAACAATACAAAATTAGGCAAAATACATGGCAATAAAAGAAAGAATTATTTTGGGGTGTGATTGAAGTTCAGAATAATGTACTGGCACTTGTGATCATGATTCATTGAGCCTCAGCAAATCTATGCGCGTTAACAACCTAAATGATAGGCCAAACAAAAATATAATAAGGCACAAATAAAACAGAGAGACTTATATAAGAATGTTGAAAAGCAATACCTAAATACCAAACATTAGCTAGCAAGCTCAAGCATAAGCTTGGTCTCAAGAATGTCTCCTTGTGGAGAAGAATGTAGCTCTTCATGTTCTTTTCAGGAGGTACCCCAAAATAATACCTACAAAGCTAATAATCATGACGGTCGTGATAGATACTCCGCTTTTGTTGCTTTCGCGTTTCAACAGTTCCTACACCACCACAATTAAATTGTAAGATTGTTGACAAGGATGAAGGATACGTTAAGCAGCTACAAATTCTGAATTCATATTTATTGCAAACCAAAAACGGAAAGTAGTTGTCATATCTTGAGTATTTCAGTGAAGGATATGGTATCATCTTCAGATCTAACAAATGTATTAGCATTAGTCCATTAGCTGGCTTAAGAATGTGGCTATTGATATCAAATTGCAATGAGATTTACTTTTATGTATGTTCATCTCAGGGGGCGCTTGTTTAAAGTTTTTAAATGGGAACGTTAATCAAAGTCGTTGAATAGTGAATTATAATGAAAGTGATAGTTACATTGTTAGTGTTTTGCTCTAATCTTGGAATAAGTTGTGATAAAAAATGTTGTTGGTTGAGAAATAGTGGAAAGATTGAGGAGAATGATTATACGAGGGGAGATAGTTAATCAAAATTAGGTAATGATTTATTTATTTTGAGTCTCATTATCCCGTAAGAAGTATAATGAAGGTGAATTGATAATATTTTACGCTCATTAACCATCACAATTACCACATGCTCATTCCCATTACCATTCCCATTGAAGAATTTTGAACCAAACAACGATTCAGAGCAAAGGCTAAAGATTTAAATATACTGAACTAGGAGATGTTTTTGAAAAATAAAGGTGATTATAATCACTTATAATTACGTGGGAAAGTAATTTTGGGTGTTTTCAAATTCATTGATTCTACTTAAATTAGTCATCTAAAAGCTGTAAACGGGTATGCTTTTACCTGATTATAGTTTCTTACTAATAATTTACTCTATTAAAATATTATTACACGACATTCTTATAAAAACTTTGCAAACACTTGTCACTTTCACTATTAAGCAATATTTTCTAACAATCACTAAATTAAATCACTTTCACACCTAGATATGCTCACTCAAGCATTCTATCTCTTCATTAGGTATCATATTTTCAATAGTTTGAGATACACACATATAGTATTATTATTATTTGCGAGAGAAATCAGCTTGCTCCTTTAGTATGCCTTATACTAGTTATGAGGTAAGAACATAAACACGAGTAAATTCTCACCAATTCTTGACGAAGTTTGTTACTTCGTTGAACTGCAGCAGCTTTTTCCTCAGTCAATTTTGAAACTAGAGATTTAGCCTGAGAAATAAAAAATAAAACGATATGTTAGATTATATTTAACAAATATAATCTTGTTTCTCTTGGTTTATAGGTACATCAGTTTCATATATCAATAGCATTTATGTACTTCATCCTCCCATCAACACACACATATTGATATGACATACGAATCATTCAATAATATTATCTTCGGCACTTTTCTCATTCTCCAAGTTCATACCAACCATCTTAGCCAAAATCCAACCTCTGGTTTATTGAATTTATTCAGGAATTGAAATTCATATGCTATATTGGATTATGATTTTTCATGTTCTGAGAAAAATGTTGTGGAAAAATGTACTAGGAACAAACCTGTAATTGGAATTTAGGAGATAATGGATTGGAGAATGTATATGATTTGAAAATGATAGTGGAGATAGAGAATGAAATCAAATGAAGCCATGGTACTTTAAAATCATTCAACGGGATTTTCTTATGAAAAATAAAGTGTGAAAGAGGCCTTACATCATGAGTATTGGAAAACGCTCTCGTACCCTGCACACCAAATTGCTTTTGTAAGAATAAAAAAGATCACAATCCATATCTGTGTGCAGAATTAATGAAGTATTATTATAAACAAAAAATCCAGGAATATTGATACAAACGTCACTGCCGTTTTCCCCTGCATTATTCCTTGGTGAAAAGCCCTCATCTGATCCTTCGGCCAATGGAGATGGAGGCTGGCGTGGCGCAACATACTCAACTTTCAACTTGCACTCTTCAACGTTTCCTTGCTCCTTATTAAACTACAAAAAGTGAAAACATTAATTGGTGCACAACTAATATTGTTCAATGAAAACAAAAATATTGTTCAGTGAGACCAACTAATAATGTTCATTGAAAACAACAGATACCATTTAAAAATGCACTTAAGTTGCACGGTGCACCTGGTGCATACACTTAGTGAAAGGTCTACCACTAACAGCATATTATGTCTCCCTGACCCCGAGAAAAATGGCATAATCTTGCCAAATGCCTTTGAGTTCTCTCTCATTCTTTTTTCTTTTTCTTACTTTGGTGTTAAGAGAACCATTTAACTAGGACAGGGTACTTCAATCATCACTATTTTGCTTAAGAAAATTAGCTTGTTTGCAGGTTCTACATGTGATTTTTCTAAAGCATTTTTCTTCTCATAAATCAATGTTTCACTCCTTACTTTCAAATAGAAACCAATGATGGTAACTATTCATTCACCAAACCTCATTAGCAGACTTGCCACTTTGTTCCTCTAATAGAGATAGGTATATAGTTCATTTATTGTATGGCTACCCCTGTTATCCCAAATTGTCAAACAGGTTGAACTTTAAATTAAAGAACAAAGATATTTAGAATGAAAAATCATTAAGGTGCATGCAAAATAGTATTGGCAAATGGTTTTTTTAATAACTCGGAATCCGGCCCAAGGACGGTATTGCCAATTAGTTAAATCTTATTTACAATTATTGTATGCCGTCAGCAGCAATACGTGCCAACAATTTATTTTCACTTTCCCCATTAGTTATTTATTTATTAGCACTATAACTATCAAACTTCAAACAGAAATCCTAAAATGATACTGAATGTAATGTGCTAAGATGTATGCTCTTCACTTGTATTAGTATTTCAGTCACCATATAATATATCAGTAGGAATACTGAATTGAAGATTTTGACAATACTTAGTAGTTAATTGATAAGAGAGGAACCATTTCTGCAGTAATGTCTTTTGGAGTTGCCTCGGGCGTCGTAACCACACTCTGAAGCAAAAATTTATCCTTGCATTGCATATCTGGGGGAACCTCCTTCTGTGCTTGCATTGTGACTACACAACATATGCCACAATATCAGAAATCATAAGAATGCCTTTGATTATGTACTTATAAAGTAATACCCAAATAGAGCCAGAAGCAAGATAAGTAAGAACTGATCAAGCTAAATTACTAACAAAAAACTTAAATTTCAGAAAAATAAACTATGATGACATTCAATACGTAGAAAATTTTCAAATACTAAAGAACAAATCATGCATACTCCAGTTTCTTCCTCACACGAAAATGGAACTGTTCTTTACTAAGAACTCCTATATAACGTTCCCTAAAAGATTGGGGTTCTTTCTTCACACTTCACACCCTTGACCTTAAGTTCAAACTATGGGGGTGTTTGCAATTGATTGTGCTGTCGGAGAAGAGATTTGAATTAATTTGTAAAACCAAAAGTGGTCAATGATGAAAGAAATGTGTTTTTTGCAAAAAATACAGAAGTTGGAAGTGTTTCGAAAATAATTTTTTTATTAAAAATCAATTTTAAGTTGGTGTATGACTACTTCTTGTATCAGCTTTGAAGCGAATTATTAATCAGTAAAAGAAGCACAGAATCACTTTAATTTTATAAAGAAAAAAAAAAAACTAGTAGTGGTTGCAAACACCCCATGAAGCTTTTTCCTGATAAAATAAGTGCTGCAATTCAACTTCACAACTGCCTCTCAAACTATTACTTACCTCTAATTATGTTTCTATCCAATTGTTTATTAGTTTGATTCAAGATAGAATTTCAATCAAATTCATCGACTGAGATCATTAAATATGTAAATTATCTAATAGTGGAACTAACCAGATTACGGTGAACTAAACTCAAAACCAACTTCAATATAAACATGTCTCAGAAACGTCACATTGCTCCTTATTTCGAAAATTGAACTAGGGCACAGCTCAAGATGCAAAAAACAGATATTATAATGAATAGATAAATATCATGCTCTTGATATTTTTTGTACCTTTTTAACGAAATTAACCAAAGCTTGACATGCTGAAAAACTTGATTACATTCATTCACATTTCCATAAATATCTATCAAAAATTTCATGATCGTTAACATAAGGAAACAGAAAACATCAAATTACCTACAACATCGCAGGTTGAACGGGGCAAAACAATTCCAGTGTTTGGACGAACACAATATTTCTTTGGATTCGTGGTTTTAACCTAAATACATAAAGTAATTGGAAATTAAACAACAAACTAAGAACTTCATAAAAAAATTAACACGCTACAAGAAATATATTCATCGGAAATTCAGATCAAGTAATATTTACCTTAAAAGCGACATGATTCTCGGTCTTATTCGTCAATTGCAGAGAACAGGATATCTGTTTCTTCAACTCAACTGATCAATCGAAGAAAAAATATTCAAAATGAAAAATCGAGGGCATAAAAATGAATGCAAATTGTGATGAATTGGAGAAAACACACTCACATGGGAATTTCATTTCCAACGGCTCCACGCTCAGAAGCTCTCCAGTACTCATTTTTTCTTTCGTCGTTTTCTTTTTTCGAATTTGAAGTTATAAGAGAGAATTGGATTGAAATGATGAGAAGAAGATCACAGTAATTAGTATTCCTGCTGGAAAAAACAAGAAATTAATGAGAAATAATATTGTTTTTATTTATTTCTTTAAATATTTAATTTCCTCAGGTGATCCGAAAATTGCTGAGTGAGGTGGAGGAAAATGAGAGTTTTTTTGAGGGGGAGAGCGGTGTGTTTTGAACTTCGAATCAATAATCAAAATCAATATAAGTAATAAATTGAATGTAGCTGTTTTTACATTTTTTTTTTTTTTTTAATGATCCAGAAACAGGGGACTTGAAGAAGGAGTTGCTTCACATCCGCCAGAATAAGGCGAGCAGATATCCGCAGAATCCGATTCTCCGAGAGCTGCAAGAATCACATTTTGAGCATCACCCAGGATGGAAATTGGGTGCAAATCAAGGTCCCGGATGGATTCCAACAGCAACTTGAGAGCCAAGAATTCTGCCAGCTCCGGTTCCTGAATTCCATCGTACGAGCAAGCGTAAGCCTTTATGAAATTTCCTTTCGAATCAGTAATCACTACACCAGCTCCAGCACAGACTGAAGAGGTGGAGATAGCACCATCAAAATATGCCTTGAGACCATTCTTCGGGGGTGCACGCCAGCGAGGGGTCAATTCTTTCCGGCCATTTGTTCGTGGCCGCAAAATCGATTAAACTCCGTGTGGCAGTTGCGATAAGGGAGCGGGCATCCGCTGCTATTCCTTCAAAAAGAGCTTTGTTCCTGTAGTACCAAATGAAGTAACAGGTAGTACCAAAGAGAGTGGTCCCCCAGTCCGCTGATAATGTCCTGAAACCAGAACGAAGAGATGTCCCTAGCGAAAGACTCGATGGGGTTCAACAGACCCACCATATCCCAAACTGTCTTTGCAAAAGTGCAGTTCCAGAAGAGATGGAAAACAGAGCCATAACCGGAATCGCAGAACCCACACTTCTCTTCAATGATGACACCTGCCGAAACCGGGAGGGAGTCGTTGCAGCATCTCCATAAGAAGTGAGTAATTCGTGGAGGAAATTTTAGTGTCCAGAGGCATTTCCAAAGTTTGCTAACTCCACCACTACCCGATGGAACAGGCGCATGAGCAACTCTAAAAGCATGATATGCACTTTTGACAGTGAAATTGCCTGATTTTGAATGCTTCCACGCCCAACGATCCGTGGCATGAGTATTACCAATTGGAATAGATTTGATCAATGCGACGATATCCGGCGTAAAGTGAGAGGAAAGGATTTCCTCACGCCACCTTCCGCCCTCATGATCGATAAGATGTGCGACTGTAGAATTTAGGGGTAGCGAGTCTTCGGTAACCGGCAGAGTGCCAAGACAGAAGTTCGGAACCCAAACATCTTCATAAATGCAAGTGTTAGAACCAGCCTGTATAATTCTGTAAGTACCTTTCAGAAGAGAGGACCGACTCGCGAGAATCGACCTCCAAGTCCAGGAGGGTCTCCACCCTAGAGAAGCATTCAAGAAAGATCCGTTTGGGTAATTCTTGGTTTTGAAGACCCGAGCAAATGAGGGAATGCGGTTCCGTGATCAAACGCCAACCTTGTTTGGAGAGCAGTGCCAGATTAAAATCCTCTAAGTCCCGAAAACCCAAGCCCCCATCCTTCTTAGTTCGAGTGATATTGCCCCAAGCCGTCCAGTGTATCTTTCTTTCGCCTTTCTTAGAGCCCCACCAGAAATCCCTGAGCATTCTTGTGATCTCGTCAATAACACCGTCTGGGAATTTAAAACAGGACATCGAGTACGAAGGAATAGATTGAAGAACTGATTTGATCAGCATTTCCTTTCCCCCTTTCGACAGCCACTTGGAATTCCAGTGAGATATCCGTCCCCAAACTCTGTCCAGTATTCCCATGAACATATCCTTTTTCTTCTTTCCGGCCACAGAAGGGAGGCCCAAGTATTTCCCATGCGAGTCCACTTCATTCATTCCGAGTACCTGACAGATTGAGAGATGGGCATTTGGTGCCGTGTTTGGGCTGAAGAGAACCCCACATTTATCCAAATTGATTCTCAGCCCGGAGACTTTCTCGTACAGGTCAATGGCAAATTTGAACTGAGAAGCTTCCTCCAGAGTTGCATTCCCAAGAAGCAACGTATCATCTGCAAAGAATAAGTGAGAAATGCAAGGGGCAGTTCTAGCAACTTTAATACCATGAATACGGTTGCAAGCTTGAAGGTCTTGCAAGATGCATGAAAAAACCTCCGAACAGATAATAAACAGGTAGGGGGACAGAGGGTCCCCTTGCCTGATGCCCCGTTGCGGCGTGAGTGAACCAAAAGCACATCCATTAAGAATGAAAGAGTAAATTGGCGTGGAAATACAAAGAATGATTAAATCAACAATCCGAGAGGGAAAGTTCAAGTGAGAGAGCAAAGATTTCACAAAACACCACTCCACCCTATCAAACACTTTACTCATATCAAGGTTTATAGACAAAAGGGCTTTACGCCCACTCAACCGATGTTTAATATAGTGATGGGACTCAAACGCAACCAAAATATTGTCCGTGATAAGACGACCAGGGACAAAAGCCGATTGCGACTCGGAAATGATAGAAGGTAAGACAACACGAACCCTATTTGCAATGCATTTAGATGCCAGTTTATAAGTGATATTGCACAGACTGATCGGGCGAAATTGAGAGACAGACTTGGGACTAGACACTTTAGGAAGTAAGACAATAAAAGTTCGATTAATAGTGGGATCAATCGAGCCATTATTCAAGAAATTAAGCACAGAATTCGTAACATCAGAGCCAACAACATGCCAGAATTTTTGAAAGAAAACAGGACTCATACCATCAGGGCCAGGAGATTTGAAAGGATGCATGGTCTTTAATGCTTTACGGACCTCATCACTAGTGAAGTGCTCCTCCATAATAGTTTTCCTGATCGGATCAGTTTTGTGCCGCACCCAACTAAGAGCCTGCTCGATGTCCGAATCCAGAGGGGCTGCTGTGGTGAATATCTGTCCAAAATAATCCAGGATTACCTTTTCCAGCTCCTCCTTCTTCTCCCGGGTAATCCCATCATCATCCGTCAGCGCCGAGATATGATTTTTTCTTTTCCTCATGCTGGTAAAATTATGAAAGTACCCAGTGTTTAGGTCTCCTTCCTTGTACCAGTGGTGTTTCGCTCTTTGCTTCCACAAAATGTTTTTCGAACTCAATCTGGTCCCTAAGTTCCAGAATCCTGTCCCTACTATCCTGGGTGATCTGCCCTCTTTTCAATATGTCCAATTCTTTCTTGCATTTTTTGACCTTCTCCGAAAGGTCCCCGAAAATCATGTCCTCCCCAAGCCATGAGACCGACCTTACAACGCTCAAGTTTTTCCGGGAGAGTCGCAAGAGAGGACTCCCAAATTTCCCGAATAACTTTCTCGCAATCATTCTTCTTTATCCACATAGCTTCAAATCGCCACGGTTTCCCACCCCTCCACTCGTGGATTTTCGGGTCCCGGAACCCGAAATGGATCATGATGCATGAGTGATCCGAAAAAACCGTTGGGATATGACTGACTTTATACCATTGAAAAGTGTCTTGCCAAAGGGAGTTCGCTGTAAAACGATCTAGGCGGGCCCTTTGAGTGAATGGGGCAACGGAGAGCCTGTCCCATGTATACTTGTTATCGGATCGCAACCCACAGGAGAGTCCTGTTCATCTGCCATTGGGCGCGGACGTTTCTACTCTGAAATTCCGATTGCATGAGAATTTCATTGAAATCTCCAAAACACAACCAAGGTGAAGTGGGAGTAGATTGGAGATTTTGAAAATGTTGCCAAGCTTCTCTACGTAAAGCAACGTCAGGCTCCCCGTAGCAACCAGTAATCCGAAAACTTGTATCACCGAACAGAACATCAGCATCAATGAAACGAGAGGAGAGACCCCTCAAGACAACAGAAGTATCTTTTCTCCAAAGAAGTGCCAGCCCACCTGAAAGACCAGTAGATGGCACACTAACACCAAAAAAATCCAACTTTTGCTTCAAAATATCCATAACACGAGAAGAACATTTGGTCTCACAGAGAAAGACCACCTTGGGAGACTTGCTGCGGATAAGATCGAAGAGTTCATGAATTGTTCGGGGGTTCCCAAGCCCCCGACAATTCCAACTCAAGAGATTCATTGGTCCCGGCGGGATTGGGAGTAAGACCCAGCCTCCGCCGATTGATCATTTGGTAGAGAGGCTTCATCGGGAACGGTTGCAGAGATTTGTCGCGGTTTTTTAGATGAGGGAAGAGGATCAGGTTCAAAAGTGGGGATAGAGCTTTTGCGTTTATGTGAGGCAGGTTGTATAGAGGGTTTCTGAGAGGATGCAGCGGGTGGATGTTTTTTTTATTACGTGGGGCGTGACTGGTAAACTTACGGGATTTGGATGGTGTTTTTTGAGCAAGGGGGATTGGGATGTTGGCCAGGAAATTTTCCTCCTGGAGTTCGGGGGGTGGAGGTGAAGGAGGCTTGAAACCTCTTCCGGTTTGGATAGAAGGGGGCTTTGAGACAGGTACTGACTCATCAATTATCATCCGTTCAGGGATTATTTCGGCGACATCTTGGGAAACAGTGGTAACCAGAGTAAGGGGTAGAGTCAATGGATTGTTTTCCTCGATTGAGGGTGTAGACTGTTCAGGGGGACGGGATGTGATAGGGAGTGGGGTGGTTTTGTCATGTGCTGGGAGGGTGGTGGTACTTTTGGGCGGGGGGCAGAAGTAGTGTTTTGTGGGGTTTTCCGACAAGATTCAGGATTTTGGGTGACAGTGTTTGGGTTGATGTTTGAGAGAGTACGAGTAATAGGATTCTGGGTTGTTGTAGTGTTTGGATTGCGCTTATGGGGGTGAAAATTTGATGTTCTTGGGACGAACTCTGGTTATCTCGTGAAACGTAAAAAGGACTACCCAAAGTTACCGAATTTGGGTGTCTGGATAGAGACAGTGGGTTGCATAAGTTTCGTATCACATTCTCGCTCGCCATGGCCAATCCGCGCAAAAATTCGGCAGTCTTTGATATGCCAGACGACACTCCCTTTGGATACCATCGTGGATAACTTTTAAGACTCTCCGAAGCGGCTTTGTCAAATCGACAACAACTCGGACCCATCCTTATCTGCTTCCACATCCATAAATTTGGCTAACTGGTCCCCAGCAATACGAGCAAAGCGCATATTCATCAGTCCGATGGGAAGGCGGTGGATCTGAATCCAAAACGGACTCCTCCTTGGTTTCCACAGTTTCCGAAAAAGGCCCTCGATCACTTGATGAGGGATGGTTCGAGGGGCGAATAGCTTACCGATCAAACAGTGAAAGCCTTCAAACGATGTAGCAACACCATCTTCCAGATAGGCGTTTTTTCCTCCTCACATAGCGAAAGTCCCGCATACAGATCATTCTGAGATTCGGAGGCACTGGGACAGAGATCCGTGGCGGCTCACGGAACACAGAAAAAGCCTATCAGGAAAACTTTGCAGAGAAACGAGACGCTAGCGATGAACACCTGCACACACACGAAAACAGAAAAAAAAAAGTGAGCGACAGAAGAAAACAAACGAACACGAGACGAAAACCTAGGCAGAAACCTAGTAGAGAACCCACGGAAAAGTGGGACGGCTGTAAAAATTCACTTTGAATTTACTATAAATTGTAAAAATATATTTATTTTTTACTTTGAGGATTGAATTTTCGATGTTTGCAGGTTCAGTATTGAATTTTCAAATTATTGTAAAAAAAATGACCTCGAGTAAATTTGCACGTAAATTTGGGGATATTTTCGTCAAATTTACAAGGTGCAATTTTGCCTATGCAGGTAAACCTGGGGATATTTTTGTCAAATTTACAAAGTGTAATTTTTTCAACGAATTTTAATGAGATTCTTTTTTACAATAATTAAAAATATATCGTCGAAATGCAATTTATAGTAAAAGTATGTCTTTTTTTTACAATTTATCTACTATTTTATCAATCCCTCTTCCAACCATCCTATCCAACAAATAAGTATAGCATGGATTACACTATCAGATCACTCATTTTTAATTTACTTATTATTTTAATTGTAATTTTACTTTTCAAAAATATTGTGATAATACATTATTTAATATATTATTTTATTTTAAAAATAATACTATAACTTAAAATATTGTTATTAAAATTTTAAGCAAGTCCCTGCGACACTATTTTATCATGCGTTTGTTATCACTTTTAAGATTAGTATAATTTTTTTTCTAAAAAGCATGTAAAATGTATCACTTCAGGTAAACTTTTGAAAATAAATACAATTAAATTTAAAAGGTGATAATATTTTTATTGAAAAGTGATATCGGTCGCATGATGAGACCAATGGCGGAGGCAGCAATAATCTCAACTATATGAGCCCGTTTATTTAGTGGCATGAGATTTGAAGGAATATAAAATCATGTGATAATTTGAAGGTATATATATTTCTTGGTATTACAAATACAACATGAGAGGTGGTATGAAAAATACACCTAAAATGAAATCGGGACTAGGCTTAGCAATGGGGCGGGGGATGGGGATTTTTTTTCCCCCGAAGGGGGGGCCGGGGATAGTACTCCCCGCCCCGTTCCCCTTGGGGCCCCGATTTTTTATTATTTAAATTAATATATGTATATAATTATATATGTAAATATATATATATATATATATAAATGAATAATATGTATTAAAATTTTCTAAACTTGTACTTTGAATTTTTTTTGTTTTTTAAATTTTTGTTATTTTTTATTCTTTTTGTTGTTGTTGTTAAATTTTTAAATTTTTGTTACCTTAAAAAAAAAGCGGGGAGGAGAATGGGGCGGATTTATTCCCGGATGGTCCACGGGGATTCCCCACCCGTCCCCGAATTTTGAGGGGATGGGGTTGGAGAGTTGTTCCCAAGCCCCGTCCCGCTCCGCGCCGTTGCCAAGCTTAATCGGGACTACAGGTCTTCACTTTTTAACAGGCCGAAAGAAATATAAATTAATAATAACAAACTGCAAAAAATTGAGGGATAATTTTTTATATTATTTATTATTAATGGTAACAAATTGGCCCTTTAAAAAAAAATGTTAACAAATGGGCTCTACATCAATATGGATTCATGATAGATTGTTTGGCCAGTAGCGTATTGCCTCCTTTGCACTTAAGCAACCAAGGTTTAAAACCCTTTGAACAATTTTTTTATTATATCAGCTCAATATTTCAAGTTTTAGTCTATTTTGAAAATAGTTATAGTTTAAATACTTCGTTCATATATATTATTTATTTGATTGTCATAAATCTTTTCAAGTTTTAGTCTTTTTTTCTTCTTTAGCTTTAAAAAAGAAAAAGGTTTAGTCTACTTTTTAAAATAATTAATAATAATTTAAATACTTAGTTCATGTATGTTACTTATTTTATTGTTGGATTAATTTATTAAGGAATTTGAAATTAACAAAATCCTTATTATAATGTCATAGATTTCTTTTTAAAGGAGGATTGGACGAATTCAATTATAATTGTAACTCAATTTAGTGTATGTACATATTTTTCATTTGGTTTACACATCGAGTAGCATATATTTTTTATATAATAAATAATGTTCTCTTAATTGAAACTTAAAAACCTAGATCCGCCACTAGATGAGACAGCCACACACAAATTTTATTTAAACTTTTATTAGTAAGCATTAAATTTGAGTACAACATTAAAGATTATTTTTTGAAATAGTTGTTTTGTCTAAATAAATAAAGGGCTAGGTCTTATGGACACCAGGTGGATCATATAATTCAAGTGTATTTTTGAAACATGCAACTTGTTTCACTAAGACGTGCAATTTATTTATACTTAAACATGAAACTTGTTTTCATTTACATAAGTTGCATATATCAGTGCAATATTCAATGCAACAAGTTGCATGTTTCAAAGATACATTTGAGTTGCACGGCGCACAAGGTGCACAAGAAAAATCTACTCATTATGTGAGAATGTCTTGTGTGCACTTGTTGCATCGTATAAGTCAGATTTATTTTTAAATGGTATTAGTTGTTGGGAGTCACTAAGCACATCCAAAATCCTCAATTCACACCTCATCTACTAAACACGCCCCATTAAAAATTTAAAATTAATATATATTACTAAACTTATCCCAAATCATTACAATTCTATCATTCTCTCCCAAAATAAAATTACTCTTATTTTTCTCTCTCCCCGAAGCACCGACCTTTCCCATCTTCCCCCAAACAAAAAATGACTTTCTTGTACTTTGATTATGGTTGGAACAAAATTGAAGGCGATTTCAAGTACTATGAAATAAAGAATAACAGATTTGTTCAGTCAGAGCTTCATGCACAGCTTAATGGTTGTTCGGCCAAAGCTTCATGCACACCTTAGTGGTCGTTCGGCCTATTGTTAGCTGATTTGTATGATGATGATGGGGCTATGAATCTTCAACTAACAAACAAAATTTTTACATAAACAAGTTATGCTTTTAACTTGAACGAGAGAAGTTAGTGAAATATTTTGAAAGATAAAATGGTTGAACCCCCTTATCATATGGTCGAATGACCTATTTATATTACATGTATTAGATGTGTTGTCAACACTACATTCAAGATGGTATTTAATGATGTCAAGTGTCCTTTAAGGTGTTAGTTAATCAATTAGAGGTGTCAGTTAATCAATTAGGCTCTGTGACTCAACTATTTAATGCATGCAGGTGATGACATCTTTCTTTTGTTGGGTTTGTAATGGAAAGTATGTTTTTACTTTGTATAACCAAACTGAATTTCTTATTTATTTACTGAAATTAAATTATTTATCATTGTTGCTTTAAATATGAATGAATATTATATATATTTACTGCACATCTGTTCAACAAATAGTACGAGTTACATTGTAGTTAATTTGGTGATACCAGATCACAGAAGATCACATTAACAGTTCCTTGTAAATAAGTACAAATTCACAACCTAGATGGAAATAACAATCCATTGTGAAAGGTTGAAGTGTAAGACTCAGATTGGCTTGTCTTGACCAATAGATTACACTAGCGCATTCTGATGCGCTGAATAGGACCTACAGAGAGGATAAACTCTTCTGTACTGACTTATGGGATGAAGAGTTAGACCTCAGTGGTTGTTGATTTCTTAATCTCTGTCACTTAATAAGGATTGTGTGTGATTAATAATTATTGTTTTGACTTATGCTGGGAAGAGAATCATTGCGACTTCGATACCTTATATCTTGGACAATAATATTAATTACATGACGATTGCTAAATTAATACAGAGAATCGTGTGCTTGGAAAGTCTTGCGTGATTTGTCCCCTTGGTGGCCTCAAAAGTTTTATCATACTAAATCTTGCAAGTGGAATTTATTTTCGGTATGGATAATAATGTTGAGTTGTTCTTACTCCAAGGAAAAAGATATTAATTAATATAAAGATTTTCAGTGGCTTGAATTAATTAATGGACTAGATAATCTTAAACAAGGAAAATAATAACCGGGAGCCATATTACAGTAATATGAGTTAAGATGGATAGTGCAATATTAATTATGTAGTTAAATTAATTAATATTAATGGGCTTTTATAATATTATGGCTCAATATTGATAATTCAAGATCCACTGGAACGTCCAATCTTAAATCTCCTAAAGGCTCCTTTAATAGCCCAAAGATAAAGTCCAATAACTGAAAAAGGTGATTAAAATAAAAAAAATATTGTTGCCTATTTTTTCCTATTTTTTCGAAAATATTAAGGAAGAGAGAAAAAGATTTTCTTGATTTTCTTGGAAAGATTTTATGGAATAAGTATTCTTGGAATAGAAGTTTATCCCATAAATTCAAGAAAAGTCAAAGATCTTATTTCTTCCCTATTAATAGCAAAATTTTCGAAAATCTTATATATATAGTAATGCATTTTTCGCCCACCTATATATAGGAGGAAGAGATATTTTGTGATTATTATGGAAATAGAATATATGAGATATATTCAAGATTGTATCTTGGGAAGATACAAAAAATTTCCTAACCCTAAAAATGCATTTTTCGCCCCCTCCCCTTGTCTATATATAGGGGATGAAATTAGAAATCCACAAAGGTGGTGCAACATAATTTTTCTTTTTCCTTTTGTTAATTGTCCGTGAGCATCCTACCACCGGATTATCGGACAAGGACGTGGAAATACTAAAGAAGCACTTTGAGTTTGTTCGTTGAACGGGTACTCATATTCTTCGCATATAATCCGCCAAAAGGTACGTCGTACGTAACTCCTAGAATTCCGCATGTGTAGGATTTACGTGGCAATTTTGTACGCATGATATCTTGTTGTGATTTAATTGTTATTTGAATTAATATAGGATTAATTCATGCTAGTGATAATTAAATTAATTTAAATTTGTATTTAAATTGCACCTCGAATAGACTCGGGCACCCTATTTCCCAACAACTGGTATCAGAGCCTCGGTTTTGAGCTCTTTTATTTAGATTTAATTTATATTGTTAACCATTAATTTTGAAATTGGGTAGTAGAATTACTAGATCTTTTATGCAGGTATCCAATTGTCATGGTTATTTAATGTGTTTATTTAAATTCATATGTATGATTACATGGTTTTTTAATTCGACTCGCTCGGATTTATTTTTTTCGTGAGAAAATCCACGAGTAGATTAGGCTATTTGATTTGTTCAATGTAATAGACTAGTCTAGATCATAGGTTTATTTATTTTTTTTCGTTAAATAAATTGTAACCGGGTCGAAGACGGAGACGACGGATTGAATACGAGATACAAAACTGTGGCGTGGGCGGTATGCATCACGCGAAACATGCCAAGGGAGGCAAGCGCGCGATGCTTGCACCGCCTGACACACGCGAGCACAGGCGTGGCAAGGCTGGCCAGCATGGGGGCCGAAGGCCCCAGGCGCACGCGCTGAAGCCGAGCGGGCAACGCGGGATGTGGGCTGTGAAACGGGCACGCACTGATGCGCGCGCAGGACCGTGCGGGAGCGTGCGCGGGTACGCGCAGTAGCGGGCAAGGTGATGCTGCCGGGGGCTGGCGAGAGCACGCGGGTACGCGCGACGCTTGCTGAAGCTGCCGAGGCCTGCCAACTCTCGCCAGGCGACGTGCGCTGGGTGTTGAGGCATGCGCGCACGGGCGCCGATCGACACAATCGGGTCAGATGCAAGGCGTGCATCCCGACCCGCGAGCTGGTCGATGCACGGGACGTGACTTGATGAGACGTTTTTTTTTCAAGACTTTCGAGTGGGAGAAATTGGATGACGGACGATTTCTCATGTTCAAGACTAAGAAGAAATTAAACCGTGACAATTGGATATATGTGCCCAATATGTGTTTAATTTTTGTTTTGATGTTTGTTGTTTATTTTCTTATGCTTTATTTAATATGTTTAAATATGTTTGCATGAGAAGTGTTCCTTGAAAAATCTCACTTTCAAAATTACTAAGTATGCTTGAATAATTAATTGACAATTTTATTCCGGATAATAAAATTGAATTAATTTTGACCTCCAAGATTTATTTATTTGTGAATTCTTTTGGAGAAATTCCCTCAATGGACGGCCAAAAGATAGACTTCACATGAATGAATTCCATAGGATGATTGTGACTTATTATTAGTGGCGACGATAACCCTCCCAAGAGACTCGTTCAAAATGAAATAATAGTTCTGTATTTAATCATGGTTATTACTTAGGTATAAAATTGATATGCATATACTTCGTCCAAGTCCCTGTCAATTTTATTTTGGTCAAGTGTGAGCCAACTATTAATTTTGAATTAAAGGTTTGTAACTGTTCTTGTTTGTAACCTTCTTAAATGTGTTTAAATAATGTTCTACTCACGTGGCTTATTTAAACTGTTTTAAGATGCTGGCCAATGCATTTCATATTTTTTTGGAGATTTTAATGTAATTCATGTTATCAAATTATGTGATATTTTGTGCTTATACAATTGTTATTTATTTCAGTTCAGCATGTCTCAACCTTTTAAGCAACTGGTCGATGTACTTAAAGATCATAAATTAACTGGAATGAACTATATCGATTGGAGTCGTAAAATGAAAATGATCCTAACTGCACAACATATCCACTGGGTACTTTACACACCTAAACCCGAAAAACCTGCTGAGGATGTTTGTTTTATGGACAAGATGTAGTATAATGAATGGGAGCAAGCCAATGAATTGATGAAAGGTATAATCTTGGCATCCTTGTCAGATTTGTTGAAACGCCTTCACCAAGGATTTGGAACTGCTGCAGACATTATGCAAAATCTTGAAGAGATGTTTGCACATCCAGCCCATATGGCAGTTCAAAGCATCAGACGTGTCATGGTCAAGCTAAAAAAGGAAGAAGGAACGACCGTAAGGGAACACGTTCTTAGGGTAACGGTTCTTTTTGACGAACTTGAGATTCTTGGTGAAAAATGTAATCTCAAGACCAAAATAGAGTTCATTCTCCATTCTCTGCCAAGAGGCTTTGATCATTTCTATATAGACTACCTGATGAGCGATCAGGAATACACTTGGGATGATCTAGTAAAAGCTCTAATATTGGCTGAAGAGAAAATGGGGCGCAAAGATGATGGTTTGGTTGCAAATGGACCTTCTACTTCTTCTTGACCAAAGGATGGTAAGAATAATGAGAAGGCAAAAGAGCTACACCAAGACAACTCAATGTGTGTCAACCAAGATCTAAGCAAGAGGAAATGTTTGGAGTGCGGCGAGAAAGGACATTGGAGGTCAGCCTGTTCCAAACCGAAGCGGAATGGAAAGAAAGTTAATTCTCATGCACTAGTTGTTGAAACTTGTTTAGCAGCATATGCTACCCACACATGGGTAGTGGATATGGGATCCACCGACCATATTTGTTTCACTTTACAGGGGTTCAAGCGGACCCGGCAACTTAGTGGGAGTGAGATCCTCATCACTCTAGGCGATGCTACGAGAGTGGCAGCTGAAGCAGTGGGAGAAGTGAAGTTATCTTTGGAAGATAGAGTTTTAGTTTTGAAAGATGTTCTTTAAGTTCCTAGTTTTAGAAAGAATCTTGTTTCGGTTTCTAAACTGTTTTTGGATAGATATTCTGTTTCTTTTTCTAAAAGAGTTTCTATTTTTCAAAATAATTTGCTTATCTATCATGGAACGTTGTCGAACAATCTTTGGACTATTAATGTTCACACCACGCATAAAATGCATCCTATAATACATCGATTGTTTCAAGTACTAAAAGAAAATGTTCAGCTGACGTGAACTAGACACTTCTTTGGCATCTAAGGCTAGGTTATATTAATCCAAAGAGGATCCAAAGATAGGTTCAAGATGGTTTATTGGAGTCTCTCCAAGTTGAACCATTTCCAACTTGCGAATCATGTTTGGAGGGTAAAATGACCAAGAGGGCATTCGAGCCAAGGGGAATAGAGTCAAAGAAGTGTTACAAATTATTCATACTGACGTGTGTGGTCCAATGTCGATCAAAGATAGAGGAGGTTATGAGTATTTCGTTACTTTTATCGATGATTACTCAAGATATGGGTACGTCTTCCTTATGAAGCATAAATCTGAGACCTTTGATAAATTCAAAGAATTTAAGGCTCAAGCAGAGAATCATAAGGAAAAGAGTATCAAGTTTCTACGATCCGATCGTGGAGGCGAATACCTTAGCGATGAATTTTTGAACTACCTGTCAGATGAAGGGATTGCATCCCAATTAACTGCACCCAGAACCCGTCAACAAAATGGGGTTGCAGAACGAAGAAACATAACTCTTTTAGAAATGGTCAGATCAATGATGAGTTATGCAGATCTACCCAAATTGTTTTGGGGTCACGCCTTGGAAACAACGGCTTACATTCTAAACTTGGTGTCATCCAAATCGGTTCCCAAAACCCCTAGAGAATTATGGACAGGGTGCAAGCCCAATTTGAGACACGTGAGAATCTGGCGGTGTCCGACATACGTGTTGGATAAAAAAGCCGGAAAATTGGATCCACGTTCAGAATTAAGGCATTTATAGGGTACCCCGAGGGAACGAAAGGGTGCATATTCTATGGTCCCGAAGATCAGAGGGTCGTAATAAGTACGCACTTTAGATTTTTGGAAGAAGACTATATGAATGAAAGAAAGCCTAAAAGTGAGATTACCTTAGACGAGCTAAGAAGGCCAACCCCATCGCCAACTGTACAAGTTGACATACCAAGCAACACACTTACACAACCGAAACCTCATCGTAGTGGGAGGGTTGTTAGACAGCCTGAGCGATTTATGGGGATGGGAGAGTCCTCGATTTTGTCCCCAGTGATATTGAATCAGACCCCTGGTCATACAACGAGCCGATCCAAGACAAGGATGCAGATTCTTGGCAAATAGTAATGAAAGTTGAGATGGGTTCTATGGATCATAATAAAGTGTGGGAGCTAGTCGAACCACTTAATGGGGTAAAATCCATTAGATGCAAGTGGTTATACAAGAGAAAAAGAGGATCAGACCGGAAGGTTGAAACATTCAAGGCTAGACTTGTGGCAAAAAGATATACTCAGTAAGAAGGGGATCAATTATGAGGAGACCTTTTCGCCTGTAGCTATGCTTAAGTCTTTTTGTATTCTCTTGTCGATAGCTGCACATCTAGATTTTGAGATATGGCAAATGGATGTCAAGACAACTTTTCTAATGGAAGTCTTGAAAAAGAAATCTATATACGAAAGATCAAGAGCATCCAGTTTGCAATCTCAAGAAGTCCATTTATGGACTGAAGCAAGCATCCCGTGCTTGGAATCAATATTTTGATCATGTTATAAAGTCTTACGGTTTTGATCAAAACGAATTCGAGAGTTGTGTGTATAAAAAGTATGTTGGAACTGCCTTGGTATTCTTGGTACTGTACGTAGACGATATTCTGCTCATCGGGGACGATGTAAAGGTATTGTCAGATGTAAGGGCATGACTGTCAAAACAGTTTGATATGAAGGACTTCGGAGAAGCCGATCACATCCTAGGGATCAAGATCACTCGAGATCGTAGGAAAAGGATGATCGGCTTATCATAAGCTTCATACATAGATATTTTCTTGAAGTGATTCAGCATGCAAGATTCCAAGAAAGGTTTTTGTACCTTTCAGACATGGAATCCATCTATCCAAGGAAATGTATCCTAAGACACAAAAGGAGATAGATGACATGAAGGACATTCCTTATGCTTCGGCTGTCGGAAGCCTCATGTATGCAATGTTGTGCACGATACCGGATATCTGCTTTGTCGTTGGCATGGTAGCAGGATATCAGAATAACCTAGGGAAATAACATTTGACTATAGTTAAAAGCATTCTGAAGTATTTGAAAAGAACTCGGGATAGAATGTTGGTTTATCAATCGAAGTCAATTCTGTATCCTACTCGATTTTCAATCGAACATAGATTCGAAAACTATCTCTTTTCGAGTTTTTCATTTGGGAAGTGTAACCATGAAATGGACAAATGTGAAACAGAAATGCATCACTGAGTCAACCATGGAAGCAGGGTAGGTAGCTGCTTGTGAAGCAGTGAAGGAACCTGTTTGGCTCTAGATCTTCTTAGTGGACTTTGATGGAAATCCGAATTTGTCTAGCAATATGTGCTAGGGGCAGTTGCAAATTCAAGGGAACCAAGAGTCCACGAGTCAAACAAGCACATTGAAGAAAATAAATCTTAGACGAGATATCCTTAAGAGATGAGATGAAGGGTGGCGAACACCGCATTGGAGAATAACCTAGTTAATCCTTTCATAAAGTGTCTGCCTCTCAGAATACATTCGAGAGACGTGTGGAAGGAATGATTATCAAGTGCGTCGCCAATCTGCTTTGAGTATAAGTGGGAGAAATATTATTAGGTTCATGTTGGTGATATTAGATGTCACGCACAACATGAGATATGTTGTAGTATACTTAAAAGCAGACTTTGAGTATAAGTGGGAGATTGTTGGGGTTATACTGGAAAGTATGTTTTTACTTTGTATAACCAAACTGAATTTCTTATTTATTTACTGAAATTAAATTATTTATCACTATTGCTTTAAATATGAATAAATATTATATATATTTACTGCACATCTGTTCAACAAATAGTACGAGTTACATTGTAGTTAATTTGGTGATATCAGATCACAGAAGATAACATTAACAGTTCCTTGTAAATAAGTACAAATTCACTACCTAGATGGAAATAACAATCCATCGTGAAAGGTAGAAGTGTAAAACTCAGATTGACTTGTCTTGACCAATAGATTACACTAGCGCATTCTTATGCGCTGAATAGGACCTACAGAGAGGATAAACTCTTCCGTACTGACTTATGGGATGAAGAGTTAGACCTCAGTGGTTGTTGATTTCTTAATCTCTGTCACTTAATAAGGATTGTGTGTGATTAATAATTATTGTTTTGAATTATGCTGGGAAGAGAATCATTGCGACTTCGATACCTTATATCTTGGGCAATAATATTAATTACCTGACTATTGCTAAATTAATATAGAGAATCATGTGCTTGGAAAGTCTTGCGTGATTTGTCCCCTTGGTGGCCTCAAAAGTTTTATCATACTAAATCTTGCAAGTGGAATTTGTTTTCGGTATGGATAATAATGTTGAGCTGTTCTTACTCCAAGGAAAAAGATATTAATTAATATAAAGATTTTAAGTGGCTTGAATTAATTAATGGACTAGATAATCTTAAACACGGAAAATAATAACCGGGAGCCATATTACAATAATATGAGTTAAGATGGATAGTACAATATTAATTTACGTAGTTAAATTAATTAATATTAATGAGCTTTTATAATATTATGGCTCAATATTGATGGTCAACCTTTGACCATCTAGCCACAACGTCCACATAACACCTCACCTCAGTTATCTAGACCTACATTGTCTTGTTAGGCAGAACAGTCAACCAACCTCACCTCGTCTACCTGACTGAAAAGCATGCTCGGTCATCCCACCAACCTATCCATATGGATTCCCACTTAGATGAGGTCCCACCTCATCCGCAACTCTGCTCGTCAACCTTAGTCTGATAGGCTACATTGGCCTCGAGTCACATCATCTCATCCACCTGGCAGAAAAACCTGGTCACCCTCGCAACGTGGTCACATGGACATTCATCCTGGGCGAGGTCCCACCTCTTCCTACTTGGCACGACAAGCAACCAACTCTTCCAGCTTGAAAGGTGTTGGGAAATAGGATGCCCGGATCTATTCGAGGTGCAATTTAAATACAAATTCAAATTAATTTAACTATCACTAGCATGAATTAATCCTATATTAATTCAAATAACAATTAAATCACAACAACATATCATGCGTTTCTTCCCTCTAATCCATTATAATTAGGTGACTCATTACTCGATGCCCACACAGATGAGAAAAGTTGACATTGTCGAGTTTGACGAGCAGACTTGACGGAGGTGGTAAGGATTGTTGGGGTTATACGTGAAAGTGTCCTTTTACGTAATAACAGACTAATGTACTCTCATTTACTGAATATAAATTTTTTTATCGTTGTTGCTTTAAATATAAATGAATGTTATTTATTTACTACAAACCGTTCAATATTAGTGCATATTACATTGTAGTTAATGTGGTGATACCCGATCACAGAAGATCATATTAACAGCCCCTTGTAAATAAGTACATCTTCACAACCTAGATGGAACTGAACACTCCATTGGTAGAGGTTGAAGTGTAAATGCTCAGATTGACTTGTCTTGACGAAGAGATTGCACTAGCACATTGTGGTGTGCTGAAGAGGACCTACACAGAGGATAAATTATTTCGTACTGACTTAAGGGATGAAGAATTAGACCTCACCTGTTATTGATTTCTTAACCTCTGTCACTTAAATACGATTGTGTATAATTAGTATTTATTGTTTTGATCTGTGTTGGGTTTAGAGTCAGATATCGATTCTATACTTTGCATTTTGGGCAATATTATTAATTACATGGCAATTGCTAAGATTTAATACAGAGTAACGTGTGCAAGGAAGGTCTTGTATGATTTGTCCCCTTGGTGGGCTCAGAAGTTTTATCATACCAAATCTTGCAAGTGGAATTAGTTTTCGGTATGGATAATAATGTTGAGTTGTCTTTACTCCAAGGAAAAAAATATTAATTAATATAAAGCTTTTTAGTGGCTTAATTAATTCATGGACTAAATAATCTTAAACACTGAAAATAATAACCGGGAGCCATATTGTCGTAATATGGATTAAGATGGATAGTGCAATATTAATTTTATAGTGGAGTAAATTACTATTAATGGGTTGAATAATATTGTTGCTCAATATTAAGAAATTGGCCCATTGGAAGTCCAAACTTAATTCTCCTAAAGGCTTCTCAAATAACTCAATATAAGTCCAATTAATGAAAAGGAGAAGAAAATATTATTGCCCTAATTTTATAATTATTTTCTAAATTTTGTAGAAAAAAGAAGAGAAAAAATTTTTTTTTGATTTTCTTGAAAAGATTTTATGGAAAGAGATAAGTATTTTTGGAATACAAGATTATCCCATAAATTCAAGAAATCAAATCTTGATTCTTGTTTCCTTGTAATTTTCAAAATTTTGTAAGATTGGGAAGAAAATATATTTTGTGATTTATATGAAAAATAGAATATATGAGACATATTCAAGATAGTATCTTGGGAAGATATAAAGAAATTTTTCATAACCCTAATTAGGGCACAAAATTTCGTTCTCCCCCTTGTCTTATAAATAGGGGATGAATTTTTCATCCCCAATACAATTTCAGTCTTGGAAATATTAGAAATCCACAAAGGAAATGCAATATATTTTTTGGTTTTCTCCTTTGTTAAAATTGTTCGTGAGAATCCTTCCACCGGATTGCGAGCAAGGACGTGGGACATATTTGAGAAGGTGTTTTGGGTTGATTCATCTACTCAAAGATTGTCACTCCAAGAGGTACATTTCGCGTAACTCCTAAATTCTGCATGTATAGGATTTACGCGAAATTAATTGTATGCATGATGTTGTTGGCTTTTAATTATTATTTGAATTAATATAGGATTAATTCATGCTAGTAATAATTAAAATAATTTAAATATGTATTTAATTGCACCTCGAATAGATCCGGGCACCCTATTCCCCAATAAGGATCTCCAAGCTGGACGAGCATGATGGTTGCCTATGATATGACGAACAACTCTTGACATGTTGACCTATGATCAGTTTGAGTTTACTTTTGAGTTGTCCTCATCCTAATCGATGGTCATCTCTCTTACATGGACAAGCTCTTTGACTTAGACTATTTTGCATATAATGGTTATAACAATTACCCCCAGGTCATCCTTTGATGCTTTGCTCGAAGGATTATCTAACTGATTTTGAGGTCACCTCTATTCGTTTGTACTCTTATTCTCTCCTTTATATATGTCTTGATGCAATTTTCACTCTGATCGTCTTATTTTTGTGTGACCTTGATGTAATTTGCATTATAGTTGTTTTATTTTTGTGTGATCTTGATGCAATTTGCACTCTTATCGTTTTTTTTTTTTTAACTTTTTTTTTGTGTGATCTTGATGCACTTGGCACTCTGTTCGTCTTATTCTTTTGCAATCTTGATGCACTTTGTACTCTTATCGTCTTATTTTTGTCTGCTCGTCTAGGTGAGCAATTCATCAAGGAGAACTCTCTTAGGCCCTGCTAGTCAGGGTGAACAGGTCGTCGGGGAGAGCTCTCTTAGACCCTGCTTGTCCAGATGAGCAGGTCGTTTGGGAGATCTCTCTTGGACCTGATCGTCATCAAAGCAGGTCGTAGTGGCAAGCTCTCTTAAATTCTACTCATTTAGGTGAGCAATTCATCAAAGAGAACTCTCTTGGCCCTACTCATTTGGCTTAGTAGGTCATCGTGGAGAGCTCTCTTTAACTCTGGTCATCTGGATGAGCAATTCATCAGGGAGAGCTGTCCTAGGCCTTGCTCGTCTAGGTGAGCAGTTCGTTGTGTCGCTTTCTTAAACTCTGCTCATTTAGGTGAGCAATTAATCGGGGAGAGCTCTCTTAAGCACTGCTCATTTGGATGAGAAAGTTGTCGGGGAGAGCTTCTTAAGCCCTGCTCGTCTGGCGACGGTCTTCGAGCATAACTCTCTTAGGCCCTTATCATCTTGGTGAGTAGGTGGTTAGAGAGAGAGAGAGAGAGAGAGAGAGAGATTTTTGAATGTTCATGGGGAACATGGGGATAATTTGAAGAGGATCTTATGGGAAATCTTTTAAAGATTTGAAGAAACCTTTCACAGGAGAAGATTTGAAGAAATGAAGAGGATTCTTTTTCTAGCATCAATTGTTGTTAGTTGATTTGTATAAAGATGATGTGACTATGAATCTTCAACTAGAAAATAAGGTTTTTTCATAAACAAGTAATAATTTTGGCTTGAACTTTAGAGAGAAGTTAGTGGAATATTTAGAGAGATAAAGTGTGAGTATAAAATGGCTGAAGCCCCTTAGTATTTGGTCAAATGACCTATTTATATTGCATATATTAGATGCATTGTCAACACTAAATTCAAGATGGTATTTAATGATGTCAAGTGTCCTATTAGGTGTATTTAACCAATTAAGCTATGGGACTCAGCTACTTTGATCTTCTATTCAGTACATGCGCTTGTCGCGCCAAGCAGGACGAGGTAGGACCTCGCCCTAGATGGATGTCCTACGTTGTGGGGATGACCGAGCAGATTGCTCTCCTAGGTGGACGAGGTGAGGTAACTTAAGGTCGACGTGGACTATTAGACTAAGGTTGATGAGCTAAGTTGTCTGTCTTATCAGATTGGATGAGGTGGGATCTCGTCCTAGGTGGGAATCTGTGTGGACAGGTTGGCGGGATGACCAAGTAGGCTTCTCGGCTAGGTAAACGTGGTGAGGTTGGTTGACTGTTCTGTCTGACTAGACGAGGTTAGTCTAGGTAACTGTGGTGAGCGGTTCTATGGACGACATGGTTAGATGGTCAAGGGTTGACCATAGACTTGGCAACGGGGTGGGGTCGGGGGACAACTCCCCATTTCTACCCCCATGAAATTCGGGGATTCCCCGCCCCGTCCCCATGAAGCATTCAGGGGATAATCATTTCCCATTCCCCGCCCTGCAGGAATTTCAACATAATATATATTAGTAAACTATTAGCATAATAAATACTTAGAATTTAGGGATTTAGGGTGTAGTTTTAGTAAAAGTTATTTATATATTCTATTTATTAATTAATATATGTATAATTATATATTATTTAAATAATAAAAAAATTAGGGGCCCCACGGGGAACGGGGCGAGGACGAGGAGCGGGAAGAATTTTTCCTCATCCCTACCACCTGGAGAATTTTTACGGGGATTCCCACCCTGTACGGGCAGATTCCCACAGAAAAATGGGGATTCCCCACTGCCAAGCCTAGTTGACCATGACTATTATGCCCCCTTATTCATTAGGTTTAGGTGACTCATGACTTAATGCCATCGCAAATGAGCAGAGTCGACCTTGTTGAGTTGGACGAGCAGACATGATGAGGTGGCAAGGATCTCCAAGCTGGACAAGCATGATGGTTGTCTATGATATGACGAACAACTCTTGACCTGTTAACCTTTGACCGATTTGAGTTGACTTTTAAGATGTCTTCATCCTATTAGTTGGTCGTCTCTCTTACATGGATGAGCTCTTTGATTTATACCATTTTGTGTGAATGGGTATAACACGGCTAGAGCATCATGCATCGCTTCATGGTTGTTCGGCACTCACAACTTGTACGATTTTAAAATAAAAAAATCATGATGGTTGAGGCCGTAATGATACACCTTCGTTTAGTTGCAATTTCGGCCAAACAATGGTGCATCTGGACCCAAAAAAACTAAAGTTTATACTAAAATAAAACCGATTAAAAGGTAAAAAAAAAAACACATTAAATACCCTTATACTAGATGTTCTCCATTGAATTTTCATGTACCATGACAATGATGATTGAAATAAAATATTGGACGAAAAGGTGAAAGGGTTTATGGGAGTGATTTTCAAAAAATAAATGTTATTAGAATTTATAGTTTATGGATTAATGATGTACATAAAATCTATTTCAATACATATTTATACGAGTGTATTATTCTTAATAAACACGTGTCTTCCAAGCCTTAACTAAGGGAGAAAGAAGAAAGAACAACCAGTTCTAAATACAAATTACAGGTTTTCAAAAGTAATAAAGAAATCCTAGTAAAATTGCAAATTATTATAAAACAGAAAATTCCATACATGATACAACATTGATCACATGATTTTGTTTATACTAATACTAAAGCAGTTCTAAAGTAACTAAATTGTGTTTCTTGGTATACTCATTTTTTCAGCTCTTCTATTTGTTGTGCTAGTCCATCCAATACCTGAAACGTGAAAACACGCGTAATAAAAAGAACTAAACAAATAGATATGCGATTGTCCCCAAAAAAAATAAAAACAGATATGATATTTATCAATGTTTACAGTGACGAGAAACTCACCAACTTGGTGTCTCTCAGTGCAGTTTCCAGGATCCTGATTTTCTGAGGAAAAAAAAATGATAGATGAAATGTTATTTTTTTAATTAATTATTTGAGATAGAAAATGCATGATGATAAATGATACCACTTCTAGTTTAACAAAAATATCGTTTTACAAGTAATGTTTTTTCAAAAGAAGTGTCATTTCAACATGGAAAATTGAGCAACAATGTTTTTCTCCAAGTTACCTATTATCATAAAACTATTGATATGAAAAAATTAATCAAAGCCTTCAAAATTTGATTTGTTCCTTAATATATAATTGTTTTTTTTCTTTTCTAAAACGACATTTATTTTGGACAGAAGTTGAAAAACAAACCTGTTTTGCATCTTCAAGCACAGGCTCAAATGCATGGATCTTCTGCAACAAAGGCTCACTGCGATATTCTGTTCCCCGACTCTTGTCTTTTACATCAGATGCTTCATATCGAAGCTTCTCCTGCATCGATCTCAGTATTATTACATAACCTTTATGTTTGTCTATATACATCATAAAAATGCAATGTACATAACATATGGTGAAGGGAAATAGACCCAAGAACATATAACAAAAGAGTTAATATCAAGAATCGTCTTGTAACTTAGGCCGTGTCCAATTTTATTTTGTATTTTGTTACTTTTTCAATTTTGGTTCTTTTATTAATTTTGGACCTTTGGTAATGCTTTGTGTCCAACTGGTTACAAGACGATTCTTGATATTCACCCCATAATTAAAGGAATAGTTAGGTTTCAAATCCGTTGAACATTCATACACTGACTTACATCATCACAAACCAAGGCACTCTTTCCGTTAGAACAATTCCTCTCCCCCTCTTCCTGCTCATCCTCGGTATAAAGCATGCCCTAACGCACGAAACATGAGATCTTGGGGCGATGAACACATGACTAATAACATAAACAAACAGAATTTGAAAAGTTTGGTCAATCAATGAGGAATAACCTCAAGTGTTTGTGAGATTTCTCGATCATTCCATGGTCCTTTGTCGCTAAAAAGACAACCACCAGATCCAGAACACGTGCAGTCGCCACCCAAGAAACTCGGGAGGTTACTATTTGTATTAAAAAAAATGTCATTTGTACTAAAATCTTGATTGAGGGACATGTTTTTGTTAAAACACCAAAACAAGCATTTTATAGTTTCGCAATTTTACCTTGGATCGATAGCTTCGATTAGGCTACTTTTGTAGTCTGTTCCCAACACCTACAATACGCGCTATGAAAACTTAAATTGAACTGCTTCTATTCTCTTAACAGTAATGCGACGAAGAAAAGAAAACAGAGAATATACACGATGTGCTTACTCGAATCTTTGCCAAGGTGCGTGCATCGAGAAAAGCCCTGATTGCTTTCCAAAGCACCCTAAATCCAGACCCAGCATTTATAATGTAAAGCTGGTGTAGTGTCTGAATATAGTACAAATGGAAGGTATTAACTAAACAAGATACATAGATTCTAATACTAAAACTTACTTCAGTAAAATAATTGTTCACTTCATCCACAATATAATTATTATAAGTCTAGATCAGCATTCTTAAAGTGAGTTTGACCTTGCAAATAGTATGTAACTATATAGTTAATCAGACTAATACTTTTTAATGAAAAAACTAATACTATTTAAAAATACAAACAAAATGCACAGCAGTTGCACGGTAAAATTTGTTTACATAAGACTTTGACTTCTTAAATATGGCATGTCAAGCTCAATCAGTCTGTTGTTTTATGTCAAAAAACTTTTGATATTTGGTCACAGAAAACATAGTACTTCTTGTAAAGTTTTCGGTAAATGACGGACGAAGACAAGAGAAAACACGATTTTGTTGTAAAGCGTACCTCTGGATAGTAGTTGCTATCGATTTTCTGAATTTCCATAAAGAGATACCTAGCAGGCTTTGAGAACTGGTTCATTCCCTGTGAAATGAAGTTGGGTTTTTAGTTAAATATTCACTATAAGTTAACTACAATCCAGAACATGAGAACAGGAATTTATAACTGTAGAGATGAAAAGTAACAACTAAAAAATTTACTTGTTTAGAAACAGAAGAGAGATAGGGGATCAATTTAAGTCTTTGCTAATCCAATGGTGATGCAAAAGATTTGATTATTATTTCAACTGTTTATGCAAACAGATTCATTGATCACTTTTTGTGTTTAGAAACTTAGGCAGAACTGAGGTTCCTAAGGGAAATAGGCCTATTCAGGATGTTGATGAATATAAAACATAGAAGAAAAGTATATAATAATATCATAAGACGATATTAACAAAGTCTTATATGCACCAGATGCAGCGTGCAACTCAAGTGCATTTTTAAACGGTATTAGTTGTTTTCACTTAACAGTATTAGCTATTTTCATTTAACAGTATTAGTTATTTTGCACCCTTACCACATCTTTCACATCCAAGATGCTCAAGGTTGAAGCTATGTGTTTCTTTGCAGCAAGTGAACATGAAGGAAATCTACAATTTAGAGTCTTCTCTTGTTCATACACATGATGTTTTACAAATCTCTCAATTGTAGTTACTCTAAGAAAGGTATCAAGATCAACCATCCCAATTCTTTCAATATAAACCGGCCTCCCACATCTGTCGACTCCGTGAAATCCATGAGGATAACATTTTTTTACTTCTTCATACTCTTCAAACTTAAAATCCTGCAACACAATCATTAAATAGCTATTCTTGGAGAAGATTAGCCATGTAAAAAGACATATATATACCTTTAAGATAGTGTCGACGCCAAATTCCTCACGCCACTTGATATACAACACGAACATTTCCTTTGCTTTCATCAGATCAAAGTCTCGCATTCTGAGAAATCTGTTATTAAAAGCAACCACCAAATAGAGAAAAAAACTTAATGAATAGAGTTTTTTGGTCTCGTAACCTGTCAACTATCCAAATTTGGTTCCAACAAAAGTTAACCTTTTCGAGTTAGTCCCAATATAAAAACATTTTATCCAATTTTAGCCCCAAAATCATTTTATGTCACGTGAATATCATGTAAAGATTTGATCTGGGCCCAAATTTGGACAATATACAAGTTATGGGGCCAAAATGAGACATTCACATGATATAAAGCGATACTATTACAAAATTCCATCAATTTTTGAGCCAAAATTGGACAAATTGGCAACGTAGAAACTCAGTTAACACAGTGGACAAATGAATAACCTTAATAGAGTGTGGTAGTCAAATTGCCTTTTGGGCAAGAGACCCTCAACGAAAAGCAACTCACGAAACGAATCAACTAATTTTTCATCTTTAGGATTACGAGCTCCTTCAAGAGCCCTTACGCCACTCTGGCTCCTCCCCATATTCTTGAAAGATCCCCTAAACTTGAAGGGCTGTAAGAGCATTGCCTTAAAACTAGGGGGCTTTTTCGGCCGCTCTGTTACGGGCACTAATTGCCAGTAAGTTTCAATAGGAGGATGCAAAGATTTCGTCCTCTTTTTCTTATACGACGATTCTTTAGTGCATGAGATTGGTGACTTATCAGAACCAGCTGATATGAATACTTCTTTCAGCAATTCCTTTGGTTTCTGCATGTGTATGTGTACCTACTATTAATCAGCAAAATCAGAAATGGATAATAACCAGGTCAATACATCAAACACCTTATAAACATATTTTACCCCCTCTTATTCAAAATATATGTCATTTTGACGTCCTATCATACCCATAATTAATTACTTTGAAATTCTAAATGAGACTTTAAAGACTATTACTACTATTTTCAATGATTTTAAGGATAAATTAGGAAGAAACACGATTAATTAATAATGAAAAGTGCAAAATGTCATTTAAACGGCAAATAATGTGAAGAATCAAAACAAAGTTTTAATTTGAATAGGAGGGAGTAGAAATGAATCGAAGTTATCCAAAGATGTACAAAATATTTAGTAAAGAAGAAGTGGGAAATTACATGAAAAAAATGTAGTGAATATTCAGTAATTTCACATTACATGAGTCTCAATATTCATCATTCAATAATCAAATCCACAAGAACCCGGAAATAATACAGAGAAGACTCGTAATAACCAGAATTAAATAGTAATAAACCATCATTAACAAAGAAAATGGGAGGCCAGATAGGAAACAGCATCATTAATTAATTGTTGCATACATAATAAAGTGGAAAAGAAAACCTTGAAAGGCGTAGCAGCGGTAGAATGTGCAATCTGAGAGAAAAATGGTGAAGGAAAGAGTGGGTATCTAAGTAAGCATGCCTTTTTGAGTTTGCTTTGATGGGATGACAAACAAACGAATATAACTAAACGAATGTTTCAATGCCAAGACTCCCCGCCGCTTCCTTTTTAATTGCACTACTATTTTGGAGAGAAAAAAAATTATAAATGGTCCTCTAAGTGTGTCCGAATCCATTAATAGTCATGTAAAGTTTTACTTTATCAATTTTGGTTCTTTTGATTTTAGTTTTAATCCATTTCGTTGGAAAATAAAAAATTTTGACCGAAAAATGGCTGAAAATATGATGTAGCATATAAAATGATGCGAAAACAATATATTGAAATAACGGGTTCAATGAGAGAAAAGGAATTGTATAGATTTCGACACTCGCCTGAATGTAAATCACTGTGAATTAGCCACAATAATAAATAGAATTCATGATTTTAAAGTTGTGATTCATGGGGGAGGTATAATCAAAACGTGAAATTGATTGAGGGTTTTTCATCTGTGATAAAAACAGATAAGAGTGATGGCGACCGTCAATGTGACCAGAATAAAAAATTAGAGGTCATTTTTTCGATCAGATTAAATTATCCGATAAAAAAAATTAAAATTAAAATTAAAAGAACCAAAATTAATTTACAGGACCATTTGGAAATTTTCTACATGTTTGGAAGTAAAGTTCGTTAGATTTTTCGGTTCTTGAAATTTCTTTGAAATTAATAACTTAAGGTTTATAAATATTTGTTCTAGAAATATATTCAGTGAATGTATACTATTTAATTTCTTCGTTGATTAGAAACTTATACTATAAGGGGAAATTAGTTGTAGTAGCTTCATCGAGATAAATTTTTGTCTAAATAGCCTTTGACCAGAATTTTTTTTTCTCTCAATTAAGAAAAAGGAAAAATAAATTATAATTTAAAATTTTGACGCTAAGCTTATCATTATTTGCACATTGACCTCAGATTTTAAACACACTAATTTTTTTAATACAACGACGCTGATCTTGAAGAGATTATTATGCGATCAAACTCAAAAGTGTGAACCTAAAAGAACTTCTCTTTCTCTCTGATTTCTCTTAGTTGTCGGCGCCTCAAAACCTTTGAATCACAAAGTGAAGGTCATATCCCTAAATTGAAACCTGAAAGTAATTATTATAGTAATAATTAATTTATTATTAATTATTATTTAATAATAATATTTCACCCATGAAATGGATATATATGGAGGTGGTTATGAGATAAGTTTGAAATCTCATTGTATATGTATTCTGAGATTTCATTCTTAAAAAGTAACTTTTGACTTCTGGAAAAAGAAACAATGGAATATTTTGGGGAATAGGTCTTCTGAGATTACAAAACAGAAGAACACTTATTTTCTCCCAACACAGAAAATATACGGAAGATGTAGAAAGAAATCATAGTGTGATTTTTTCATCACTTTCTACCATCACAACACACAATCTAAAAGACATTTAATATTGTGAATTCTCTTAACTATAAAATTGGTCTGGACCAATACAAACCAACCCAAACCGGCGGTCCGACCTCCGAATCGGGTCAGACCGCTAGCACGAACCGTAGGCAGAAACTCAGTGGCGCGTGAAACCACGCGCGGTGCGCGCGAGTGGCGCGTGGGCCCAATTTTCGGCGCGTGCAGCCTTTAGGGACACGTGGTGGCGCATTCCGACCCTGTTCCTTCGATTTTCCGGTGCGTCAGAGTTTTTTCCGACTTGTTCGCGCACATGTAATCTTGTTTTGGCTCGTTTGGGCTCCTTTTAACTCCGATTTTGGTTCCAAAAGTTGTTGTGTTCTTGTTTTTCAATGTAGATTCTTAAGAAGTATTTAAACTAGTGATGTTTAAGTACTTATTAATTTATAGAAATGAGAACCTCAATTAAAATTGTTTCACTTGTAAATTAGCTTATTGTGGTTGAAAATAAGTTTTCTTGCATAATTGGGAGCTCAATGTTTCATGTGTTAAATAATTAAACATTGGATGTTTAATTGGTTTCTCATTTTATAGATATGACTCGATGAAATGAATAATTGTTATTCTACAAATTCGAGATTTTTTTATGCAATTTTTTTTCTTTTTTAATTACATGAAAGACTAGCATACAATTTCGGAACATTAAATTTCTTGACGGAGATGGATAGTTTAATCGCTGCTCTTATTATTATCACATAAAGTATATCTGATTTGATAACTCAAGACTTAATAAAAGCTGAAACTTGAGCTATGACATTTCTAAGAAAACTTAGTGTAGTTTTCTAGGATTAAATTATGTCAAGATTGAAAATTAATAGTATTGGTGATAAATTTTATGAGAAAATGATTGGTGGATTGGGTTAAAGATACAAGTAGACAAGTTGTTGGGTTGACATGTCCATGTATTAAAGTTAATTCATTGATCCGGTGTTATTACCTTGAGAGGTAAATGTAACGCTTGAATACGAATCATCACCTAGATTCTTACGTCATTTTTTTATGTAATGTCGGTACTAAATGTAGTACTTCAAGAGACATTTCAACTATTCATGTAAATTGCCTGACAGTGATGCTGAAATAAGATTAGATTAAGAATAACCTTAGTAGTTGAATTTTTGGGCTTATAACAACCATTGGATTTTCTTGACTACTTTGAGTTATTTTAATTGACTCATAACATATTGTGTTTTATTACGTTTATAATGATAAATATTTTTTAAGCATATATTTTCATGTTGTTAAGTGGGAGTTTTAGCTATTTATTGGATAAATGCTAGAACTAGTTGTTCATGTTTTGGAACAGAATCTGTTTAATGAGGATACTTAATGAGATTGATGATTAATAACTTTAAGTTATTTTTTGATATCAAATTTTGTATTAAATTTTTCAGATGTCTGTTAGCTTAACATTGAATAAATTGATACATGAATGAAAATTAATTCATTGAATCACTACAATTAAACCAAACAATAGCTTTAAAAGTTATCAACGCTGGGTTAAATAAAATAGAATAAACTCAATGACAATAATTATGACACGTGCGTCATAATTAATTATATGTTCTTGGAGAACAAGATACATTGAATACTATCTACTATGTTATGGAAGATCCTGGGATGGAGATTCAGATCAAAATGGATCAAAAGACTTACCTTTGCTTGGAATATAAGAAATTCCTAGCTCATAAAAAATTGGTGAGCTCAGTTTTAGATAACATGATCCTTGAGAATGTGCAACACCTTACAACTTCCAATATTTGGTAATATTTGATGGAGAATATGGTAGCACATCACTTTCTGAATAACATCAAATTCGGATCTGACATGGTCATTTCCTTATAAATGGAAACACTTGAGGGTTAACACGGCCCGTGATAAAAGTATTAAGACTTTCACTAATTCAATTCTTAAGTTTGAGTTGAACGATATGGTACTTGAAGTGAACAAATTTTCATCAGGTGTTCTTGTTTCTGAATCTAGTTCTAAACATAAGACATACTGGAAGAAAGTGAGGAAATGACAAGCAGTATAAAATTAGAAATATTGTTGTTAAACTTCAAATTAGTCCTAATGCTATGAGGAAGAGACATGTTAAACTTAAAGTTAGATGACATGTAAGCTTGATCATTTTACTCATGAATATCTTGAGTCCAAGAGGGACAAAGAAATTCATCTTAACTTTTGGTTTGAGCATAAATGTCTACAGTGCTGTATTTTTGACTGAATCTTATCCTTATGGATTATAAATTCAAAAAACACATATGGACATTTGATTTACATCTTATGTGGAAACTAAGCTCAAGTTGAAGTCTAGGGACTTTTGAGATTGACAATGATCAATGTTTCATACTACATAATTCATGTTTTCTCTGAAGATCATTAAGAATCTCACCGTTATATCTTTCTTCTATGATTGGGGTGTGATTTACAATTTATATTATAGATGATTCAATGTGAATTATGGTACTTGACGGTTATTTTATGTTTTATATGGTTTTGGACTGTAAGAGAACAATTATTTTAATATTATGATGATAATTCATGGATTACTAAATATTTGTTTATCTATTTATGCTTGTGTAAATAATGACATTTAGCATGCTAGATTTAGTCACATTGTGCAAGATTTGAATAACTGACTTGCGAAAGAAGAACTACGGAGTTCATCTTTAAGAGTCAAGTTATCAAAATGTTGATATTGTCTTGTTCATAAGTGATTAGAAAATCATTTGGTAAAGCTATGACTGTTGATTCTTCAGTGCAATTATTTTATTTTGATAAATGTGATTTTATGAATGTCAAATAGCAAATCATGGAACTTACTGGTTTTTCATTACTCAAGTTGATAATTTTTCACGTTTTATATGTCTAGAATTTCTCATAAATATGAAGCATTGAATTGCTTCAGATATTGCCTAAATGGGGCTGAGAATAAAATGACATAGCCTTAAAGGTTTTAAGAACCGATAGAGGACGTGAATGTTTATCAATGCAGTTCAAGGAACTATGTAATGAAAATTGTATAATCCGACTAACATCAAAACCTTATGCACTATTATTTAATGGTGTGACTGAAAAATAAAATGAACGTTGTTGGATATGATACTATCCATGATGTCACAATTATTTTATAACTATCGTTTTTAAAAAGATGAGTTCTTTATGATTGTCTGCGTATTGAATAAAGTTATTCATAGTTGATTAAGTCAACTTCATCTGAACTCTAGACAGTCGACGACCTGATCTTTAGTTAATCTTGGTATCTATAGACCAACAATTGTCTAAAGGATTTAGAAATGTATCTTCTAAGATATTATGCTAAATCCAAAGGATACAAATTGATCGGAGATCAGAAAGTTCAGAGTAAGACATAAGATAAAATCACATAATGTTAATTTTTCTGGAAAAATTTTCCTAGTAAGGGAGGTATCCGAAATACTTTACAATTTTCAGATTGAAATAATCACTCTCTATCAGATCCAAGTGGGAGTGATTTACTTAATGTTGTGATATTTAATAAATGTTTACCCATTAAGATTATATGGATTTTGATGAGATTAATTATTTGTATCACAAAGTTTCAATCTTGTAAAATACTTTATGAAACATGTGTCTGAGAGACGTCATGATATTGAGGGATACACCTTCTTTATATTTTCAGAAATAAGATTAGTCTTTATTGGATGAGGATGAACCTACAAACGATCGAGATGTTCTATCTCGTTATGCAAGAGACTAATGAAACAAAATAATGGAAGATAATATAAAGTCAATAAGGTCAAATCAAGTTTATAAAACTTGTCGATCCTTTAATTGGGACACATCTTAAAATGGCTTACTTAGTAGAGAAATATTATACTCAGAAAGGAGTAATTAAACTTTTTTCATCTGTTGTGAGATTTACCTCGATTCGTTCACTTTTTGGCTATAGTATCAAGTATAGATTAAGAATTACATCAACAAAATGGATGTTACTGTTTTTCTCAATGGAGATTTCAAAGAAGAGGATAATGTTTGTAAATTTAAGAAGTCGTTTTACAAACTTAAACAAATCCTCAAAACAGTGGTACTTGAGACTTCATACTATGATTGTCTCATCTTAACTTTGTTAGACAAAAGATCACTGTGTTTATGTTTAACTGTCCAAAGATAGTCATGTAATTCTATGATCATATATTGATACATTGTTAGCTGGAAAGACAACAATGAGAATCTTTTGGTGAAAGCTTCATAAAGATCGTTGAAATAAGTTACTTGGATAGTCTTAGCAGACTTATGTAGTAAGACTTCTAAAAATGATTCAAACGAATGTATAAAAGCATGTTGATTCTCATGTTATAAAATGACGAGTCACAGAACTATGATGAATGTCCAAAAGACTATGAAATGTCAATTGTACCATAAGAAAATTCAATTGAATGATGAAATTGTGTCAAGTTATGCACATATCTAGACATATGTTAAGTTGTTGGTTTGGTTAGAAGCAAGAGTGTAGAAGTTGAAAATCGCTAGGTGGGCAGATACTGGCCGACTAGTCGCCTCCTAGGAGTGTGCCTTCTTTTTTTTTAAATACAAAAGTCAGATTGTTATTACTTTACCTTTTTGTTGGGAAAAGAGCCTGGCTACTACAAAGTAAAACATACGCAACCTTCTTCTTTACTTTGAATATTCACGCATTCCCAGCTCCCAACAAGACCTCTACTTCTCTCCATTCAAGTCCTTTTGTATCTATCTTGTATCTATTTCCTTCTCTCCATTCTACATTTTTTTTGTATCTATTTCTCCACTCTTCATTTTCCAATCTCCACACTCCACAGGCATCTTCTTTCTCCAATCTCCACTGCAAGTGCAAGCTTCGAGATGCGTGTCAAGTGTCGACGAACGCGAGCGAGCGCAGGCGTCGACGTGCGGTGGTGGCGAGCACCGGTGGCAGTGAACTCGGGCATCAGCGAGCGCTAGCAGCGTCGAACTCGGGCTTTGGTGAGTATTTAAATCATGAAATTGATATTTTTATGAAGAAAAAGAAATTAAGAAGAAGAAGAAAGCGCCTAAATCGCCAGAGCCGCCTACCGACTTGGCCGTCTAGGCGGTGCCCAGGCCGCCTAGGTGACGCCCACAACCGAAGACGATTTTGTTAGCCGATTTTGGAAAAATCAGGACGGCCGGCGGTCGCCTAGCGCTTAGGCGTCCACCTAGGCCGATTTCTTCATCATTGGTTAGCAGATACCATTTAATCTGAGAAAAGACACTAAAAGATAGTGTGTTGGTTTCTTGAGGTATTCGAAAGGTACTGCATATCATTATCTCAAGGAGATAATCTAAACTTAGAAAGTATACAGATAGTAACTGAAATTATGATTTAGATGCAAGTAAATCAAATTATAATTATGTCTTCTTGCTTAATAATGAAACAATCTCCTGGTATAATATGAAATAAGTCTGTATAGCACCGACCACTATTATGTTGAGAAATAGGGTGCCCTGATCTATTTGAGGTGCAATTTAAATTAATTTAATTATTACTAACATGACTTAATCCTATATTAATTCAAATAGCAATTAAATCACAACAACATATCATGCGTACAAAATTGCCACGTAAATCCTACACATGCGGAATTCTAGGAGTTACGTAAGGTGTACCTTTTGGCGGATTCAACGGACGAAAATCGATGCACAAACCCAACGACCTTCTCTAGTATTCTCACGTCCTTATTTGATATCCCGGTGGAGGAATCTCCTTCAAATAATTAAAAAAGTAAAAGAAAAAAATTGTTGCACCACCTTTGTGGATTTCTAATTTTTCCAACACATGGAATTATTTTGGGGATGAATCTATATATAGATAAGGGGGTGGTCGAATTTTTTGAGCTTTATTTCCCTATGGAAGATATCCTTATATCTTCTTAAGATACAATCTTGAATATATCCAATATATTCTATTTCCCATAAATAAATCCCAACAAAAATATCCCCTTATTTACATATATATATATATATATATATTTGAAAATATCTTAATAAGGAAGAAATAAGATCTTTGACTTTTCTTGAATTTATGGGATAATCTTGTATTCCAAGAATACTTATATTTTTCCATAAAATCTTTCCAAGAAAATATTTTCTCTCTCCTCTTCATAATTTTCGAATTTAATGGAAAAATTAGGCAACAATATTTCTTTTATTTTAATCATCTTTTTCAGTTATTAGACTTTATCTTTGGGCTACTAAAGGGGCGTTTAGGAGAATTAAGATTGAACATTCCAATGGACCTTGAATTATCAATATTGAGCAACAATATTATTCAAGCCCATAAATATTAATTTATCCCGCTACATAATTAATGTTGCACTATCCATCTTAACCCGTATTACTGTAATATGGCTCCCGGTTATTATTTTCTGTGTTTAAGATTATCTAGTCCATTAATTAATTTAAGCCACTGAAAAACTTCATATTAATTAATATCTTTTTTCTTGGATTAAAAACGGCTCAACATTATTATTCATAACGGAAACTAATTCCACTTGCAAGATTTAGTATGATAAAACTTCTGAGCCACCCAAGGGCGTACTTGCACACGATTCTTCGTATTAAATCTTAGCAATCGTCATGTAACTAATAATATTGCCCAAGATATAAAGTATTGAATCTCATTGATTCTCTACCCAACATAAGTCAAAGCAATAATTATTAATTTCACACGATCTTATTTAAGAAACGAAGATTAAGAAATAACGAACCACTGAGGTCTAATTCTTCTATATTCAATACTGAAGAATTTATCCTCATGTAGGTCCTATTAAGTGCATCATAATGCACTAGTGTAATCTCTTGGTCAAGACAAGCCAATCTGAGTCTTACACTTCAACCTTTCACGATGGATTGTTCATTTCCATCTAGGTTGTGAATTTGTACTTAGTTACAAGGAACTGTTAATTTGATCTTCTGTGATCTGGTATCACCAAATTAACTATAATGTAACACGTACTATTTATTGAACAAATATGCAATAAATATATATAACATTCAATCATATTTAATGCAACAGTGATAAATAATTTATTTTCAGTAAATAAATAAGAAATTCAGTTTGGTTATACAAAGTAAAAGCATACTTTCCAATATAACCCCAACAATCTCCCATTTATACTCAAAGTCTAATTTTAAGTATACTACAGCACGTCTCGTGTTCTACGTGACATCTAATATCACCTACACAAACCTAATAATATTTCTCCCACTTATACTCAAAGCAGATTGGCGACGCACTTGATTACCATTCCTTCCATACGTCTCTCGAATGTATTCTGAGATGCAGACACTTTATGAAAGGATTAACTAGGTTATTCTCCGATGCGGTCTTTGTAACCTCTTCATCTCCTCTCTTAACGATTTCTCGTCTAAGATTGGTTTTCTTCAATGTGCTTGTTTGACTCGTGGACTCTTGGTTCCCTTGAATTTGCAACTGCCCCTAGCATATACTGCTAGACAAATTCGGAACTCCATCCAAGTCCACTAAGAAGATCTAGAGCCAAACTGGTTCCTTCATTGCTTCACAAGCAGCTACTTACCCGACTTCCATGGTCGAGTCAGTGATGCATTTCTTCTTCACACTCATCCATTTCATGGCTACACTTCCCAAACGAAAACACAGTAACTGAGGCAGATAGTTTCTGGAATCTAAGTCTTATTGGAAATTCGATTCCGTGTAACCGACGGAGATTAGACTGTCTGATTGATAAAACCAACATTCTATCCTGAGTTCTTTTCAGATGCTTCAGAATGTTTTTAATTGCAGTTCAATGCACTTTGTTGGGGTTACAATTCCCCAACACTCTTTCCCTGGGTTACTCTGTATCATGCTACCATGCCAACGGCAAAGCAGATATCCAGTCTTGTGCACAACATTACATACATGAGGCTTTCGACAGCCGAAGCATAAGGAATGCCCTTCATGTTATCTATCTCCTTTTATGTCTTATGATACATTTCCTTAGATAAATGGATTCAATGTATGAAAGGTACAAAACCTTTCTTGGAATCTTGCATGCTGAATCGCTTCAAGACAATATTTATGTATGAAGCTTGTGATAAGCCGATCATCATTTTCCTGCGATCTCGAGTGATTTTGATCCCTAGGATGTGACCAGCTTTTTCCTAAGTCCTTCATATCAAACTGCTTTGACTGCCATGCCCTTACGTCTGACAATACCTTTACATCATCCCCGATGAGCAGAATATTGTCTACATATAGTACCAAGAATACCAAGGCAGTTCCGACATGCTTCTTGTACACACAACTCTCGAAATCATTTTGATCAAAATCGTAGGTTTTTAAAACCTGATCAAAACATTGATTCCAAGTACGGGATGCTTGCTTCAGTCCATAGATGGACTTCTTGAGCTTTCAAACCGATGCTCTTGGCCTTTTTCAACAAAGCCCTCGGGTTGTTGCATATAGATTTCTTCTTTAAGACTTCCGTTAAGGGAAGCTGTCTTGACATCCATTTGCCAGATCTCAAAATCTAAATGTGCAGCTATCGACAAGAGAATATGGATGGACTTAAGTATGACTACGGGCGAAAAGGTCTTCTCATAATCGATCCCCTTCTTTCTGAGTATATCCTTTTGCCACAAGTTTAGCCTTGAAGGTCTCAACCTTCCTGTCCGATCCTCTTTTTCTCTTGTAGACCCACTTCCATCCAATGGATTTTACCCCATTAAGTGGTTCGACTAGCTCCCATACTTTATTATGATCCATAGAACCCACCTCACCTTCTATTGTTGTTTTCTAAGAATTTGCATCCTTGTCTTGGATCGCCTCGTTGTATGACCAGGGATCTGATTCACTATCACTGGGGACCAAGTCCGAGGACTCTCCCATCCATGAATCGCTCAGGCAGTCTAACAACCCTCCCACTACGACGAGGTTCCGGTTGTGTAAGTGTGTTGCTTGGTATGCCAACTTGTACAGTTGGCATTGGAGTTGGCCCTCTAGGCTCGTCTAAGGTAATCTCACTTCTAGACTTTCTATCGTTCCTATAGTCTTCTTTCAAAAATCTAAAGTGCTTACTAATTACGACATTTTGATCTTAGGGACCATAGAACATGCACCCTTTCGTTCCCTCGGGGTATCCTATAAATAATCTTAATTCTGAATGGGGATCCAATTTACCAGCTTCTTTGTCTGACACGTATGCCAGACACCCCAAGATTCTCATGTGTCTCAAACTGGGCTTGCGCCCGGTCCACAACTCTTTAGGGGTTTTGGGAATCGATTTGGATTGCACCAATTTTAGAATATAAGTTTTTTCCAAGGAGTAACCCCAAAACAATTTGGGTAGATCCGTATAACTCATCATTGATCTCGACTATTTCTAAAAGTGTTCTGTTTCTTTGTTCTACAACCCCGTTTTGTTGAGGGATTCCGAGTGCAGTCAACTGGGATACAATCATTTTTTCTGACAAGTAGTTCACAAAATTCATCACTGAGGTATTCGCCTCCACGATCGGATTGTGAAAACTTGATACTTTTTCCCCTATGATTCTCTGCTTGAGCCTTAAATTCTTTGAATTTATCAAAGGGTGTCAGATTTATGCTTCATAAGGAAAATGTACCCATATCTTGAGTAATCATCGATAAAAGTAACGAAATACTCATAACCTCCTCTTGCTTTGATTTTCATTGGACCACATAAGTTAGTGTGAACGATCTCTAACACTTCTTTGGCTTTAATCCCCTTGACTCCAAATGCCCTCTTGGTCATTTTACCCTCCAAACATGATTCGCAAGTTGGAAACGGTTCAACCTGGAGAGACTCGAATGAACCATCTTGAACCAACCTTTGGATCCTCTTTGGATTAACATGACCTAGTCTTAGGTACCATAGAAGTGTTTCGTTTATGTCTGCTAAATATTTCCTTTTATTACTTGAAATTGTCGATGTGTTATAGGATGCATTTTGCGAGTGGTGTGCACATTTAATAGTATGGAGATTGTTCGACAACGTTCCATGACAGATAAAATCATTATTTAGAGCAATGGTAACAACTTTATTAAAAGTAACTGAATATCTATCATTCTTTCTAAAACTTTAAACGTAATGAACATCTCTCAAAACTAAAATTATATCACTAAAAGATAGGTGCACTTCTCCCACTGCTTCAACCACTACTCATGTAGTACTGCAATAACCGCTACTCACGTAGCATTCTAGTAACCACTACTTACGTAGAATTGCAATAACCGCTACTCACGTAGCATTGCAATAGCCGTTACTTACGTAGCATTGCAATAACTGTTACTCACGTAGCATAGCAATAACCGCTACTTACGTAACATTGCTCGTGGTGATGATGGTCTAACTCCCACTAAATTGGTGGATTATCTAGAATCCTTGAAACATTGAAACAAACATGATTAGTGGTTCCCGTATCCACTACTTATGAATGGGAGCATATGCCGCTAAACAAGTTTTAGCAATTAGTGTTTGAGAATTACCTTTCTTCCCGACCTTTTTAGGCTTGGGACAGACTGACCTCCGATGTCTTCTCAGACCGTAATTAAGCATTTTCGTTTGTCGGTCTTCTTCTTGACACCTCTTAATGTCATTCTCTACGAGAACAAATTATGTATGGCTATCTGACTCATTTTACGATTCTGGTGAGCGAAGAATTCATTAAGATCAATCATAATAGCTGCAATGATTTCCAAGTCCTAGTGTTGGTGTCACAACACATCTGATGATTGAAGTCAATATGATATACTTAGTCATTTCATTGGATCTTAAACTGCTTATGATATTCCCTATCTTCCTCACATTCATAGTCTTAACGAGTCTAGGTTTATCAAGGATGGACTTTATGCGATTGCATGGTCAAGACAATATATAATTTCCAATCGACATAGTTTCCTATATAATTCTATTGACTTAAAGTATATTAAACAGTAGATTAAAAGGTTGCGACATGTTGAAATTGAAAATGAACATACATGTTGTGTTAATTTTCAGATTAACATGAATCATATTAAAATCTCAAAAAAAAAATGAAAATGTATCAACCAACATCGAAAAACAGTTTAAATAAGGCACGTGGGGTGGGTCATTATTTAACCACATTTGAGCAAGTTACAAACAAGAAACAGTTACAAATTTTTAATTTAAAAAACTAATAGTTGGCTCCCACTTGACCAATATACAATTGACAAGGACTTCGGGGAAGTATATGCATATCAATTTTATACCTAAGTAATAACCATAATTAAATACATAATTATTATTTCGTTTTGAACGAGCCTCGTGGGGAGGGTCATCGTCGCCACTAATGATAACCCACAATCATCCTATGGAATTCATTCATGTGAAAGCTAACTTTTGGCTGTCCCGTGGGGGGAATTTCTCCAAAAACATTCACAAATAAATAAATCATGGAGGTCAAATATTAATTCAATTTTATTATCCGAATAAAATTATCAATTAATCATTTAAGCATACTTAGTAATTTTTCAATTTGAGATTTTTCATTGAACAATTCTCATGCAAACATATTTAAACAAATTAAATAAAACATAAGAAAATAAACAACGAACGTCAAAACAAAAAATTAAACACATATTGGGCACATATATTAAATTGTCACGGTTTAATTTCTTCTTTGTCTTGAACTTGAGAAATCGTCCTTCTTCAAATTTCTCCCACTCGATCGTCTCGAAAAAAATTCGTCACTTCAAGTCATGTCTCGCGGCATCGACCCATTTCATGAGTCGATGCACGCTTTGCATCAAACTTCGCCGCGGTAGATTAGCGACCATCTTGCCAGACGCTTTATTGTTTCAATGCATGTTGCCTTGGCTCACTCGGCAGCCTCGTCTACCGTGTGTGTCGCTGGGATTCAGCGCCTACTTACGTGACGCCCGTCACCAAGCTACGCTGCGATCACCCGCCGTTAGGCCGTGCCGAATAAAGACGCATAATCGGGATGCCCGCCCATCCCGGTCAGTAGTCTCGACCGGCACCATGCACCATGCCGCACGGCGCTGCGGCCCGTGCGCCTGGTGATGCTGCGGTGTCGCATACGACTGATCCTTCGATCTCACGACCCTCAGTCGCGCCCGTCTTGCTCGCCAAAGATCAGCGTTCGTCGCGTGCCTCCCTTGATATCGTTTACACGACGCGTGCTTCGTCGCTCCGCGATTCTGATTCATCTTCAATTCCCCGTTTCCATCTTCGTCTTCGATTCAGTTACAATTTAATTTACAAAAAAATAAATAAACCTAAAATCTAGACTAGTCTAGATTGAACAAATTAAAATAGCCTAATCTACTCGTGGATTTTCTCACGAAAAAAATAAATTTGAACGAGTCGAATTAAAAACTATACAATCATACGCATGAATTAAATAAACATTAAATTACCATGACAATTGGATACCTGCAAAAAAAATCTAGCAATTCTACTATCCAATTTTAAAATTTAATGAACAACAATTTAAATCACAGAGCTCGAAACCGAGGCTCTGATACAAGTTGTTGGGAAATAGGGTGCCCGGTCCTATGCGAGGTGCAATTTAAATACAAATTTAAATTAGTTTAATTATTACTAGCATGAATTAATCATATATTAATTCAAATAACAATTAAATCACAACAACATATCATCAGGGCCGGTCCTATGATTTCAAGGGCCCTGTGCACAAAATAAAATTAGCCCCTTTATATATGTATAATAATTACAAGATTATTTAATTATTAGACTAGGTCTTGTATGCACTTAGGTGCACTATGCATTCATAGTGCATTTTAGAAATGTGTGATTTGTTATACTAAAAAATGAAATTTATTTACACTGAATCGTGCAATTATTAATATAGAAAAATAGTTGCACAATTCAGTGTAAATAAGTTGCTCTCACGATTGTATATTGAAAATTGTTAGAATAACTAAGAATACTTAAGGAAAAAAGAAAATGAAAAAATAATAAGAAAAAAAAATTGCCAAATAAAAAAAAATATATAATAATAATAATAATAAAATATGTTATACTATATAGTGTAACTATATATTTTAAACTCAAACAATAAAAATATAGTTATATATTAAAAAAAATGAGAAAAACTATATATACAATCTATGCAAGCTCATACTGAAATTTGTAAAAAATTCCTATCAAAAAAAAGAAAAGAAATTTGTAATAAAATTAAGAATAAATGAAAGGAAAAACTAATTTTTTTAAAAAAAAGACAAAGTTAAAAAATGAAAAAGAAAAAAAAAATAGAGAAAGGAAATTAAAAAAGAAAAAGGGAGGAGTTGGCGAAATTTGAATAACAATGATGGAACTTCAAAAATTGAATTAATTAGGTGCCGAACCCGCGACCCTCACAAAATATTGGAAACTCGCTTGTTTGCAATAACCAACTCTGGTAGCTACCCTAAAAATAATTAAATTGCAACGTACTGTATTTATATTAATAATTAAATATGTATAATTAAAAAAAAATGGGGGCCCTCGTCGGGGTGGGGCCCTGTCTTTGCAAGACAAAGTTACGCCATCACCTTGGTTCCCGACCATATCATCGTGCAAAAATTACCACGTAAATTCTACACATGCGGAATTCTGGAGAGTGCGTAAAGGCGTGCATTTTGACGGATTTCACGGAGGAAAATCAATGCACAAACCCAACGACCTTCTCTAGTATTCCCACGTCCTTATTTGATATCCCGGTGGAGAAATCTTCTTCAAATAATTAACAAAAGGAAAGGAGAAAAATTGTTGCACCATCTTTGTGGATTTCTAATTTTTCCAACACATGGAATTATTTTGGGGATGAAAAATCCATCTCCTATATATAGATAAGGGGGTGGTCGAATTTTTAGGGCTTTATTTCCCTATGGGAGATTTTCTTGTATCTTCACAAGATACAATCTTGAATATATCCAATATATTCTATATTCCATAAATAAATTCAACAAAAATATCCCTTTTATATATATATATATATATATATATATATATATTAGTTCGTATACCCGCGTATTACGCGGGATTGAAATAGTTTTGATGTTGTAAAAGAAATTCTAATGTTTTCAAACAATTATTATGTAAAATATTATCAAAATAAAATATTAAATTTCTCTAAAAAAATGACAATTTTTTTACACAAATCATGATATATATATATAATTGATTTATTATAAATTGCATTAAAATCTCATAATAAATCATTTTATAAAGACAAAAACTCGTATGAGACGGTCTCATGAGGTCTAGGTTTAAAATACCATTATAATATGTTTTATTTCATGAGGTCTAGGTTTAAAATACCATTATAATATGTTATACTTCATCGATTACTGAATTGATTTTATTAGAATCATAAATTTTCTATCTTTTAGATTTAGTTGGGTTTTATTATATATGTAATGGATTTAATGGTTTATTGGTAAATACAGTGACAATGAGAATTTTTTAAGAGCCTTTTTAGCGATATTTTATACTCCCTCCGTCCCAAAGAAACGTTCATGTTTACTGTTTTCAAATGTTTTTGCGAGCGAGTTTTTTTATTAGTATTTGAAATGATAAAATAATTTTTAAAGATGCATACAATAGATGAGAGGTAGATCTATAATACCCCTTTTTAAAAATTACGTTATCATTTGAAATACTAATAAACAACTCGCTCACAAAAACTCGATAATAAAGGTGGTGTGCACGTTTTCCGAGACGGAGGTAGTATAAGGTAATTGGATAAGATCAGTTAGGATTTTTATAAAAATATTTTGTTTCATCCTTTCCTTGATGATAGATCAAATATGAAGAGTTTATTTGCATAAGAAATCAATGATAACTAAATATTACCGTTGCAAAATATATTCTCATGCACACAAAACATCCTTATTGTATAAGGTCATTAGATCTACCAAATCAATTGTTAATATATTAAAGATTTATTGAATTTTGTTATGAAATAATGTTGAATGTCCTTGGAGGTTACAAGTCTATTTCAATAGGAGTTACAAGGACTCTTTATTTTCTTTTTAATTGTCCTAGTAAATTGTCATTATGTACCTTCATGCATGAATCCCCTATATATAAGGGTCATGATATCTTCATTGTACACTATCAAAAAGTTGAATAAAATTCTTCTCCCTACATTGTCTTCTTTTTACTTTGCATTCTCTATAGTATTCCATTAGTTTTATAACACGTTATCAGCACGAGTCTTTACCTTGAGCTTAATCGATATTGGAGCAAGTTCAAGTATCACACATGATTTTGAGGTAATACTTTTTCTTTGTCAATTTGTAATTCCATTATGGCTAATCTCACAAAGTTGGAATTTGCAACTCTTGATATTACCGGGAAGAACTGTTTATCATGGATTCTTGATGTTGAAATTTATCTTGAGGCAAGAGGCCTTGGAGAAACTATTGTTGATAATAATAATGCATCAAATCAAGACCGTGCAAAAGCAATGATTTTCCTTCGTCATCATTTGGATGAAGGATTAAAAAATGAATATTTGACTGTGAAAGATCCACTTGTCTTGTGGAAAGATTTAAAAGAAAGATATGACCACCTAAAGATGATCGTCCTTCCAAAAGCCCGGTATAATTGGCTCCACCTACGTCTACAAGATTTTAAAACTGTTAATGAATATAATTCAGCTATGTTTCGAATTACTTCTCAATTTAAATTATGTGGAGAAACAATAACTGATAATGATATGCTTGAGAAGACATTTTCCACTTTTCATGTCTCGAATTTGCTCCTGCAGCAGCAATATCGAGAAAAAGGATTTAATAAATATTCTGAACTAATTGCTTGTCACTTTTTTTGGTGAACAAAATAATGAATTATTGTTGAAAAATCATGTCCCGACCATTTGGTTCTAGTCCATTCCCCGGCTTAATGCGACTCAATTTCAAAATTATGTTCGTGGTCGTGGTCGTGGACGTAGACGTGGAGGACGTGGCCATTTTCGTGGTTGCGATCGTGGTAGATTTGCTCCATATAATCACAATAACTATGACAATGAGAAAAAAACAAGTGTCTCCCAGAAGAGAGACTAAGGAGAAAAGAAGGAAAATAAAAAGTATGAGGAATATTGTTACCAGTGTGGGATGAAAGGTCATTGGTCACGTATTTGTCGAACTGTGGATCATCTTGTTGAACTTTATCAAGCATCCTTGAAAAATAAGGGTAAAAGTGTTGAAACAAATCATGTGGATGACAATAATACTACTAATGGTGATGATGAAATAATGGCTCATCTTGATACCAAATAATTATATGATGAGTACCCTATGTATTTTCATTTTGAATTTTATGAGTTACGAATAAATTTATTTTGCATATTTTATTAATGTTTATTTCTAATTTAGTTTTTTTTAATGCAAAAGGCAATGGATGTCAAACACTTGGAATTATATAATGATGGGGATATTTGTCTAATTGATAGTGCTACTACACACACAATACTTAAAAATAAAGAATATTTTTCTCATTTGGAAAAAGGGGGAGACAAGTGTTAATACAATAAGTGGTAGTGCAAACCTAATTGATGACTCCGGAAGAGCTACTATTTTTCTCCCTAAAGGAACTAAACTCATTATAAATAATGCACTTCTTGCTCCCCAAGTCTCAAGAAAAATTTGTTAAGTTTTAAAGATATCCATCAAAATGAGTATCATATCGAGACTCTAAATGAGAAAAAAATGATGAATGCTTGTTGATTACAAAAGTTATTTACGAAAAAGAAGTGTGTTAGAAAAGTTGTACTCACTTTCTTCTGGCTTATATTTTACGAAAATATATAAAGCTGAAAACACATCACCTGATAGAACACAAGTCTATTAATCCCAAAGATTATATGGTTTGACACGATCGTCTTGGGCATCCTGGTTCCATAATGATGAGACGAATTATTGCAAATTCAAATGGCCATCCATTGAAAAATATAAAGGTGTTAAATTTCAATAAATTCTCATGTGTTGCTTGCTCACAAGGAAAATTAATTGTTAAACCTTCACCAACTAAAGTGAGAATTGAATCTCCTGCATTTTTAGAACGAATTCATGGTGATATATGTGGGCCCGTAGATCCACCATGTGGACCATTTCGATATTTTATGGTGCTAATTGATGCATCCACAAGATGGTCACATGTATGTTTATTATCCTCTCGTAATGTCGCATTTACAAGATTACTTGCTCAAATAATTAAGTTACGAGCTCAATTTCCAGATTATTCAATTAAGAAAATTCGTCTGGATAATGCTGGTGAATATTCATCACACGTCTTTTATGATTATTACATGTCAATTGGAATAACTGTTGAACATCCTGTAGCCCATGTCCACACACAAGATGGTTTAGCGGAATCGTTTATCAAACGTTTGCAATTAATCTCTAGACCATTGCTAATGAAATCAAAGCTTCTTTTGAATGCTTGGGGACATGCTATTTTACATGCAGCAACACTTGTGAGAATTCGACCGACAAGTTATAATAATCATTCTCCACTACAATTAGCATTTGGTTATGAGCCCAATATCTCTCATTTAAGAAATTTTGGGTGTGCGGTTTATGTCCTAATTGCACCGCCTCACCGAACTAAATTGGATCCCCAACGAAGATTGGGAATATATGTCGGGTATGAATCACCCTCTATTATTAAATATATTGAACCATTAACAGGTGATTTATTTACTGCAAGATTTGCAGATTGTCATTTTGATGAATCTCATTTCCCGACATTAGGGGGAGGTAAGGATCAACCAAAAAAGGAAATTAATTGGAAAATAACATTGGGTTTTCTTGATCCTCGAACAAAAGAATGTGAACTAGAAGTTCAAAGAATCATGCGTTTGCAACAAATTGCAAATCAATTACCGGATACATTTAGTGACTCCAGAAGAGTTACTAAGTCACATGTTCCTGCAGAAAATGTTTCGGTTAAGATAGATGTCCCGGAAGGACAAATAACAAGTGCTAATGAATCTAAAGCACGCCTGAAGCGTGGAAGACCTCTTGGTTCCAAAGACAAAAATTCTCGAAAGAAAAGAGGATTAAATGAAAATGAAAATCGTGCATGTAGTGAGAAAATTCGACCTCTTGAAGAGGTTCCATCTAAGGACATTGTTCAGGAAGAGCTAATCTCCGAAGTAAATGAGGATGTAGAAACTTCAATAAATTTTGTCACTACGGGAAAAAGTTGGAATCGAAGAGAAACAACCATTGATAGCATTTTTGCTTATAACGTAGCACTTGATATTATGGAAGAAAATGAGGATCATGAACCTAGATCGGTTGATGAATGTCGTCATAGAAATGATTGGCCAAAATGGAAAGATGCAATCCAATCTGAGTTGGATTCACTGGCTAAACGAGAAGTATTTGGACCTATAGTCCAAACACCGGAAGGAATAAAGCCAGTGGGACATAAATGGGTATTTGTGCGGAAAAGAAATGAGAAAAATGAGATTGTGAGATAAAAAGCACGATTGGTAGCCCAAGGTTTTTCACAAAGGCCTGGATTTGATTATGATGAAACTTATTCTCCTGTAATGGATACGATCACATTTAGATATCTTGCAAGTTTTACCGTGCATGAAAAACTCGACATGGGTCTAATGGATGTGGTTACTGCATATTTATACAGTAATCTTGACAGTCATATCTATATGAAAATCCCTAAAGAATTTAGCATGCCTGAAGCATGCAAATCGCATCCCAGAGAAGTTTATTCTATCAAATTGCAAAGGTCTTTGTATGGGCTCAAACAGTCTGGACGTATGTGTTATAATCGACTTACTGAATGTCTAGTTAAAGAAGGTTATACTAATGACCCAATATGTCCATGCGTTTTTATAAAGAAGAATGGATCAAATTTTGTGGTCATTGCAGTATATGTTGATGACCTCAATTTGATTGGAACTCCTGAAGAGTTCAAGAGGCAGTTACATACTTAAGAAAGAATTTGAGATCAACGATTTTGGAAAGACTAAGTTTTATCTTGGCTTACAAATTGAACATCTAGAAGGTGGAATATTTGTTCATCAAACTGCTTATACCCAAAAGGTATTGAAGCGATTTTACATGGAAAAGGCACATCCTTTGAGTACCCCAATGGTCGTCTGATCGCTTGATCCTAATAGGGACCCTTTTAGACCAAGGGAAGAAAATGAAGAGATACTTGGTCCTGAAGTACCATATCTCAGTGCAATTGGAGCACTAATGTATCTTGCTAACTGTACAAGACCAGATATATCATTTGTAGTAAATTTATTAGCAAGATTCAGTAGGTTCATGTCCTCTGCATTTACATTGGAATGGTATAAAAGCACATCTTACGCTATCTCCAAGAAACCATTGATCTTGGTTTGTTTTACTCAAATAAATCTCGCCCGAATTGCTTGGTTATCTTTGATCTTTGGATATTTTTCTGATCCACATAAAGTAAGGACTCAAACTGGATATATATTTACATGTGGTGATACAGAAATTTCATGGCGATCTACTAAGCAGTCACTTGCTGCCACTTCATCAAATCATGCTGAAATTATAGCAATTCATGAGGCCAGTCGAGAATGTGTTTGGCTAAGATCAATGATCAATTATATCAGGAAAAATAGTGGTTTATCACACGATAATAAAAATCCTCCAACTGTACTATATGAAGATAATGCAGCTTGTATAGCTCAACTGAAAGGAGGATATATTAAAGGAGATAGAACCAAACATATTTCACCGAAATTCTTCTTTACTCATGAGTTGCAAAAGACTGGTGAAATTGATGTGCAACAAATTTGATCAAGTGAAAATTTAGCCGATTTATTTACCAAGGCATTACCGACTGCAACCTTTGAAAAATTGGCAAAGCATATTGGAATGCGTTGGTTAAAAGATCTCAAATGATGTTTGAATTAGGGGGAAAATTAATACACTAAATAATATATGTACTCATTTTCCCTTCACTAGGTTTTTTTTTCCCACTGGGGTTTTCCTAGTAAGGTTTTTAATGATACATAATAACGGACATTCAAGGGGGAGTGTTATGAAATAATGTTGAATGTACTTGGAGGTTACAAGTCATAAATATATAATAGGAGCTATTTTTGCTTTTATAGTTTTGGCGCCATTCGTCTCTGGCCGTTGATCTTTTTTGTGGATTAATCTTGATCGTCCATTATTTTCCATCAATTATTCATTTTATTTTTAACATTTATTTAACTAACTTTAATATGTCTTTAATTACATGCTCAATTCAAGTCCCATTAATTTATTCTCACTCCTATTTAAAGAGAAGTTCCATCATAAAAATAATTCATTCTCAAGCAAAACAATTATGATTCTTAGTCACTTTGTTTTCGTTATGAATTTTAGTTCACGTTGTATAAGAGTTATAAACAAAATTAAAATTATGAATTTATTTTTTGACGATTCAATATTTGTGGATTTATATAGTCTTCGAGATGAGTTTAAGGACGATAGAATGTTCCTCACACGTAAGTTTATAATCTTATTAAAAAATCATCTTAGTAGTTTTTATACGATATATATATATATATATATATATATATATATATATATATATATATATATATATATGTTATGAATTTAATTAAATTTTTTTATGTAGTGGGAGAATTATTTATGCAATATGATGAATTGAAGATATACAAGGAACATTACTATTCAAATGATTCATTTGATTTTTTCGTTCAATGCTTACCCAGTAATTCCATTGAAGTGCAATATAAATTTATATGTTTTTCATTGTCGAATAATTTATTATTCTAATTATATAATTTTTATTTATATTGATTTTTATTTATTTATTTATTTATTTTTCAGTGTGTACCTAATGATATTATTTCATCAAGGGACATGTCATTAAATTCAAGGTACACATTTGTTAATCAGAGTGGTAAGATATGAAATGTAAAAACAGATATAATTAGAGGTTGTTGGTATGTTACTGGTGAATGAAAAGAAATTGAAGAGCATTACAATTTGTGTGTTGGTGAGTACATAACATTTACGGAATATTATTTGTGCAAGATTTATATTAAGGTTTACCATCGAAATGGTATCCTAAAAGACATTGATAATCTCAATCTTATATCAGAGTCTTTTAATTTATATGGTGAGTATATTAGTCAATGTATTTGTTCCATTAATGTAATTTTTTTTTCATGATAATAATAATAATAATAATAATAATAATAATAATAATAATAATAATAATAATAATAATAATAAATTGCAGGAGAGATGAGGAGAAATTATTTTATTTTAGATTTTTTCCATATATTTATAATAATTTAGTACAATTTTTGTATTTTTTATGTTCATAAATTCTTTTTTTATGTATATTTACTACTTATTTCTAATTATAGATCATTCCTCAAATGTGGACCAATAATTTCTCAATCTTGATTATTCATTTGTTGATTTATTCATACTATTTTAAATAATAATTTAATGAAATTAATTATGTTTTTAATGATGTGTTTATTCCAAGGGCCGATTTTTTATTCTCACACCTATTTAAAGAGAAGTTTTATGCTTCATCATTATTCTTTTAGTGCTCCATTATTTTTTTTGCTTGAATGTTATGTTTAACAAGTAAAACAATATAGTAAAATTCATCATTCAACTTTCTCCTTCATCCCATGTGTTACTTTTTTTTTTTATATATACTAGTTTGTTGCCGTGCGATGCACGGGCCTTTTTTTTTTTTGAGTTAGTAAGAAAATAAGTAAATGTAATTTGTAAATTCATTTAGAAGGTTTTAAACCCCATTGCTCCTTTATATTTTTAGGGTGTCACTAAACACACCCCATAATTTTTAAAATTAAAATAGATATATATAAAATGACTAAGTTACCCTATATAAATATGTGATACTATTTTGTCTTTCTTTTAAGTTTTATTTACTTTGATTTTAGTCCTCTAAGTTTTTTTCACTTTGAAATTGATTCTTTATTTTTTTAAAATTATTATACGTGGTAAAATAATTAAAAAAAATTTTAAAAAAATAAATTAAAATATAAAAATAGTAAAATAGTAACTATATCTTTAAAATAAATTAAATAAAAAAAATCAAATGAGCAAAAATTGGAAAAAAATATGAAAAAAAATTAAATTAAATTTTATAAAATATTATTAAATCTTCAAAATAAGTAAATTAAGAAAAAAAAAAAACCAATTAAAACTAAATAAAATATTAAAAAATTAAATAAATCTTCAAAATTAATTTAATGAAAATGATTTTTTTTTTCAAATTTTATTTAGTTTTACTGATTTTTTTAATCTTAATTATTTTTTAGATTTTTTTTAATATTTTACAGATTTCATTTAATTTTTTCAGTTTTTTTAATTTAAATATTTTTTAAAAATTTAGTTTCCTTTTTAATGTTTTTATTTTGTATTTAGCTTTTTAATGATTTTGAAGATTTTTTTTTCTAATTAAGGTTTTGAATTTATTTACGTTTGAAATAATTTAGTTGACTTTTTTTGTAATATATTTCTAATTTTATATAAAATTTTAAGAATGTTTTCATAAAAAATTAATGAATACAAAAGAATCAAATGATTTTTTTAGGAGAGAAATGTTCATGAGAAAAGTAAAGGTAGGAAAGTGTTATTTTTATATTTTGATAGAAGAAGGATATTATTGGAAAAAAATGGGGTGTGTTTAGTAATACATGTTAATTTTTAAATTTTATTGGAGTGTGCTTAACAAATGGGGTGTGTTTAGAGGATTTTGGGGTATGTTTAGTGACACTCATATTTTTAATCTTAATGTGACTCCCATGAAACATAAAAAAAAATATTGAATATATGACAGAGGTCAAAAAATATCTTAGTTCTGTTTTTTCAATCACATAAAATATTAAACTAGTCATGAATATATGGAAGAATTTAATCCTCATCCAGCATTTTAAATTATAATTTTAATAATAAAATTGTAGTTATGAGGAAGAAACCTGATGCTTTTGCAATAACAGCGCTCCAACCTTCATCGATAACCTGTTTCATGAAGGTGTTGGTTCCAAAAGGGTTCCATAAATTTCTCATCAACATATAGGATTCATAATTTAAACTAAGTTCGTATCCATCCATTGTTGTTTATAGCCGATCAACTTTGACAACCTAACCTTCCATCAAAATACAGGAAGAAAGAGTATGGATAAATATTAATTGATCAAAAAAATGATATAGAAGATGTATATTTGAATAATTATAAGAGACTTGAATGATTTGTCATCTAATAGAAGAACCTGAACAATAGCTCAAAAAGAATCCATTAACTAACTCAAAATTCATCTCCATGTCAAATACTAAATCAAAATTCGTATGCCTCCCCTGCAGCTGCCTCTCTGAATCCCTCCACCCACCTACACAACCTAAAAATGGTGTCTTTACAATGGGATCTTCTACCCCACCCCCCTGTTCAAGCACCTCACTTAGATAAGATACTCATTCACATAATCTACTTGGACGAAATTGTTTTTTGAGTCCAAATTGCCAACTCAAGTAATGAGTGCAAGTATGCAACATAAAATTCCACCCTGAAATCAGAGCCCCTTTCCTGAATAAATTGTGAGATGGGACAGTTGAATAATAGGTAAAATGTTTGCAAGGGAGGCAATAATCTATTAGCAAAAAGTGCTTAAATTACTAACAGTTTTACCAGGCTCGTCGCACCACATGCAGAAGTCATCTAGTACATCACACCGCATGGAGCTCCAACTACATGATTCTCCACCTTCCCCGTTGCAAAATCAAGCTCCCTTGGGTCAATGTTTAATCCTGAAAAGCACAGATGCCAACAAAAATATACAACACAGTGATTTAAAAAAATAAAACAAAATTGAAAATTCATGTGTTGGAAGTTGATCACAGGGATGATTAGAAGGTCACACTGAATTTCCAGAAATGCTCAGATTGGACATAAACTTTATATAAATTTACAATTTTAATCACAAAGCTATCAAAGGGAGAAGGTGTGCACCCATAAGCAGCAACAATTCGCAATTGCCGAAGAAGAAAACACCTTTGCCTTCAGGCACAACAGAAGAAACCTAAAAGAAGGTTACTATTATACTTCAATATATCCAAAAAGACCGGTAATATGGACATGACTATATATTTTGAGGAGGCAGGTAACATATAATGAGAACAAATCAAACCACAACCTTTTTTTCTTAATTCTTTTAACCCAGGATTGCTATCAGCCATTCAGTTATATGATAAGAATGACTATGTATGATAACTACAACAAAACAATATCTTTGAGTAATAAAAACACATACCAGTATACTAATACTATTCTCAAGGCGTATCCCAAGTACTTTCATCAGGACAAGAATGGTTCCCACAGTATATGCTGCCCATCTAAGACCATAATCAAGTTAGTACTACCACATTAGGAGACCATTTTAAAGCAGTCAACAAAATAAAATGAAATTCATAAATGAAATTTCCATAAACTCAGGGATCAGACGCTTGTCTCCTATTTCACAATGATCAATAACTCTATCAATTTACTTTAAAGCATTAAACCCTTTGACTATGAACTCCTTTGCCTTCTTAATCCTACTATGCAATCCTCTCTGTAAATAGAAAGCAAAGAAAAACGTGAAAGTGTGAAACAAACAAAAACCTAAAAGCCAAAATGACACATAACATTAATATTAATATATGATAAATCAACTTGAATACAAATTGAACTGAGAAGGCCACAAAGTTGTCCAAAACATTTTTCTTCTATCGTCACAACCAAAATATAAGGAACTAAAATTATACACACACAAAAATATAACATAAATGTGATCAAATGCATAAAGAACCATTGCAATCAAAGCTCTTTTGTATCATGTGATCAGAACCTAAAGAAAAATCATTCCGAGGAAATAAAGTGAAGAGGCTTATTCGGTAAACTGAAGTGAAAGAAACATATTGCTAGGTTCCTTTACATTTTCGTTCTTCAATCAACATCCATTCATATTACAAATACATAAACTTGAGAACGTTTAGCCATTTAAAATCCAAAGAAATAAAGAGGCATAAAAACTGCACAAACTGAAAACACCCGCAATGCAATAGTGAAAGAGAATCAGATTCTAGAAATTAAATACGGGTATCAAGAAAACAAACAATTCATCATCTAAAAGTTCAGAATAAAATAGAATTGTAAATGATGGCCAGCTACTGCAGTTGATTGCCTATGAGAAGGTCTCCAAATGATTACCCGAATATTTTACTCCTATCATCAAAACTAAAATGTTAAGAACTAAAATTATTATATGTGTGCATTTGTGGGAACTGTTTGGATCCTCTGAAGAAGCAGAAAATTATGCGGCATCTCGAGGAATCAAATACTTGAAAGAAATCTATAATATTAGAATTATAGATTTTAATTCTTCTTAGTTGTATTATGCAACATTCGTTCTAATAAAAATAATATTAGAAAATCTAAAATATTACTGACTATTCATCTATATTTCGATTACATTTTATGGCCATCCACACTATATACATATATATGTGTGTGTGTAAATCATGTAATGTATGATTTCCTATAAATATTAATTGAAATATTAATTTCTTCTCATTAATTACACTTTATTTTTTGTGTAATCTTTGACTTAGTCTGCTCTTATTACTAAATTTTGTTTAGTATTGTTTTTATAAAATGGTTTTACTCAATACAACAACCACACCAATATAGAAAATTATAAAATTCAGTTTCAAGTTGTTTAAGAGTTATATAACAATTTAAAATAATGAAAATGCTTTCTGATGACTATATTTTTTGACTTAATGTCGCCTTTGAGATGAGCTTAAAGATGATCGAAAAGATCCTCATCATAAAGATTAATAAAATCTTATAAACATATTTTCTTAGTTATATATATACATAAGGAGCCCAATATTAGGCTCCATATCAAAATCATATATATATATATATATATTTAATGATTATTTTTTTTGATGTAGTTGGAAATTTATTTATGCAATATGATGGATTGAAGATGTACAAGGAACATTACTATTCAAAGGATTCATTTGATTTTTTCGTTCAATTCCTACCCAGTAATTCCATTGAAGTGCAATATAAATTTGTTAGTTTTTCTTTATCAAACAATCTATTATTCTAATTATATAACTTTTATTTCTATTAATTGTTATTTATTTATTTTATTTTTCAGTGTATACATGATGATATTATTTCATCAAGGGATATGTCATTAAATTCAAGGTATACATTTGTTAATCAGAGTGTCGAGATATGGTATGTAAAAATAACTATTATTAGAGGTTGTTGATACTTTACTGATAGATGAAAATAAATTGAAGAACAGTACAATCTGTGCTTTGGTGATTACATAACATTGGCGAAATTTAATTTGTGTAAGATTTATAATAAGGTTTACCATCAAAATAGTATCCTAAAAGATGTTGGTAATCTCAATTTTATATAAGAGTCTTTTAATGTATATGGTGAGTATATTCGTCAGTGTATTTGTTCCATTAATCTACATTGATATTTTTTTTGTTCTTGATAATAATAAAAAAAAAAAATTACAAGAGAGCTAAGGAGGAATTATTTTATTTCTGATTATTTTTTCAAATCTTTTATAATAATTTGGTAGGTTTTTTTATGTCTTTTTATGTTTATATTTTTTAATGTATATTTACTAACTTTGTTTCTACTTATACATAATCCCTTAAATGTGGATTGATATTCATGGTGGAAAGTTTCCAGAATCTATGTATATATGCGAAAGCCGAAAGAAGATTTTTGGATTATAAAACTAAAAGTTTTAAGCACACTAAGATATACATTTGACAATGGTTGACAATCATTTGTTGATTCTAACAATGTTAACAAAAATGATTTTATTTCTACATATTATGACGGACTTTATACAATTTGGATTAAAAATATATACACGGTATGGATGTTTTCTTTTAATATTTTCAAACAAAAAAAAATATTTAGATCAAGGTATGTAATGTATTGGTTTCCGTTTTGTAAAATAATATGAAATTATCATTTTTTAATATTTAAAATCTTTAGATGTATTAAATTAAATTAATTTTTCTAATATTTATTGATTTGTTTTTATATATTTTTAAAGGAAATCTGGAAATAAGTGTTGTCTTAGTGTTGAAGGTTTAATTCCTGTTGCAAATGATTTAGTCTTATTTTCCCGCTTGATTAGTAAATTCAATATTCATAGAGGTCGATTGGTAAGAGTTTTTTAATGTAATTGTATTTATGTATTTTTATTTTGCAACTTATAATATGTAAATTGAATGTTACAAAATACATATATATAAATATATTATATTTTTATTCTTTTATGCAAACTATTCCACAGTATTTCTGGAAGAATTATAAAAGGTCTGAAATCTCATCTTTCAAGTTTTCAACTGTGTTTATTGGTGAAAAATGTTGGAAGGTTGGTGTGAAAAAGAAAAAGAAATGATTAATCTTGCATTCAAGTGATGATATTGATTGTATAATTTCAGCTGAATTACCAGATGAGATGAATGATAAACATTATTTTGAAGTTGTTCGTAATTTTATGATGTGTGGTCCTTGTGGTCCAACTGTTAAGTAATGTCCTTGCTATTCTGACGAAGGTGAATGATGACGAATATCCTATTTATAGACGAAGAAACAATGGAAAAATCATGAAGAAAAAGAATGTTGTTTTGGACAATCGATATGTTGTTCCTCATAACAGATATCTTCTTTTAAAATACAGTGCACATATTAATGTTGAATGGTTCAATCAATCTAGAGTTATTAAATACTTATTCAAGTATATCAACAAGGGTCATGATCGTGTGACTGCTACTTTTGTTGAAAATAATGGAGAGTCTAATCACACAACATATATTGATGAGATCAAGATGTATTATGATAATAAGTATATTTCGCCGTGTGAAGCTGTTAGGAGATTATTTGGTTTTGAAATTAACTACAGGTTTCCATCTGTTGAACGTTTGACATTTTGTCTTCCAAAAAAATAGAATGTTCAGTTCAGAGATACAAATTCATTAAATTCTGTTTTGAACAGACCAAGTGTGAAGACTAGCATGTTTTTAGTTTGGTTTGAATTGAATGAGAATTCTGATAAAGCTGTTAAAAAGACATACGGTAAAATTCCTCAGTTTTTTTTTTTTTTTAAATCAAGGATGTGGGAACCCAGGCAGAGGGGGTTTGTTGTTGGTCGTATTTATCATGTACCACCTGGTACTGGTGAGGCATATTATCTGAGGATTCTGTTGAACATTGTTACTGATGAATAATTTATGCCACATTTTGTGATGCGTACTTTGATAAGGGGTTGTTGGATGATGATAGATAATAAGTTGATGGACTTGAACATGCTAGCGTTGGGCCTCTGCATCTTCATTGAGATCTCTCTTTGTTACTTTTGTCACTTCCGGATCTTTAAATAATCCATATGGGATATGAGATAAATGTTGAAAAGTATCTGTCGGACGATATTTTGTACAAGAGAAGAAAAATAATGCGGTATTCGTGTATTTGTTTATTTTTTATATTATACATTCTTTAGATTATACTCCCTCCATCCCATGATTATTCGCACACTTTCTTTACCAATTAATATGTAAAAGATTATTTATAATCTATAACTTGAAGAGATATTGAAAAATAAATAACAATAAAATAACAAAATGTAGCAACACTAATAACTTCCGTGCGACGCACGGGTAGGCATAAAACTAGTCTATTTCAATAGGAGTTACAAGGACTCTTTATTTTCTTTTTAATTGTCCTAGTAAATTGTCATTATGTACCTTGATGCATGAGTCCCCTATAAACAGGGGTCATAACACCTTCATTATACACTAAAGAAGTTGAATAAAATTCTTCTCCCTACATTGTCTTCTCTTTACTTTGCATTCTCTATAGTATTTCTATTATTTTTATAACAAATTTCAATTAATATTTACCAAATAAATGAATAATATATGACTGAGTTGATGGATTTTATTACTAAATATTTATCTAACCTATTATTGTTTATCCAGATACGAATACTAAATTTCTATCAAATCAAGTAATAATTTGCTATATTAATTTGTCTATTTTGAATGTCTCACTCTTCAATCTAATAATACACTATTACTAAAACTTATGTCTAAGATCTACTTTAATTCTTAAATTTTTTCGAAACATAAATTGAAGTTTGGATTTAATTATATGGATGTAATGAATCCTATCATTACAGATTTGTTAGAACGATGGATACGTAAATTTTTTAACACAGGAGATATTAAAGTTGACTGAGCTTTAGGATATTTTTTAAATCATAAATTGAAAAACGTATTAGGCTTAAAATCATGTGCATAGTGAAAGTTTTAAGCTTCAAATATGTGTGCTAAAGGGGATCTTATTTTACATATTTTAAATCTATAATTCAATTATAATTAATTGTTATATAAACATAAAAATTATATCCTCATTCAAAAATAATGTACTTGAGATTTTTAATTTATAAATTACTGATTATGGGTAAATTGTAAAATTATTTTAATATTATAAGCAAAAAATATTATGATAGGCAAAAGATTCAATTTTAATTTAGATGAACCATGAACCCTAAATATAAACCCTAAATCATGAACCGTAAACCCTAAATCATTAACCATTCGGGTCGGGTAAATCATGAACCACATGGGCCGGGTTCGGATCGGGAAGAAAAAAAAACTAAAAAAACTTGGTGCAAACTAAAAAAACTAAAACCCTAAATCATGAACCTTAAACCCTAAACCATTAACCATTCGGGTCGGGTGAAACATGAACCAGTCGGGCTGAATTCGGGTCGGGTTGGGTTCGGGTCGTGTAAAAAACTAAAAAAAATTGGTGCAAATGGTGCACATGAGAATTTGCCAACATATATATATATATATATATATATATATATATATATATATATGTCTTGCAAAAATTTATACAAATAAATAGTATATTCAAGTCGTTCCTATAAAAGTATCGAGATAAAATTATCTTTGATGATGTAAATGCAATATCTATGGAACAGCCGTACTAATACTTTTCAGGATCAGAGGTAATACTGTGGAGTTAATCTTTTGCACTGACGGGTTCAGGAGAGTATTCAGGTCCACTGAGTTCTTCAGGATGGAAAAATGTTACTGATTATTTCAGGATGGTAAAAGTATGTTGAGTCGTTCAGGGTGGTAAAATCTGCTGAATGGTTCAGGACAGAAAAGTCTACTGAGTTTCTCATGATGGAAAGAAGCTCTGAGTTTGTTAGTGACTGTTACAAAGCAGTTACACGCACCAGATTCTGTTACAGGGTGTTAGGGGGTTTTGGGTCTATATATAGTGATGTTTAATCATTAATTCACACACAAGAGAGGGCTGGTATACTTGTAATCTTTATTCAGAGATTAGAGAGAGAAATCACTTCGGGAATCGTTGAGATAACTTAGTTCAATTAGAGATTCAAAGTTCACAATCACGTCGATTAGAACTTGGTGAATGCTCTGGAGTTGAGTGGATTGTATTTTGTATTCTTTGATTGAGTGATAGTGAAATCGTCCCTGATCCTCTGTGGATGTAGATCACTTTGATCGAACCACGTAAAATTGTTTGTTGTGTTCTTGATCGTTTTATCCTTGTTATTTTCTGGATATCTGTGCTAGGAGTCTTAGTTGCAGATAGAAAAGGTATTAGTTGAATTCGACTCTTGATCTAACAAGTGGCGCCGTCTGTGGGAAGAAGGATTCAACTATGGCAACATCGATGAAACCGAAGTTGAAAAAATTCACGAGGGGAAGAATGACTTGGATTATGGAAGATAAAGATGAGAGCTCTTCTCATACAACATGGATTGGCGGAGGCTTTCAATTCTGCAACTCAATGGGCATCTTCAAGTAATCAGGCAAAGAAGGATGAGATCCTCATGAAGGCACATAGTGCGATTATTCTGTGCTTGGGGGACAAACCACTCCGGGAAGTAGCTAAGGCCAAAACAACCATAGAGGTTCTTCAAAGATTGGAAGAATTGTACCAGACCAAGTCAGTTACCAACAAGCTCTATGTTAAACAGAAACTTCATGCCTTCAAGATGATAGAGGATAAGAATCTTGGAGATCAGTTGGATGAATTCAATCGGTTGGCTGATGATCTGGAGAGTCTTGATGTAAAACTTGAAGATGATGACAAGGCATTGATGCTCCTGAATTCTCTGTCCAAATCCATGGAGAACTTCAAAGATGCATTGTTGTTTGGAAGACAGGGTCAAGTCAGTTTTGATGATATTCAAACTGCATTGAAAACCAAGTTCCTACAGATTCAGGTTGACAAGAAACAAACCCAAGGCACAACTGAGGGCCTGAATGTGAAATTCAAGAAAGGGAAGAAACCATTTCAGAAGAAGAAGAATCAAGAGGAAAAGGGGCAAAACAATACTCATAAAACTTCTTCAGATTGGGTTGAGAAGAGGAAGTGCTTCTCATGTCACAAACCTGGACACCTGAAGAAAGATTGTCCTGAAAGGAAAGACAAAACTGATGAGAAACCTGCAGATGCAAATGTGGCAAATGAAGGTTATGAGAGTGCTGAGGCTATGACAGTTACTGATGGGAGAATCAGTAATGAGTGGGTTATGGACTCAGGCTGTTCTTTTCATATGTGTCCAAATGAGCATTTGTTCAGAAACTTGAGAAAGTTTGATGGAGGGTCAGTACTGCTGGGGAATGATCAGGCATGTCAGGTTAAGAGGAGTGGATCTATCAAAATGAAGATGTTTGATGGAGTAATGAGGATTCTCACAAATGTAAGGTTTGTTCCTGAATTAAAGAGAAATCTAATTTCTCTTGGATCTCTGAATCTACTGGGGTATGAGTTCAATACCAAAGATGGTTTCATTCATGTTACAAAAGAAAGAAGGATTGTCATGAAGGGCAAGAAGGAGAATGGGCTTTACATTCTTCTGGGAAACTCAATTTCAGGATCTGCAGATGTAACTATGTCAAATCTTGATGCCAATCTTTGGCACAAGAGGCTAGGACATATTGGTGAAAGGGGTCTGAATGAGCTAGCCAAGAGAGAGGCATTTGGAGAAAGCAAGTCAGTGAAGCTGGAATTTTGTGATCACTGTGTGTTGGGAAAGGCAAAGAAACAGCCCTTCAGGACAGGTGTTCACAACACTCAGCAGCCTCTGGATTACATACATTCTGACATATGGGGGCCATCAAGAGTTGAAACTCATAGTGGAGGTAAATACTTCATGACTCTGATTGATGATTATAGTAGGAAAGTGTGGGTGATCATCTTAAAGCATAAGTCAGAAGCACTTCAGAAATTCAGGGAATGGTTGATGGTCTGAAGAGAATAAGACGAGGAAAACTCAAAACATTTAAGAATGCATAATGGTTTTAGAGTATGTTTTACGAGGAATTTCAAAAGTATTGCACTGAGAAGGGTATCACTAGGCATAGAACTGTTCCAGCTAATCCTCAGCAAAATGGGTTAGCTAAAAGGATGAATTGGACCATCCTGGAAAGTGTCAGGTGCATGCTTGCTGATGCTCAGATGCCTAAGATTTTCTGGGGAGAAGCTGTGTCTACTGCTTGTTTTCTGATCAACAAGTCACTCTCATCTATTATAAAGTGCAAAACCCCAGATGAGTTATGGTATGGAAAACGTTCTGATTACCATAATCTGAAAGTGTTTGGATATTTGGATTTTGCTCATGTTAGACAAGATAAGCTTGAACCAAGGGCACTGAGATGTGTATTTGTTGGGTATCCAAGAGGTGTGAAGGGGTATAGGCTGTGGTGCATTGAACCTGGTCAAAGGAAATGAATCATCAGTAGAGATGTAACTTTAAATGAGAATGTTATAGGATATAAGCACAATGGACCAGCTCAGGATGTTGATGGAAACTTAACTGATGACAGTCATTCAGTTGAGGTGGAGCTTGTGTTTGAACAGACAGGATCTGGGGCTCAGATCAACAATGACTCAGAACCAGCTGAGGAAGATGATCAGATGGATCTGGATCAGGATGAAGGTAATCAGGATGCTGGTGCAGAAGGTTTTGATCTCAGAAATTATAGCCTTGCCAGAGACAGACTCAGAAGGCAGATACACCCTCCCACCAGATTTGGACATGCAGATATGGTGTCTTATGCTCTTGTCACTTCAGAAGAAATAGAGTATCAAGAGCCTCAAAGCTATATAGAGGCTATTTCAAGTGATGATAGTGATAAATGGATTGTTGCAATGACTGAAGAATTTCAGTCACTGGAGAAGAATAACACATGGGTTCTGGTGGATAAGCCAAAGCAGCAGAAGACAGTTAGTTGTAAATGGATCTTCAAAAGGAATGTTGAAGTAAGCACTTCTGAAAGTGTGAGGTTTAAAGCTAGACTGGTTGCAAGGGGTTTTACTCAGAGGGAAGGAATTGATTTCAATGAAGTGTTTTCTCAGCATTGTTCAATCAGATTGTTGCTATCAATGGTGAATCAGGAAGATCTGGAGCTTCAACAACTAGATGTAAAGACTGCATTTCTACATGGAGACTTAGTAGAGACTATCTACATGCAACAGCCTGAGGGTTTCGTTACTTCAGGAAATGAGAACAAAGTGTGTTTGCTGAAGAAGTCCTTGTATGGGTTGAAGCAAAGCCCAAGGCAATGGTACAAGAAGTTTGACAACTTTATGTTTTCAGTGGGGTTTCAGAGATGTAGTTATGACAGTTGTGTGTATCTAGAGAAGCAGGGTGATCAGGTTATTACATATCTCTTACTATATGTGGATAATATGCTCATTGCCAGTAAAAGCATGAGTAAAATCAACAGTTTGAAGGCAAAGTTGAGTGGAAAATTTGACATGAAGGACTTGGGGAATGCTAAGAGGATTCTGGGTATGGATATCTTAAGAGACAGGAAAGCTGGGAAGCTATTCTTATCTCAGAAAGATTATCTTCAGAAAGTCCTGAAGAGGTTTTAGATGCATCAGTCAAAAGCTGTGAGTACACCCTTAAGTCAGCAGTTCAAATTAACCAAGGGTCAATCACCTAAAACTGAGTTGGAAAGGATACATATGAGTAGGATTCCTTATGTTAATGCAGTGGGAAGCAACATGTATGTTATGGTTTGCAGCAGGCCTGACCTGGCACATGCTATCAGTTTAGTAAGCAGGTTCATGGCCAACCCTGGAAGACCTCATTGGGAAGCACTAAAGTGGATCTTGAGAAATCTGAATGGATCAATAGATTTAGGTCTCATGCTTGAAAAGTCAGAAGATGTGGGAAATCCACTTCAGGGGTTTGTTGACTCAGATTTTGCTGGTAGTATGGACACAAGAAAATCTCTCAGTGGATATGTGTTTATATTGTATGATACTGCTATCAGTTGGAGAGCTGTTCTTCAGTCAGTAGTGGCACTCTCTACAACTGAAGCAGAATACATGGCTATGACAGAGGCAGTCAAGGAGGCAATGTGGTTGAAAGGGATTGTGAAGTAATTTGGGATTCTGTAGAAGGCTGTTACTATCAAGTGTGATAATCAAAGTACTCTTCACTTGGTAAAACATCATGTTTTTCATGAGAGGTCTAAACATATTGATGTGAGACTTCATTTTGTTAGAGATGTGGTGGAGAAGAACATTGTTGCTGTGAGCAAAGTCCCTACTGAAGACAATGCTGCTGATATGTTCACAAAGGCCTTGCCCAGTTCAAAGTTCAAACACTGCTTGAGTTTGATTCAACTCAGATCAGTGGGTACCCTCTGAGGTCAGAGAGCTTGAGGAAAGGATGGGATGGTTATTGCATTGAGGTGGAGAATTGATGATGTAAATGCAATATCTATGGAACAGCCGTACTAATACTTTTCAGGATCAGAGGTAATACTGTGGAGCTACTCTTTTGCACTGACGGGTTCAGGAGAGTATTCAGGTCCACTGAGTTCTTCAGGATGGAAAAATGTTACTGAGTATTTCAGGATGGTAAAAGTATCTTTGAGTCGCTCGAGGTGGTAAAACTCAATTGAATGGTTCGGATGTAAAAAAACCTCTTGAGTTTCTCGATGGAAAGAAGCTCGAGTTTGTTAGTGGATCATTAAAAAGCGATTACACGCACTAGATTCTATTACAGGTTGTTAGGGGGTTTTGGGTCTATATATAGCGATGTTTAATCATTAATTCACACACAAGAGAGGGCTGGTATACTTGTAATCTTTATTCAGAGATTAGAGAGAGAAATCACTTGAATCGCCGTTGAGACCTTGTTCAATTAGAGATTCAAAGTTCACAATCAAGTCGATTAGAACTTGGTGAATGCTCTGGAGTTGAGTGGATTGTATTTTGTATTCTTTGATTGAGTGATAGTGAAATCGTCCCTGATCCTCCGTGGATGTAGATCACTTTGATCGAACCACGTAAAATTGTTTGTTGTGTTCTTGATCGTTTTATCGTTGTTATTTTCTGGATATCTGTGCTAGGAGTCTTAGTTGCAGATAGAAAAGGTGTTAGTTGAATTCGACTCTTGATCTAACAATCTTATCTTCACACTTTTTGGTTTAATTTATGTAACTATAGATTGAAAATCAAAGATTTAAAAGTCTATAAAAAAAATTGAAAGTGTATAAGTTACAGGACAAAAATCAAAATTATAAACATAGGGCCAAAATTAAAAAGTGACAATGTTATCTTTATTTCCACTTAACATGTAGAGGAAGATGTGATTTCCAGCAACTTGGGAATATTATGATATTTCGCTTAACGATTTGGACAAAAATTCTGTAAGTTACAGGAAGAAAATCAAAATAAAAAAGTCAACAGGACCAATATAAAAAAAGACAGTTATAGGACGAAAAGAAAAATCATCTTCCCATATACAAAATAATTATACAATTGCAATAAAATTTTATAATCAATTTATAACTCAAATTACTTATCTCAATGCTCAGTGCAATATAAAAAAACTCCATACAATAAACAAAATAATTACACAATTGCAATAAACACTTGCAACCAATTCAGAACTCAAATTACTTACCTCAATACTCCTTGCAATATAAAAACCAAAATTAGATTAAATATCCAACAAAAAATCATATTAATAAATTCATCAAATTAGAAGAATAACATCAAATTAATTTCTTGACAATACGTGCAATATAAAAAAATCCTCCTTGCAATATACACAATAATTACACAATTATAATTAACATTCCAAACTAATTTAGAACTCAAATTACTTACCTCAGTATTTCCTGCAGTATAAAAATACAAAATCATATTAACAAATTCATAAAATTAGATTCGCAAATATACAAAACGTGAATATTAATCGCTATGAACATATTATAAAAAACTCATACGAACTCAAATTACTTACCTCAATACTCTTTGCAATATAAAAATCAAAATCAGATTAAATATCCAACACAAAATCAGATTAATAATTTCATCAATTTAGAAGAATAACATCAAATTAATTTCTTGATAATACGTGTAATATAAAAAATTCTCACTACAATATACAAAATAATTACACAATTATAATAAACATTCACAACTAATTTATAACTCAAATTACTTACCGCAATACTCCTGCAATATAAAAACATAAAATCATATTAGCAAATTCATAAAATTAGAATCTCAAATATGTAAAACGTGAATATCAATCCCTATGAACAGATTGAAAAATATTCATTCACAATTAATTTAACATTCATTCACAATTAAATTAACATGGTTTCGCCACAAAACCTGGATCAAGTTTACCAATATATAATATTAAGATTAAGATATATATATATATTGAAAATATCTTAATATGGGAGAAATACGATCTTTCACTTTTCTTGAATTTATTGGATAATCTTGTATTCCAAGAATACTTATATTTTTTCATAAAATCTTTCCAAGAAAATAAAGAAAAAAGTTTCTCTCTCCTCCTCATAATTTTCGAATTTAATGGATAAATTAGACAACAATATTTCTTTTGTTTTAATCACCTTTTTCAGTTATTGGACTTTATCTTTGAGCTACTAAAAAAGGGGCCTTTAGGAGAATTAAGATTGGACCTTCGAATGGACCTTGAATTATCAATATTGAGCCTGATATTATTCAAGCCCATAAATATTAATTAATACCACTACATAATTAGTATTGCACTATCCATCTTAACCCGTATTCTTTAATATGGCTCCAGGTTATTATTATCCGTGTTTAAGATTACCCGATCCATTAATTAATTTAAGCCCGCTTAAAAAGCTTCATATTAATTAATATCCTTTTCCTTGGATTAAGAATGACTCAACATTATTATCCATCTGAAAACTAATTCCATTTGCAAGATTTAGTATGATAAAACTTTTGAGTCTCCCGAGGGACAAATCAAATTTCTTGCAAAAGGCGTGCTTGCACACAATTCTCCGTATTAAATCTTAGCAATCGTCATGTAACTAATAATATTGCCCAAGATATAAAGTATTGAATCTCATTGATTCTCTATATATAACATTCAATCATATTTGATTTAATAATTATTAATTTCAATTTCTTTTAAGAACAAATAAAAATAAATATACCAACATTCAATCTAATTCTTCTATATTAAGTATTGAAGAATTTATCCTCTTCCAAAGATAACCCCAAAGCAAATTAAAGGTGAACTAGTGGGCAATCATCTTGGTCAAGTCAAAATGAAAATTTTAGTTATGAATTTTCATTCAATATTTGTTGTTTATTTCCATAAAGTATTGTGAATTTACTTTGTATAACTGTTAATTTGATCTTCTTTTTATTTGTCAAACAAATTATTTATCAATGCTTTAAATGTCATTGAATGTTACATATATTTTATTGAACAAATATCAATAAAAATATATAACGTTACATTGTATTTAATTTAGTGATACCGATCACATAAGATTATTAATAGTCCTTTAAATAAAAAAAGTACGTTGGTTATACAACCCGCATGGAAATGAACAAACCATCGTGAAAGGTTAAAGTGTAAGGCTCAAGTTAGCTTGTTTTTACTAAGAGATTGAACTAGTGCATTATGATGCACTGAATAGGACCTATAGGAGGTTAAATTCTCCAATACTAAATATAGAAGAATTAGCCCTCAATGGTTCATTATTTCTTAATCTCCGCCCCTTAAATAGGATCGTGGAATCAATAACAATTGCTTTGACTTATGATGGAAAGAGAATCGCTGAGATTCAATACCTTGTATCTTGGACAATATTATTAGTTACACGACGATTTGCTACGATTTAATACGGTGAAACGCGGTGCAAGTGCTCTTTGTTTGATTTGTTCCTTTGGGAGGTTCGAACTTTTATCATACCAAATCTTGCAAGTGGAATTAGTTTCCGGTATGGATAATAATGTTGAGTCGTTCCTTGACCAAGGAAAAAGATGTTAATTAAAGTGAAGTTATTTCAGTGGCCTAAATTAATTAATGGACTGGATAATCTTAAACACGGGAAATAATAATCGGAGCCATATTAATGAAGAATACGGGTTAAGATGGATAGTGCAATATTAATTATGTAGTGATTAATTAATATTTATGGGCTTGAATAATATTGTGGCTCAATATTGAAAATTCAAGATCCATTGGAAGATCCAATCTTAATTCTCCTAAAGGCCCCTCAAGTAGCCCAAACATAAAGTCCAATAACTGAAAAAGGTGTTTAAAATAAAATAAAATATTGTTGCCTATTTTTCCTATTTTTTCGAAATTAAATAAATAAAAGAGGGAGAAAGATTTTCTTTGAATTTTGTTATGGAATGAGGATAAGTATTCTTGGAATACAAGTTTATCTCATTAAATTCAAGAAATCTCCCACTTGGCTATTTGTTTAGTAAATTTCCGAAAATAATATAGAAAATAAGGAATGAAAGACTTTCTTGATTTTCTTGAAAATATATTATGGAAGATATGTATTCTTGGAATACAAGAATATCTCATAGATTCAAGAAGATCCCAATCTTGGGAATCTTGACCTTAATTTTCAAAAAGTTCCATAACAAGAGGAGTTGGGACTTTTGTGAAATATTTTAATTATGGAGAATATATGAGATATATTCAAGATTTCTTGGAGATCAAGAAAAAGATTTTCCCATCTTTGTTTTCCCCAAAAATTCGACCAAACCGAGTATTATAAATAGGGGATGAATTTTTCATCCCCAAGCAATTCCATGTGTTGGAAAATTAGAAATCCACAAAGGTGGTGCAACATAATTTTATTTCCCTTTTGTTAATTTTTCGCGAGCATCCTACCCCCGGATTGTTGGACAAGTACGAGGGAATACTTGAGAAGGTCTTTTGGTGTGTTCGTGTGAACGTGATTCATCTTCTCAACTGTTGTCACTCCGAGAGGTTAGTTAACGTAAACTCCTAGCAATTCCGCATGCGTATGATTTATGTGACGAATTTGTATGCATGATTTGTTGTTGAATTATTATTTTGAATTAATATAGGATTAATTCATGCTAGTAATAATTGTTAGAATTAAATTTGTATTTAAATATGTTGGGGTTATACTGGAAAGTATGCTTTTACTTTGTATAACCAAACTGAATTTCTGTCTTATTTACTGAAATAAATTATTTATCACTGATGCTTTAAATATCATTGAATGTTACATATATTTACTGCATAACTGTTCAATAAATAGTACGTGTTACGTTGTAGTTAATTTAGTGAAACCAGATCACAGAAGATTAAATTAACAGTCCCTTGTAACTAAAAGTACGCTGTTCACGACCTAGATGGAAATGAACAATCCATCGTGAAAGGTTGAAGTGTAAGGCTCAGATTGGCTTGTCTTGACCAAGAGATTACACTAGTGCATGACTGATTCAGTGAATAGGACCTACAGGAGGATAAATTCTTCAGCACTGAATTAGGGAGAATTAGACCTCAGTGGTTCGTTATTTCTTAATCTTCGTTCCTTAAATAGGATCTTGTGTGGTTAGTAATTATTGCTTTGACTTATGACGGGTAGAGAATCAATGAGATTCAATACTTTATATCTTGGGCAATATTATTGGTCACATACGATTGCTAAGATTTAATACAAAGAATCGTGTGTAAGTACGCTTGTTCGATTTGCCCCCTTGGGAGGTTCATAAAATTTATCATACCAAATCTTGCAAGTGGAATTAGTTTCCGGTATGGATAATAATGTTGAACCGTTCCTTGACCAAGGACAAAAGATATTAATTAATGAAAAGTTATTTCTGTGGCTTGAATTAATTAATGGACTAGATAATCTTAAACACGGGAAATAATAACCGGGAGCCATATTAACAGTAATATGTGTTATGATGGATAGTGCAATATTAATTATGTAGTGAGATTAATTAATATTTATGGTCTTGAATAATATTGTGGCTCAATATTGGAAATTCAAGATCCATTGGAAGGTCCAATCTTAATTCTCCTAAAGGCCCCTCAAGTAGCCCAAACGTAAAGTCCAATAACTAAAAAATGTGTTTAAAATAAAATAAATTATTGTTGCATTATTTTCCTTAAATTTCGAAATTATTAAAGAAAAAGAGGGAGAAGAATTTTCTTTATAAGATTTTATGGAAAGGAGATAAGTATTCTTGGAATACAAGATTATCCCATAAATTCAAGAAATCTCCCAATTGGTTTCTTTAATTGTGATTTTCGAAATATATAGAGTAATAATAGGAAGAAGGATTTTCTTGATTTTCTTGAAAAGATTTTATGGAAAAAGATATGTATTCTTGGAATAGAATAATATCTCACAAATTCAAGAAAGATCCAATCTTGAAAAGCCTCCTATTAATTTCGAAAAAATGGGTTAAATAAGGTTGTGAGATTTTTGTGAAAAAATACACATGGAAAGAAGAATATATGGGATATATTCAAGATTTCTTGGAGATCAAGAAAAGATCTTTCCTAACCCTATTTTGAGCCCTAATTTTCGTCCCCCTCTCTATTATAAATAGGGGATGAATGTTTCATCCCCAGGACACAGAAATTGATCCTTTTTTGGAAAAATATCAACGTCGATAAAATATCGAATATGTTGAAACGTCTACAATCTATGTTTTTTCGAAAAATTTCAATTGCGTGCTAGCAGTTCCATGTGTTGGAAAATTTAGAAATCCATAAAGGTAGTGCAACATAATTTTATTTTTCCTTTTGTTAAATTGTTCGCGAGTTCCTACCACCGGATTGTTGAACAAGGATAAGGGAATACTTGAGAAGGTCTTTTGGTATGTTCGTGTGAACGGAATCCATCTTCTCAACGGTTGTCACTACGAGAGGTTAGTTCACGTAAACCCGTAGCAATTCCCCATGCGTAGGATTTATGTGAACTGTTTATATGCATGATTTGTTGTTGAATTATTATTTGAATTAATATAGGATTAATTCATGCTAGTAATAATTGTTTGAATTAAATTTGTATTTAAATATTCATCCCGAATAGATCCGGACAATTAATTCCCCAACTACTGGTATCAGAGCCTCGGTTTCGGGCTCTGAGTTTTAAATTGTAATTTAATTCGTTTCCATTAAATTTGAAATTGGATAGTAGAATTGCTAGATCTTTTTTGTAGGTATCCAATTGTCATGGTATTTGATGAATGTTTATATTTATACATGCATATAAATTGTGGTTTTTTAATTTGATTCGTTCGAATTCGTTTTGCCTCGTGAGAAAATTCACGAGTAGATTATGATTTGTTTGATTCGTTCAATGTAATAGACTAGTCTGGATCTAAGTTTATTTATTTTTCGTAAATAAATTGTAATCGGATCGTGAGCCAAGACGGAGATGATGAATTAAAAACGACGGGATCCGAAATCAAAACGGCACGGGCGGCGTCGTCGCCGAGCAAACGTGCAAAGGGAGGCACGCTTCGGACGCACGCAGACGCAGCGCCAAGACGGGCGCACTGGCAGGTCTTGTGCCGAAACATCGGATCGCATCGCGTTATCGATCGCTTGATATGCGTGACGCCGCAACGACGGAGCGACAACCGGGCCGGACTTCAAGATGGGCGGGCGCGTTGGGACGCCGCTACCTCTTAGAGATCTCTGCCGAAAGATCCGGAAGGTCGCTAAGCGACGATGCCCCGACGATTTCGGACGGGGAGTGTCTGGCGCGCGACTCACCCAAGGGCTTGTCGATGACGTTGCTTGACGTGGCGATTTTATTCGAGACAATCAAGTGGAACCTTTTCGAGACGAACGATGAAGGCTATGAAGACGATTTCTCAAGATCAAGACATGACAAAAATTAACCGTGACAATTGGATATATGTGCCCAATGTGTTTAATTTTTTGTTTTGATATTTTGCATTATTTTATGCTTATTTAAATTGTGTTTAAATATCGATGCATGAAAAATGTTTTGAAAAATCTCACCTTCGAAAATTACTAAGTATGTTTAAATAATTAATTGACAATTTTATTCCGGATAATAAAATTAATTTAATTTTGACCTCCATGATTTATTTATTTGTGGATTCTTTTGGAGAAATTCCTCCCACGGGACGGCCAAAAGATAGATTTCACATGAATAAATTCCGAAAGGATGATTGTGGGTTATTATTAGTGGCGACGATGACCCTCCCCACGAGGCTCGCTTCAAAACAAAATAATAATTACAGATTTAATCATGGTTATTACTTAGGTATAAAATTGATATGCATATACTTCCTCAAGTCCCCTGTCCCAATTTTATATTGGTCAAATGGGAACCAACTATTAATCTGGATATTAAAGGTTTGTAACTGTTTTCTTATTTGTAACTTGCTTGAATGTGTTTAAATAATGACCCACCCCACGTGTCTTATTTAAACTGTTTTGAGATGTTGACTGATGCATGTTCATATTTTTTTTGTGATTTTAATATGATACATGTGATCGAACTTTGTGATAATTTTGTGCATATGAAAATAGTTATTTATTTCAGTTCAGCATGTTGTAACCTTTTAATCCACTGTTAATATACTTAAAGTCAATAGAATTGTATGGGAAACTATGTTGATTGGAAACGAAAAATTATGATTGTCCTAATTGCACAAAAGCACAAGTGGATTCTTGACACACCAAAAGTCAAATGAGCCAACTAACGAGTCAAAAACGCGGGTCTCGTCAGATCACCTTGCGAGAGATATTGTCACTGAAAAAGGTGGAGGGCAACCCCGTAAGGGATTACATCCTCAAAATTGATGGCTCATCTGAACAAACTTGAGGATCTGGGTGCAGATTATTATCTAGAGACCCAATCAATTTGTTACTCCACTCTCTGCCCAAAAGTTTTGAGCACTTTGGCCTCGCTAGCTGATTTGTTGTAAACTTTGGTCGCGACAGATGCGTTGATAGGGCACAAAACTCAAGCTTTGATGGCAAGTGGTCCGTCTTTCATCTTCTAGGCCAAGGGAAAGCAAGAAGAAGAAGAGGACCAAAAGCCATAAGCAATCAAGCTCAACTGTTGCCAAGGGCAATGGTAAGATGAGGAATGCTGGTGGTGTCAAGGAAAATCCAAAGGGGAAGTACTTCAAACAGCGGTAAGGACAATGGAGGTTTGCCTGTTCCAACCCCAAAAAGGGCCGGAAAGAAAGGTAATTCTCACGCACTAGTTGTTGAAACTTGTTTAGCGGCGTATACTTCTCATTCATGGGTAGTTGATACGGGATCCACTGATCATGTTTGCTTCATGGGTTCAAGCTGACCCGATAACTTAGTGGGAGTGAGATCCTCATCACACTGGGCGATGCTACGAGAGTGGCAGCTGAAGCAGTGGGAGAAGTGCATTTATATATTAGTGATAAAATTTTAGTTTTAAGAGACGTTCTTTATGTTCCCAGTTTTAGAAAGAATTCACTTTCAGTTTCTAAAATTCTTTTGATGGATACTGAGTTTCTTCTAATAAGAATGACATCATTTATCGAAATGATGAGTGTATCCGTTATGGGACATTGACGAACAAATCTCTATACTATTATATGTGCACACCACTCACGAAATACATCCTATAACACATCGATTATTTTCGATAAAAGAAAACGTTCATCAGACGTGAGACACTTCTATGGCATCTCTAATTGGGACATATTAATCCAAAAAGGATTCAAAGGTTGGTAAGAGATGGTTCATTGGAGTCTCTCCGAGTTGAATCAATCCCAACTTACGAATCATGTTTAGAGGGTAAAATGACCAAGAGGGCATTCGGAGCCAAGGGGAATAGAGCCAAATAAGTGTTAGAAATCGTTCACATAGACGTATGTGGTCCAATTTCAATCAAAGCAAGAGGAGGTTATGAGTATTTCGTCACCTTTATTGATGATTACTCAAGGTACGACTATATTTTCCTTATGAAGCATAAATTTGAGACCTTTGACAAATTCAAAGATTTTAAGGCTCAAGCAGAGAATCATAGGGAAAAACGTATCAAGTCTCTACGATCTGATCGTGGAGGCGAGTACCTCAGCGATGAGTTTTTGAACTACTTGTCAGATGAAGGGATTGTATCCCAGCTAACTGCACCCGGAACCCCTCAACAAAACGGGGTTGCAGAGCGAAGAAACATAACACTTTTAGAAATGGTTAGATCAATGATGAGTTATGCGGATCTACCCAAGTCATTCTGGGGTCATGCCTTGGAAACAACGGCTTATATTCTGAACTTGGTGCCATCCAAATTGGTTCCCAAAACTCCCAAAGAATTGTGGACTGGGCGCAAGCCCAGTTTGAGACACATGAGAATTTGGGGGTGTCCGGCCTACGTGTTGGACAAGGATGCCGGAAAAATGGATCCTCGATCAGAATTAAGGTTGTTTATAGGATACCCCGAGGGAACAAAATGTTGTATGTTCTATGGTCCCGAAGATCAAAAGGTGGTAATAAGCACCAACTTTAGATTTTTGGAAGAAGACTATATGAACGAAAGAAAACCCAGAAGTGAGATTACCTTAAATGAGCTAAGGGGGCTAACCTCAGTGCCAACTGTACAAGATGACATACCAAACGACACACTTACACAACCGGAACCTCGTCGCAGTGGGAGGGTTGTAAGACAACCAGAGAGATTCATGGGGGTAGGAGAGTCCTCGGACTTAGTCCCAGGTCAAGATGAATCAGACCCATGGACTTACAACGAGGCAATCCAAGACAAGAATGCGGTTTCTTGGCAAACAACAATGGAAGCCGAAATGGGTTCTATGGATCATAACAGAGTGTGGGAGCTAGTCGAACCACTTAATGGGGTCAAACCCATTGATTGCAAGTGGATATATAAGAGGAAAAGAGGACCGGACGGGAGGGTGGAAACCTTCAAGGCAAGGCTTGTGGCGAAAGGTTATACTCAGAAAGAAGGGATCAACTATGAGGAAACCTTTTCACCTATAGCAATGCTCAAGTCCATCTGAATTCTCTTGTCGATTTCTGCACATCTCGACTTTGAAATCTGACAAATGGATGTCAAGACGGCTTTCCTTAACGGAAGTCTTGAAGAGGAAATCTATATGCAACAACCCCAAGGCTTCATTGAAAAAGGCCAAGAACACCTAGTTTGTAAGCTCAAGAAGTCCATTTATGGACTCAAACAAGCATCCAGAACTTGGAACCAATGTTTTGATCAAGTAATAAAGTCTTATGGGTTTGATCAAAACGAATACGAAAGTTGTATGTACAAGAAGCGTGTTGGAACTGCATTGGTATTCTTAGTACTATACGTAGACGACATTCTGCTCATCGGGGACGATGTAAAGGTTTTGTTAGACGTAAGGGGATGGCTTTCAAAACAGTTTGATATGAAGGACTTAGGGGAAGCCGGGCACATCCTTGGGATCAAGATCACTCGAGATCGCAAGAAAAAGGATGATAAAACATCTCAAGCTTCATACATAGACAACGTGTTGAAGCGATTCAAAGATCGAGGATTCGAAGAAAGGCTTCGCATTTTCATACATGGAATCCATCTATCCAAGGAAATGTGCCCTAAGACACAAAAGGAGACAGATGACATGAAAGGCATTCCTTATGCTTCGGTTGTCGGAAGCCTTATGTATGCAATGTTGTGCACGAGACCAGATATCTGCTTTGACATTGGCATGGTAGCGAGATATTAAAGCAATCCGGGAAAAGAGCATTGGACGGATGTTAAGAACATTCTGAAGTATCTGAAAAGAACTCGAGATAGAATGTTAGTTTATCAGTCAGATAGTCTAATCCCCATTGGTTACACGGACTAGAATTTCCAATCAGACTTAGATTCCAGAAAATTTACCTCCGGTAGTGTGTTTTGCATGGGGGGAGGGGCCATGACATGGAGAAGCGTTAAGTAGAAATGCATCGCCGATTCTACCAAGGAAGCCGAATACGTAGCTGTTTTATGTAGCGAAAAGAAGAGGTTTGGCTCAAGAACTTCCTAGTGGACTTGGATGTAGTTCGAATTTGCCCAAAGATAATCATTTTTCTTGTGATAATCTTGGAAGCGATTAAAAATTCAAGGGAACCAAGAGCCCACAAGGCCAAACAAACACATTGAAAGGAAATACCATCTTATCGAGAAATCGTTAAGAGAGGACATATAAATTGGCAAAGATCGCGTCGAAGACAACCCAGCGATCCATTTCATAAAGTGGTCCTCCTCGACACACATTCGAGAGACATGTGGAAGGAATGAGTGTCAAGAGCGTTGCCAATCTGCTTTGAGTATAAGTGGGAGATATTATTAGGTTCGTGTAGGTGACATTAGATGTCACACATTAGGAACTACACGAGATATGTTGTAGTATACTTAAAAGCAGACTTTGAGTATAAGTGGGAGATTGTTGGGGTTATATTTGAAAGTATTCTTTTACTTTGTATAACCAAACTGAATTTCTGTCTTATTTACTAAAATAAATTATTTATCACTGATGCTTTAAATATCATTGAATGTTACATATATTTACTGCATAACTGTTCAATAAATAGTACGTGTTACGTTGTAGTTAATTTAATGATACCAGATCACAGAAGATTAAATTAATCCCCTTGTAACTAAAAAGTAATCGTTGTTCAAGACCTAGATGGAAATGAACAATCCATCGTGAAAGGTTGAAGTGTAAAGGCTCGGATTGGCTTGTCTTGACCAAGAGATTACACTAGTGCATGATAGTGATGCAATTGAATAGGACCTCTGAGGAGGATAAATTCTTCAGCACTGAATTAGGGAGAATTAGACCTCAGTGGTTCGTTATTTCTTAATCTTCGTCCCTTAAATAGGATCTTGTGTGGTTAGTAATTATTGCTTTGACTTATGACGGGTAGAGAATTAATGAGATTCAATACTTTATATCTTGGGCAATATTATTGGTCACATACGATTGATAAGATTTAATATGAAGAATCGTGTGTAAGTACGCTTGTTCGATTTGCCCCCTTGGGAGGTTCATAAAATTTATCATACCAAATCTTGCAAGTGGAATTAGTTTCCGGTATGGATAATAATGTTGAACCGTTCCTTGACCAAGGACAAAAGATATTAATTAATGAAAAGTTATTTCAGTGGCTTGAATTAATTAATGGGCTAGATAATCTTAAACATGGGAAATAATAACCGGGAGCCATATTAACAGTAATATGTGTTATGATGGATAGTGCAATATTAATTATGTAGTGGGATTAATTAATATTTATGGGCTTGAATAATATTTTGGCTCAATATTGGAAATTCAAGATCCATTGGAAGATCCAATCTTAATTCTCCTAAAGGCCCCTCAAGTAGCCCAAACATAAAGTCCAATAACTGAAAAAGGTGTTTAAAATAAAATAAAATATTGTTACCTATTTTTCCTATTTTTTCGAAATTAAATAAATAAAAGAGGGAGAAAGATTTTCTTTGAATTTTGTTATGGAATGAGGATAAGTATTCTTGGAATACAAGTTTATCTCATTAAATTCAAGAAATCTCCCACTTGGCTATTTGTTTAGTAAATTTTCGAAAATAATATAGAAAATAAGGAAGGAAAGACTTTCTTGATTTTCTTGAAAAGATATTATGGAAGATATGTATTCTTGGAATACAAGAATATCTCATAGATTCAAGAAGATCCCAATCTTGGGAATCTTAACCTTAATTTTCAAAAAGTTCCATAACAAGAGGAGTTGGGACTTTTGTGGAATATTTTAATTATGGAGAAAAGAATATATGAGATATATTCAAGATTTCTTGGAGATCAAGAAAAAGATTTTCCCATCTTTGTTTTCCCCAAAAATTCGACCAAACCGAGTCTTATAAATAGGGGATGAATTTTTCATCCCCAAGCAATTCCATGTGTTGGAAAAATTAGAAATCCACAAAGGTGGTGCAACATAATTTTATTTTCCTTTTGTTAATTTTTTGCGAGCATCCTACCGCCGGATTGTTGGACAAGGACGAGGGAATACTTGAGAAGGTCTTTTAGTGTGTTCGTGTGAACTGGATTCATCTTCTCAACTGTTGTCACTCCGAGAGGTTAGTTAACGTAAACTCCTAGCAATTCCGCATGCGTATGATTTATGTGACGAATTTGTATGCATGATTTGTTGTTGAATTATTATTTTGAATTAATATAGGATTAATTCATGCCAGTAATAATTGTTAGAATTAAATTTGTATTTAAATATGTTGGGGTTATACTGGAAAGTATGCTTTTACTTTGTATAACCAAACTGAATTTCTGTCTTATTTACTGAAATAAATTATTTATCATTGATGCTTTAAATATCATTGAATGTTACATATATTTACTGCATAACTGTTCAATAAATAGTATGTGTTACGTTGTAGTTAATTTAGTGATACCAGATCACAGAAGATTAAATTAACAGTCCCTTGTAACTAAAAGTACGCTGTTCACGACCTAGATGAAAATTAACAATCCATCGTGAAAGGTTGAAGTGTAAGCCTCAGATTGACTTGTCTTGACCAAGAGATTACACTAGTGCATGGCTGATGCACTGAATAGGACCTACAGGAGGTTAAATTCTTCAGCACTGAATTAGGGAGAACTAGACCTCAGTAGTTCGTTATTTCTTAATCTTCGTCCCTTAAATAGGATAGTGTGTGGTCAGTAATTATTGCTTTGACTTATGACGGGTAGAGAATCAATGAGATTCAATACTTTATATCTTGGGCAATATTATTGGTCACATGTGATTGCTAAGATTTAATATAAAGAATCGTGTGCAAGTACGCTTTTTCGATTTGCCCCCTTGGGAGGTTCATAAGATTTATCATACCATATCTTGCAAGTGGAATTAGTTTCCGGTATGGATAATAATGTTGAACCGTTCCTTGACCAAGGACAAAAGATATTAATTAATGGAAAGTTATTTCAGTGGCTTGAATTAATTAATGGGCTAGATAATCTTAAACACGGGAAATAATAACCAGGAGTCATATTAACAGTAATATGGGTTAAGATGGATAGTGCAATATTAATTATGTAGTGAGATTAATCAATATTTATGGGCTTGAATAATATTGTGGCTCAATATTGAAAATTCAAGATCCATTGGAAGGTCCAATCTTAATTCTCCTAAAGGCCCCTCTAGTAGCCCAAACGTAAAGTCCAATAACTGAAAAAGGTGTTTAAAATAAAATAAATTATTGTTGCATTATTTTCCTTAAATTTTGAAATTATTAAAGAAAAAGAGGGAGAAGAATTTTCTTGAAAAGATTTTAGGGAAAGGAGATATGTATTCTTGGAATACAAGATTATCCCATAAATTCAAGAAATCTCCCACTTGGTTTCTTTAATTGTGATTTTCAAAATATATAGAGTAATAATAGGAAGAAGGATTTTCTTGAAAAGATTTTATGGAAAAAGATATGTATTCTTGGAATGCAAGAATATCTCATAAATTCAAGAAAGATCCAATCTTGAAAAACCTCCTATTAATTTCGAAAAAATGGGTTAAATAAGGATGTGAGATTTTTGTGGAAAAATACACATGGAAAGAAGAATATATGGGATATATTCAAGATTTCTCGGAGATCAAGAAAAGATCTTTCCTAACCCTATTTTGAGCCCTAATTTTCGTCCCCCTCTCTATTATAAATAGGGGATGAATGTTTCATCCCCAGGACACAGGAATTGATCCTTTTTCGGAAAAATATCAGCGTCGATAAAATATCAAATATTTTGAAACGTCCACAATCTATGTTTTTTCAAAAAATTTCAATTGCGTGCTAGCAATTCCATGTGTTGGAAAAATTAGAAATCCACAAAGGTGGTGCAACATAATTTTATTTTTCCTTTTGTTAAATTGTTCGCAAGTTCCTACCAACGGATTGTTGAACAAGGGTAAGGGAATACTTGAGAAGGCCTTTTGGTGTGTTCATATGAACGGAATCCATTTTCTCAACGGTTGTCACTCCGAGAGGTTATTTTACTTAAACCCGTAGCAATTCCGCATGCGTAGGATTTATGTGAACTGTTTATATGCATGATTTGTTGTTGAATTATTATTTGAATTAATATAGGATTAATTAATGCTAGTAATAATTGTTAGAATTAAATTTGTATTTAAATATTCATTCTGAATAGTTTCGGGCAATTAATTCCCGAATAGATCTTTTTTGCAGGTATCCAATTGTCATGGTATTTGATGAATGTTTATGTATGCATGCATATAAATTGTGATTTTTAATTCGATCAGTTCGAATTCGTTTTGCCTCGTGAGAAAATCCACGAGTAGATTAGGATTTGTTTGATTTGATCAATGTAATAGACTAATCTAGATCTAGGTTTATTTATTTTTTGTAAATAAATTGTAACCGGATCGAGAACGGAGACAAAGAATTAAAGACGGGCGACCATGTGCCCGGACGTACACGACCCAAAGCAGGAGGTGCTAGGCGGTCACGCACGGGGCTGGCCGAGAGGCACTTTCGGGCTAAGGCAAGCCTGGCTCAGCCGCGTCGAACGAACTTTGAGGGTGTGAACGGCCTTGCAGAGGCCTGGTAGGACACGCACGCTCTGACGATTGGGGAGCCGGGCCGACGACACGGCGGGCCTGGTCTTGGTGGGGGCAAGGCTAAGGAAATGACGCGAGAAGTAGGGTGGGCGTGCACGTAGATCCGTGCACCTGCCGAGAGCCACCGAGCGACGGGCGGGGATGACCGGCGGACGCCAAGGCGTCTTGTCTGGGCGCACGCCAGATACGCGTTCCGGGCCGTGAGCTACCCAATGCCGGACGTCGTTTCAGTCCTAGACAGAGGACATTCTAAAGAAAATGTTGCGGTCGAGTGGGAGCTTTTCGAGACGAATGATGAAGGCTATGAAGATGATTTCTCAAGATCAAGATATGACAAAAATTAACCGTGACAATTAGATATATGTGCCCAATGTGTTTTTTTTTATGTTTGCTTTATTTTTCGTGCGTATTTAATTATGTTTGAATATGCGATGCATGAGAAATTGTTTTAGAAAAATCTCACTTTCGAAAATTACTAAGTATGTTTTAAATAATTAATTGAAAATTTTATTCCGGATAATAAAATTGAACTAATTTTGACCTCCATGATTTATTTATTTGTGAATTCTTTTGGAGAAATTCCTCCCACGGGACGGCCAAAAGATAGCTTTCACATGAATGAATTCCAAACGGATGATTGTGGATTATTATTAGTGGCGACGATGACCCTCCCCACTGTTGGGGTTATACTGGAAAGTATGCTTTTACTTTGTACAACCAAACTGAATTTCTGTCTTATTTACTGAAATAAATTATTTATCACTGATGCTTTAAATATCATTGAATGTTACATATATTTACTGCATAACTGTTCAATAAATAGTACGTGTTACGTTGTAGTTAATTTAGTGATACCAGATCACTGAAGATTAAATTAACAGTCTCTTGTAACTAAAAGTACGCTGTTCACGACCTAGATGGAAATGAAAAATCCATCGTGAAAGGTTGAAGTGTAAGGCTCAGATTGGCTTGTCTTGACCAAGAGATTACACTAGTGCATGACTGATGCACTGAATAGGACCTACAGGAGGATAAATTCTTCAGCACTGAATTAGGAAGAATTAGACCTCAGTGGTTCGTTATTTCTTAATCTTCGTCCCTTAAAAAGGATCGTGTGTGGTTAGTAATTATTGCTTTGACTTATGACGGGTAGAGAATCAATGAGATTCAATAATTTATATCTTGGGCAATATTATTGGTCACATGCGATTGCTAAAGATTTAATACGAAGAATCGTGTGCAAGTACGCTTGTTCGATTTGCCCCCTTGGGAGGTTCATAAGATTTATCATATCAAATCTTGCAAGTGGAATTAGTTTCCGGTATGGATAATAATGTTGAGTCGTTCCTTGACCAAGGACAAAAATATTAATTAATGGAAAACTATTTCAGTGGCTTGAATTAATTAATGAGCTAGATAATCTTAAACACGGGAAATAATAACTGGGAGTCATATTAACAGTAATATGGGTTAAGATGGATATTGCAATATTAATTATGTAGTGGGATTAATTAATATTTATGGGCTTGAATAATATTGTGGCTCAATATTGGAAATTCAAGACCCTTTGGAAGGTCCAATCTTAATTCTCCTAAAGGCCCCTCAAGTAGCCCAAAGATAAAGTCCAATAACTGAAAAAGATATTTAAAATAAAATAAATTATTGTTGCTTATTTTTCCAAAATTTTCGAAAATATTAAAGGAAGAAAGAGAAAAGATTTTTTTGATTTTGTTGGAAAGATTTTATGGAATATGTATTCTTGAAATACAAGATTATCCCATAAATTCAAGAAAAGTCAAAAATCCTATTTTTTCCCTATTTAATGGGAAATTTTCGAAAACCCCTTAATATAAGGAGGTGGGATTTTTATGGAATATTTTAATTATGGAGAAAAGAATATATTGGATATATTCAAGATTTCTTGGAGATCAAGAAAAAGAGTTTCCCATCTTATTCCTAGGGCAAAAATCGGCCACCACCTAGTATTAAATAGGGGATAAATTTTTCATCCCCAAGTGCAATTCCATGTGTTGGAAAAATTAGAAATCCACAAAGGTGGTGCAACATAATTTTATTTTTCCCTTTTGTTAAATTGTTCGCGAGTTCCTACCACCGGATTATTGAACGAGGATAAGGGAATACTTGAGAAGGTCTTTTGGTGTGTTCGTGTGAACGGGATCTATCTTCTCAACGGTTGTCACTCCGAGAGGTTAGTTCACGTAAACCCGTAGCAATTTCGCATGCGTAGGATTTATGTGAACTGTTTATATGCATTATTTATTGTTGAATTATTATTTCAATTAATATAGGATTAATGCATGCTAGTAATAATTGTTAGAATTAAATTTGTATTTAAATATTCATCCCGAGTAGATCCGGGCAATTAATTCCCCAACACCCACGAGGCTCTTTCAAAATGAAATAATAATTCTGTATTTAATCATTGTTATTACTTAGGTATAAGATTGATATTCATATACTTCCCCGAAGTCCTTGTCAATCTTATATTGGTCAAGTGGGAGCCAACTATTAATCTGGATATTAAAGGTTTGTAATTGTTTTCTTGTTTGTAACCTGCTTGAATGCGTTTAAATAATGACCCACCCCATGTGGCTTTAAACTATTTAGAGATGTTGGCTGATGCATGTTCATATTTTTTTTGAGATTTTAATATGATACATGTAATCGAATTATGTGATAATTTTTGTGCTTATGCAAATCGTTGTTATTTTAGTTCAGCATGTCGCAACCTTTTAATCAATAGTTCAATATACTTAAAGACAATGTACTTACTGGTGAAAACTTCGTTGATTGGAATCAAAAACTTACTATAGTCCTTATCGCACAACATCATAACTGGGTTCTTACTGTCCCAAAACCCGAAAAGCCAACTGATGAGTCCACAAAAACGGATAAGAAGGATTATGCTGACTGGGAGCGATCAAATGAGATGGCTAAGTGCACCATGCTGGCTTCTATGTCAGACGTGTTGCAACATCAACATCAAAATTTTGAAACTGCTGCAGACATCATGACGAGTCTTAAAGCGATGTTCCAACATCAGAACCGTGTGGCTCGTCAGATCACCATGAGGGACTTACTCTCTATGAAAATGGTGGAGGGAACACCCGTAAGGAGCACGTTCTCTAGATGATGGCTCTCCTAAATAAGCTTGAGGTGCTTGGTGCTGAATATGACATCGAGACCCAGATCGATTTCATACCCCATTCTCTGCCCAAAAGTTTTGAACAATTCAGGATGAACTATCAAATGAACAAACAAGAGTTCACGTTGCCTGATCTGTTGCAAGCTTTGGTCTCGTCAGAGGCGATATTGGGGCAAAAGAGCCAAGCCTTGATGGCAAGTGGTTCCTCTTCTTCTTCTAGGCCAAGAGGAGGCCAGAACAAGAAGAAGGCAAAAGGCCAAAAGCAAGTGAACTCAAGCATTGCCAAGGGCAAAGAGAAGGTGAAGGGAGATGGGGGAGTGAAGAAAACAGCTAAGGGGAAATGTTTTAACTGCGGTGAGAAAGGACATTGGAGGTCAGCCTTTTCCAAACCCAAGAGGAATGGAAAGAAAGGTAATTCTCATGCACTAGTTGTTGAAACTTGTTTAGCGGCGTATGCTTCCCATTTGTGGGTAGTGGATACGGGATCCACTGATCATGTTTGTTTCACTTTACAGGGGTTCAAGTGGACCCGACAACTTAGTGGGAGTGAGATCCTTATCACACTGGGCGATGCTACGAGAGTGGCAACTGAAGCAGTGAGAGAAGTGTTGTTGTCTTTTGAAGATAAAGTTTTAATTTTGAGAGATGTTCTTTACGTTCCTAGTTTTAGAAAGAATTTAATTTCAGTTTCTAAACTTTTTCTTGATGGATATTCGGTTACTTTTAATAAAGTTGTTACCATTGCTCTAAATAATGAGTTTATCTGTCATGGAACATTGTCGAATAATCTCTACACAATTAACTGTGCACACCACTCACGAAATACATCCTATAACACATCGACTGTTTTGGATAAAAGAAAACGTTCATCAGACGTGAACGAAACACTTCTATGGCATCTGAGACTAGGTCATATTAATTTAAAGAGGATCCAAATGTTGGTTCAAGATGGTTCATTGGAGTCTCTCCGGGTTGAACCATTTCCAACCTGCGAATCATGTTTGGAGGGTAAAATGACCAAGAGGGCATTCGGAGCCAAGGGGAATAGAGCCAAAGAAGTGTTAGAAATCGTTCACACCGATGTATGTGGTCCAATGTCAATCAAAGCAAGAGGAGGCTATGAGTATTTTGTTACTTTTATCGATGATTACTCAAGATATGGATATGGAGACCTTCGATAAATTCAAAGAATTTAAGGCTCAAGCAGAGAATCATAGGGAAAAACGTATCAAGTCTCTACGATCTGATCGTGGAGGCAAATACCTCAGCGATGATTTTTTGAACTACTTGTCAGATGAAGGGATTGTATCCCAGTTGACTGCACCCGGAACCCCTCAACAAAACGGGATTGCAGAACGAAGAAACATGACTCTTTTAGAAATGGTCAGGTCAATGATGAGTTATGTGGATCTACCCAAATCTTTTTAGGGTCACGCCTTGGAAACAGCAGCTTACATTCTAAACTTGGTGCCATCCAAATCGGTTTCCAAAACCCCTAAAGAGTTGTGGACTGGGCGCAAGCCCAGTTTAGGACACATGAAAATATGGGGATGTCCGACATACGTGTTGGACAAGGAGGCCGATAAATTGGATCCGCGATCAGAATTAAGGCTGTTTATAGGGTACCCCGAGGGAACAAAAGGGTGCATGTTCTATGGTCCCGAAGATCAAAAGGTGGTCATCAGTATGCACTTTAGATTTTTGGAAGAAGACTTTATGAACGACAAAAAGCCTAGAAGTGAGATTACCTTGGATGAGCTAAAGGGGCTTACCTCAATGCCAACTGTACAAGTCGACATACCAAACGAGACACTTACACAACCGGAGCCTCGTCGTAGTGGGAGGATTGTCAGACAGCCCGAGTATTCATGGGGATAGGGGAGTCGTTAGACTTGGTCCCTGGTGAGAATAAATCAGACCCATGGACTTACAATGAGGCAATCCATGACAAGGATGCGGATTCTTGGCAAACAGCAATGGAAACCGAGATGGGTTCTATGGATCATAATAAGGTGTGGGAGCTAGTCGAACCACTTAATGGGATCAAACCCATTGGTTGCAAATGGGTAGAGACCTTCAAGGCTAGACTTGTGGTAAAGGGTTATACTAAGAAAGAAGGGATCGACTATGAGAAAATCTTTTCGCCTATAGCTATGATTAAGTCCATTCGTATTCTCTTGCCGATAGCTGCGCTTCTCGATTTTGAGATCTGGCAAATGGATGTCAAGACAGCTTTCCTAAATGAAAGTCTTGAAGAAGATATCTATATGCAACAACCCGAAGGCTTCATTGAAAAAGACCAAGAACATCTAGTTTGCAAGCTCAAGAAGTCCATCTACGAACTAAAGCAATCATCGTGTGCTTGGAATCAATGTTTTGATCAGGTTATAAAGTCTTACGGGTTCGATCAAAACGAGTTCAAAAGTTGTGTGTATAGAAAGCGTGTTGGAACTGCATTGGTATTCTTAGTACTATACATAGACGATATTCTGCTCATCGAAGATGATGTAAAGGTTTTGTCGGACGTAAGGGCGTGGCTGTCAAAATAGTTTGATATGAAGGACTTAGGGGAAGCCGGTCAAATCCTTGGGATCAAGATCACTCGAGATCGTAAGAAAAGGATGATAGGCTTATCGCAAGCTTCATACATAGACACTGTCTTGAAGCGATTCAACATGAAAGATTCCAAGAAGGGCTTTGTACCTTTCAGACATGTAATACATCTATCCAAAGAAATGTGCTAGAAGACTCAAAGTGTGATAGATGACATGAAAGGCATTCCTTATGCTTCGACTGTCAGAAGCCTCATGTATGCTATGTTGTGCACGAGGCCAGATATCTGCTTTGCCGTTGGCATGGTAGCAAGATATCAGAGTAAAAGAACATTGGACTGCAGTTAAAAACATTCTGAAGTATCTGAAGAGAACTCGCGATAGAATGTTGGTTTATCAGTCAGACAGTCTGATTCCCATCGGATACACGTACTCGGATTTTCAATCAGACCTAGATTCCAGAAAATCTACCTCGAGTAGTGTGTTTTGCATGGGGGAGGAGCCATGACATGGAGAAGCGTTAAGTAGAAATGCATCACAGATTCTACCATGGAAGTCGAGTGTGTAGCTGCTTGTGAAGCAGCGAAGGAAGCGGTTTGGCTCAAGAACTTCCTAGTGGACTTAGACGTAGTTCCGAATTTGCCCAGCAACATCACAGTCTATTGTGATAATATTGGAGCAGTTGCAAGTTCAAGGGAACCAAGAGCCCACAAGGCCAGCAAACACATTGAAAGGAAATACCATCTTATACGAGAAATCGTTAAGAGAGGAGATATAGAGGTCGTAAAGATCGTGTCAGAGGACAACCTAACAGGTCCATTCACAAAGGGTCTGCCTCAGAATACATTTGAGAGACATGTGGAAGGAATGGGTGTCAAGACCGTTGCCAATCTGCTTTGAGTATAAGTGGGAGAGATATTATTAGGTTCGTGTAGGTGACATTAGATATCACGTAGATTCTACACGAGACGTGTTGTAGTATACTTAAAAGCAGACTTTGAGTATAAGTGGAAGATTGCTGGGGTTATACTGGAAAGTATGCTTTTACTTTGTATAACCAGACTGAATTTCTGTCTTATTTGCTGAAATAAATTATTTATCACTGATGCTTTAAATATCATTGAATGTTACATATATTTACTGCATAATTGTTCAATAAATAGTATGTGTTACATTGTAGTTAATTTAGTGATACCAGATCACAGAAGATTAAATTAACAGTCCCTTGTAACTAAAATTACAGAATTCACAACCCAGATGGAAATGAACAAACCATCGTGAAAGGTTGAAGTGTAAGGCCCAGATTGGCTTATCTTGACCAAGAGATTGCACTAGTGCATTATGATGCACTGAATAGGACCTACAGGAGGGTAAATTCTTCAGTACTGAATATAGAAGAATTAGACCTCAGTGGTTCATTATTTCTTAATCTCCGTCCCTTAAATAGGATCGTGTGGAATCAATAACCATTGCTTTGACTTATGATGGGAAGAGAATCAGTGAGATTCAATACCTTGTATCTTGGGCAGTGTTATTGGTTACACGACGATTGCTAAGATTTAATACGGTGAAACGTGTGCAAGTGTGCCTTGTTTGATTTGTCCCCTTGGGAGGCTCAAAAGTTTTATCATACTAAATCTTGCAAGTAGAATTAGTTTCCGGTATGGATAATAATGTTGAGTCGTTCCTTGACCAAGGAAAAAGATGTTAATTAAAGTGAAACTATTTCAGTGGCCTAAATTAATTAATGGACTGGATAACCTTAAACACGGGAAATAATAACTGGGAGTCATATTAACAGTAATATGGATTAAGATGGATAGTGCAATATATTGTGTTCGATATAATAAATCAGGATTAATCGATCATCAAAGAGCGACACGTGTAATATTCGAATATAATAATCATGTCCGGTGGATGAGTTACTTTTTGTTCGCATTTGTTATGCCAACGATCGAAATTGCTCGGCCACCTACCGAACAAACGATCCGCTACTCGGATCGGAAGAAGGAGTTAAAAGAGCGGTCAAGATATGTTCGAACTCGGATCTCTCAAGAACTTCGGACATCCTAAAGGGTCGAGTGCTCGACGATCAAATATCCCGAAGACCCAAATATCCTGAGGAATCAGTGTGCTCGAGGAGGACAATTTTTCAATAAAAAATTGACAATAAAACTGACATGATTAAAGGGGCGAACAAAAAGTCCAACCGAACAAAAGATTAATTTGGACGATCAAAAGAGCGTCCTACAGACGAAGCTAGTACAAAGATCGATCTAGAAGATGAAGTCAGAAACGTGGCAACACCACCGGAGTTCTTGCATGATCCAAAGCTTCCAGCACATGCTATACCAATCCAAATCATTATACCAATCCAAATTTCATGCTTGCGAAGTCTTTATAAAAAGGAAGGAAAAAGAAGAAGAGAAGGGTTCAGAAAATAATCCCAGAAAAGTAGCCTTACAAAAATCCCGGGAGAGGTGAGGAACCGAAAAATTAGAGTGTTTATTCACATATACGAGAAACCCTAGAACTCATTTGCTAATCTGCATCGATTCATCTTCATAAGATGTATCAAGAACTGTACGTGTAAAGCTCGTAATACTATATCCTGGCTTGGTATGCCCCCAGAGTAGTCATTTCTTGACGAACTGGGTCAACAAATTCATCTTATTTACTGTTTATTTTACACGTATATGTTTTGTTTGCGAGTTGTAATCAAAATTAGCCACATAATATTCATCAACCAAAACGACTCGCGACAATTGGCGCTAGAAGGAGGGTATAAATCAAAAACCAACCCATACACAAACCCGTAGTTAGCCGAGGCAGAAAAAAGAAATAGAATGCCTCAATCTAGGAATACACAAACGGAGAGGTCGGGGCAAAGCCGACCTCACGATCGAAAAAGGCTCAACAAACCTCACAAAAAATCGATCCAGAAAACCATCAATCTTGAGGATATAGCCAATGATCCGTGACCACTTCAAAAGCCATCACTTTCTTTGTTGAAAGCACGAGAAAAGAGAGGCGAAAAAGAATTGGCGAAGTTAGAGGCTCAAAAGCAGGAAGAGCAACACTCGCATACACCCGACAGCGAGCAAGCTAAAAAGAAAATTGCAAAGCGGACCAGTAAAAAAGCCGATGATCGTCGGATGACGAAAAATGTTTCAAGGGTCTAGACCATCAGCGTTTGGGCGTTTGAGTCTCTCCAAAGACCGAATTGGCAATAATAGGCGGCATTGGTCCGGAAAGAGACATCCAATAGAGATGCCCGCACATTCAGATCTTCAAAAGCATCCGATACCGAACAAAAATCAAGGGAACAAAGTCGTCTATCCATCACCGATTGGGTAGTCAAGGACAAACTTGGAGAGGGGATCGCCCCATCACGAGCATGATCCACGAGATCCTCATTATGGGAAACAGCCCCAATCTAAGTCTATCGATCCCACAAAATTTGCGAAATGCAAAAAAAGCCATCGAGGATTACAGCCCGATCCGCCGCGACTAAGGCCACCCTCGAACGAGCACCGCATTTTGCTCGCCATTATCACCAGCGATCATGGCGGCCGAAGTACAAGAGAAAGTCGCAAAGACCCGACCGCCAATTCCCATTTTCGATGCTGAGTCGGATCCTCATGTCCATCTCAGCAAATATTCAGACTTTATGATCGCGATGGGGGCTACAGACGCGACGCAATGCCGGTCATTCCCCATGACTTTGGGTGATCGGGCACATAGGTGGTTTACAACTTTACCCGCTGCGTCCATCACGTCTTTCGCACAAATGGGGCGGCAATTTTGTCCCACTTTTCATCCATGTGTGCTCGCCTGCTGGCAAACAAAGGTTATGCGCTTTTTCTCAACTAAAAGGTGAGTCTGATCGATCATACATAGAAAGATTTGATAAATGTTTGTATGATGGAGCCCCAGTTGAAGAGGATGCCAAGATCCTCGCGGTGGTCGGAGGCCTGACTTTAAATACAGACATGTGGAAGGCCATGCATCAAGATTGGCCGAACTCATACACAGAGTTTAGAGAGCGAGCAGCTAAAATCATAGCCATGCAAGATTTGCTCGCACAATCACGATTGAGACAGGAGCCTATCGCTAGGAAAGTTTTCGAAAAGAAAACGACGAATGAAGGGGGGTACAGACTTTGACCTCCTTCAAACCTTTTGAAGAAAGAGCAGAAGCAAATGCCCTACGAAGTCTCTTGGGCGTTTAGGCAGAAACTATCTTTAATCAAATTAAAGATCGGGACATGTTGGACAGGCCAAGAAGAATTGTAATGGATAAGCGTCGACTTAACGCTTCCAAATCTCAGTAATTATCACGAAGTACATCGGGCACAATCTGAGAAAAATTGCCGCGATTTACTCATGAACTTTGGAAGCTATATGAAGAGAATCGCTTTCCCAGTTCTTAAAAAGCTCGCGAATGGGATTCGCAAAACGAAAAAATAAGATCGAAGGGGAAAGCGAAAGGCCAACAAACATTTGACAAAGGATCCCGAAGAATCACGAAGAGATCTGAAACGCCCAAAAGAGGGCCTCCTCTTTTGGGGAAGAGGTCGAAAAAGTCAAGAAATCCACATGATACGTCCCGAATATGGTCCTGTGGGTGGATGTTACCGTAGCGCCAACGTTATCTAACAGACGCAAAAAAAGATGGAGATGCGTGCCATGCGGAACATCCATCGTGAAGGTGGCGAGCACATCATCCGGTTCCCACCTACTCACCAAATCATTTTCTCGGAGGGCGATCTCGATTTTAATTATAACTCCCCACAACGACTCCTTAACCATCGATTGTTTCGTCTCCTTGGGTTGAAGGTACATCGCCTCTTAGTTGATATCGAGCTTATCACGAACATTTTGTTAAATCAATACCCTTCGCGAGATGGAAAAAACAAGTTGGGGATTTGAGCGGTTATATTGAACCATGTAATCATACTATAATGGGTTTTGGGGGAATCAGAATCCCGACCTACGGTATGATTAGGTTAGGAGTCGAGCTAGAATCAACTTTGAATTTGGACATTAGACGAACTAGAATGTTAGATTTTGTAATCGTCGATGTTCAGTCCACTTATAACGGGTTTCTAGGTTAAGCCCTTTTTATTCAGAATTCAAAAGCGGCCTGTTCCACGACATTACTCATGTTAAATTTCCAACACAAGATGGAACAGGTAGCGTAAAAGGAGATCAGAAGAAAGCTCGAGATTGTTTGCTATCGTGTGTACCAGAAAGACAAAGCATCGTCAATATGATGGAGCGAACACGGGAGATTGATAAGCCTAGCCAGCGAGCAAATATCTCACCGAAAGATCTTCCGACGAACATAAGTTCGACGAGCATAACCATTCGTGCGAGCACAGAAGGCGCGAACATAAACTTTGGGGAGACAACTAATTCCCCCGATCTCCTAGATCAAATGAATATTGATCAGCCGAACGAGCAATCGGACCTAGAGCCTCGCATAGGTTTTGAACCCATGGAGGTTGATGATGAGCCCCGGGGGTCCGTCCAAGACCCTCGGTGGAAGCAAAAAAGAAAGCAGGCGACCCCTGTTGAGCAACTGGAGCCAATCAGTATTGACCCGAACAGACCTGAGTTAGAAGTGTTCGTTGGTTCAGAATTACCTGAACCAATCCGAACAGAAATAATTACTTACCTTCAAGCAAATTTAGATGTGTTCGCATGGTCGCACGAGGACATGGTTGGAATAGATCCAGAGCATGCCTGCCATTCCCTCAACCTTGATCCAATACAAGCTCCAGTTGTCCAAAAACGCAGAAAGTTTAGTCCGGAAAAATATGCGGCGATGAATAATGAAATCAAAAAGCTGCTCGACAACAAACTGATCCGAGAGGTAAAATGCCCAAGATGGCTTGCGAACCCTGTGCTCGTTCGCAAATCAAATGGATCTTGGAGACTGTGTATTGATTTCACTGATTTGAATAAGGCATGTCCAAAAGATAATTTTCCGATGCCACACATTGATTATTTGGTTGATAATCGGGCCATGAACTCATGACATTTATGGATCGTTAAACCGGTTATCACCAAATACCGATGCATCCGGACGATCAAAAGTATATGGCATTCTGCAGTGAAAAGAACATGTACTGTTGGCAACGCATGCCATTCGGATTAAAGAATGTCGGAGCAACGTATCAACGTTTGGTGAACAAAATGTTCGGCGAAACACATCGGCGAACAATTGAGGTATATATCGATGATATTGTGGTAAAGAGCGAACATAAGGAAGACCACATCACCCACCTCGCACAAACGTTTGATATACTGAGGAAGTATAATATGAAGTTAAATCCCAAGAAATGTAGCTTTGGGATTCATTCAGGGAAATTCCTCGGACATATGGTTAGTCAACGGGGGATTGATGCGAACCCGTCAAAGATTCAAGCCATGCTCGATATGCAAGCCCCCAGAAATTTGAAAGAGGTCCAAAAGTTAACCGGACGATTAGCCTCCGCGAAGTGAGCGGTTTATATCCGAATCGGGACAAATGTAAACCTTTCTTTGATGCATTAAAGAAGGGAAATTTCAGTGGACGAGCATTGCCAAAATGCATTTGAATCATTAAAGGCACCTTTGGATACTCGGAACCTTTGTCTAAGCCTATCCCGAGGCGAACAACTCTATCTGTATCTTCTTTGCGTCCGAACATCTTTGATCGATCTTTGTGCTCGTCAGCAGGCGAAGGACCACACATTTGCCCATTTATTATATTAGCCAAGTCTTTAAAAAGGCCGAACTCGGTATCCTCCATTGGAAAAATTAGCATCTCGCCCTCGTAATGAGTGTGCGAAAATTGCGACCATATTTTTTCGACCATTCGGTTGAGGTATTGACTACATTTCAATTATGCTTGAAGTCCTCCACCCGACCGATATTTTGGAAGATTGCTCAAGTGGGCGGTGGAGTTAGGACACTGGCATTACGTTAAGCTCCACGAACAAAATGAAGGGCGGCGATGGCGATTTCATGGTTGAGTTGACATATCCACAAATTCTGAAAAAAAAGCGTCGATCAACCATGGCACATGTATGTTGATGGTTCATCAACAAGTTCAAGAGCCGGAAGCGGCGTAGTTCTCATCGATGACCAGAAAACGTTTACAAATAAACCATCCGATTTGATTTCCGGCTACAAATAATGAGGTGAATATGAAGCTTTGATCATTTGGACTACGGATGGCAATGACAATGGGAATTCGGAGGTCGATGATCTATAGCGATTCTCGGATAATCGTTTATCAAATAACAAAGCGAGTATGAGGCCCGGGCGAACAAATGGCACAATATCAACAACTAGCAAAAAAGAGTTGCTCGAGCATTTTGACCAAGTTTTCATTGAACAATTACCACGATTGGGTAATTCATTACGATGCTTTGGCACGCTGGCAACAAAGAAGAGTGATGAACACAACAGACATTGTGGTCGCCATCCGCGGCATGCCATCATCGCCTCCCACTTACGATCGCCCAAATAACAAGCGAACAAGAAACTTGGATGACTCAATAATGAGTTACTTACAAAAGGGACTTCTCCTCGAGAATAGGGCACAAAGCTACTACGCCTCGAGTTTCTGATGCCGCTTTCGATATACTATTATAGGCGAGCATTTGTACAAAAGAAGCTTCTCACTTCCACTTCGAAGTGTATCACTCTGAAGAAGGACATGTCTTACGCAACAAATCCATGACGGAGTATCTTGAAATCATACTGGTGGGCTTGTCCTAAAGACACAAATAATCGGAACAAGGTTATTATTGTGACCCTCAAAAAAGGATTCGCTCGCGATATGCTCGCTGCGTGTCATCGCTGTGTACATGCTCCGCTTATTCATAGCCCACCTGAAGAATTGGTGTCAGTTTATAGCCCATGGCTATTTGCCAAATGGGGGATCGATTTGATTGGCCCATTTCCTAGTGGCACATCGGGAGTTAGATATCTTTGTGGTGGCCGTTGATTATTATACTAAATGGGCGTAAGAGGGCCATTGTCAAGATCACCGAACAAAGGATGTGGAACTTTGTTTGGAAAAGCATCATCTGTCGATTTGGGCTTCCCCAATCATTGGTCATCGATAACGGCAAACAATTCGATGGAAGTGAATTCGACAAAATTGTGCTTTCATTTGGGGCATAAAAAAGCACTACTCAACTCCATATTATCCCCTATCAAGCGGTCAAGTTGAAGCGTTAATAAAATTATCAAGCATACCCTCAAGGCTAGACTTGATAATTCCAAGGGGGGAGGATGGGCTGAAGAATTGCCTGAAATATTATGGGCTTATCGAACAACTTTCAGAACATCAACTGCGGAGACCCCTTTTGCTTTAGCATTTGGTGCGGAAGCTTTTATACCAAATAAATCAAAATTCCAAGTCATCGAACAATGACTTTGAGAGCATATTAATGACGGTAAGGCCGCTCTGAATTCGGACTGTTGGAAGAAAAAGAAGGACGGAGGTGATTTCAAGAATGCTATGTACAAAAAGAGATCGAAAAAAGTTTTATAATTCCAAAGTCCGAATCTTCTTGCAGTTCAATGTGGGCGAAGCTAGTTTTAAAAGGCGATCGATGGGGTACCCCGGTGGTGTGTTCGGTCGAGCATGGGAAGGTCCTTTCGAGTCCGCAGAACATTTACCAAGCGGGGCATATGACTTGGAGGACTGAATGGAGTCCCATTGTCTTACTCGTGGAACAGCGTCAAATTTGAAAAAATATTATCAATAAAAGCGAGTATAGTATCGGCGAACAAAGTTAAAACAAATAAAAGCGAGCATATTGTTGGCGAACACAATCACCATTCGGTTCAAGCAGTAGGGCGACCATAAAAGAAGAATATATTAATTTAGATGCATATCTTCAAGAAAAATCTTTGGACAACACTATTGACGAATGCGGGAGATACGGTCGAAACGAGTTGTCGATATAGAAGATGCGTGTCGGAGCGAGTTGACAAGTGGTGGCGACCATGCGAGGATGAGTTAATTTTTTGAGCAAGAGCTGTCAAAAAGCGAGCGAGATGTCAAAAAGGAGAGCAAAAAATAAGAGAGCTAGCACCCGACTATCTATGCGGACTAGCTTGGGACGGTTCTATAAATAGGGGCATACTTATGGTTAAGAAAAGCAGGAAAAAAAAAAAAAAATGAAGAAGAAAAAAAAAAAAAATCTTGCGATTCTCGAAGGAAGATGGTTTAGTATGCCCCAGACGTAGAAGAATCGGCTCTCGATTGAAGATCATTTAGCTGAATCGAGCATCTGTCCGGATCTGAGTCTTTTACCCTATGTTCATCACGAAATAAGAAGTTGAAGCCCGTTCTTGGGACTCAAGATGCTCGGAAGAGTCATGGTTGCCACTCCGTTACTCATCGCCACGCAGATGATAAGCCATGAGTCCCCTATGCATCCCCAAAATCTCCTCCGAAGGGAGGGATGTCATAGTGTCCGCCCAAAATAAGATGCGGATCTTGATGCTCGGGCATCTACCGGAGGACGAATGGTGCGAAGTGAAAGTTTTGCTCGCACCTAAATTTAAGCGGCGAGAATGTCGCCCTCATGCTCATGCCCACCACCCGATAACCACAACTTGTCCGGGAGGGACAAAAGTTTATCTTCTTCTTTGCTTGAGCATATTCTGTTACAAAAAAAAAAGTGGGTAGACGACTGATGTGCCACATCCTTGTCAACATCAATTCCATGGACAAGGTGAGGCCGGTTCTACTCAAGACAAGGTTTAGATTCAAAACCACGGTCCGATAACAATAGTTATGTAATAGATAGTCTTCTTGACTATGAACGATGTAATAGAATACAAAGTGTTGCAAAAAAGAAAAAAGAAAGATATATGTACTTTTGTTCGCTAAAGAGATTCTAGTTCAGGCTATTTGAGGTCGCACCTAAGCCGGACGACCGGACAAAGACCGAACGAGCCTGTGTCTATGTTCACCGATTTAACGAGTTCGATTCGATTCCCCAGCAAAAAGTGAGTAATGGCACGCAAGCAATGCATAAGACGACTAGTACTTACGATACCCGAAGACGGCCCGGTGACGAAAAGGGGTTTCATTAAATAAGACGACAAGTAATGGCGATCGCACCAAAATAAGACGATCGCGCACCAAGAAAGGGGGTTCATAAAGTAACCCATCTGGTCGCATCTAAATAAGACGATCAACCGATTGCAACGTCAATAAGACAATCAAAACCGAAAGAAGTCGAGAAATACAGGCAAAACCCAATGTTCAATTCATTCGTAAGAAAAGGGCAAAAAGCGGAAAACAATAAAGTTTAACGCAAAAGCAACAAAGCAAATATCAAAAGCAACACAAGTATCAACATTCATTCTCAACAAACAAAGTTAGAGGAAACGATTCGTATGTAATCCATTCGTTCAATTAAAAAAAAATGTTCGGACAAAAGAAAAAGTATCAACAAGAAACAGTGTTAAAGATATATTGTTCGAACTAAAAAGTGAAGAAGACAAAAAGTTACACAAGTTTTACAAAGAAAAAAGACATCAAGGTGCAAAGTCAAAATTGGGGGTAGACGGAAGAGAAATGTCGAACACATTATGTTCGGTCCCCTCAACAGCTTCAGAATGTCCAGGTATCAGATGCTCGCTGGGAGGCGCATTTTGCTCGGTTGCAGGAGGTTCTTGCTCGCCCTGTACCTGATTGGTCCCAGATTCAGTGTGAAGATTTTGATCAGCAACCTCAGTAACAATAACGTCTGAGTTCTCCTCTTCATCCAGAATTGGATCGTCAATTTTGATCCCTTCAGGAAGAACGGAAAAGTCGCACAGACCATTCAAATCCGACATTGGGAGGTTGCGATCTGGAGGGTTATCAACCAGGTACTGCTGAAAGCTGGATATGAGAGGGGCAATCTGCTCGCTGTTGAGTATGTGGCGAACAGATCGAACAGCATCGGCAAAAGCGCAAATATACGAGAAGTTGGACATGGAGTCAATATACTCGTCATCATGCAGCTTTGAGTTTTCGAGGCCTAAACGAGTATTAGTCTCTTCAGCAATGATGAGCTGTTGGCCAAGTGCGTCCCTCTCACTTTCCATTTGATCAACACCAGCCCGGAGTTTACGAAGCTCAACATTCATTTCTTCTTGAGCCTTTCGTATATTGATCACCTCCTCCTGAGACAGATTCAGAGCCTCTCTTGTTTGACGAGCATCCTCTTGAGCTAGGCGAGCATTCTCTTGAAAACGGCGAGCATCCTCCCTGAGCCGTTTGAGGCAACTTATTATTGGAAACAGTTTGCTCTGAGCGATTTCGATTAAATCTGGACCTGCTCACCGATCACTTTATCTTCAAAGTTCCTAATCAAAGCCAAATAATTGGCTTGGATGTTAGCGGATTGAGCATAAGCTTTCTCAAGGCGACCATAGATTATTACCCAAGCAAGCACCAGCCCAAACGATATTTTCCAAGGGGTGGGACCGTAGTAGACTCCTCCGGATCGATAGTCCACGCCGAGCAGAGAGTCCGGCAAACTTTTTGAACATGCTCCAGTATGCTGGAACTTTTATGAACACTCGGCGAGCAAAAGTAATTCTTTAGGTTGGGCATTAAGGGCGACAACCCCTTTCAACCTACGATATATATATATTCGACCAAGTGAGTATAGAGATATCGACCCGAAAACCAAAGCAAAGATCGGAAATGAGCAAAATGTACTGCACCTTACCGGATCCCATCCTGGAATGATTTGTCTTCGGAGATCGGAGCTCGAGGTCTAACGGAGTCCATGATCGGGTCCACCGAGGAGGAGAGGATGTGCCGACTTCCATTTCGACAATCTGCGAAATGGGACCAACAACAAGGCGACGCTCTGATCGCCTCGGCGGTAGGGGTCCGAATCGACTGGCGGCATCGGTCTTTATCCGAGTTTGCTCGTTCAGCCCCCGCTCGTTCGGCCCTGTTCAGCTTGGCCCCTGTTCGCGATCTCCACCCTTGGTCTTTTTTCTGGTGGAGTTTGTTCGCCCGGCCCATGTTTGGCGAGCAGGAGCCCCTCTGTTTCGACTCGATTCTCCAAGACCGGATGAGGGTCGTTTGGCCCCTTTCGCCTCCCCTCTGCTCATTATTTGAGCCTCTCGCTCGGCTGAATCCGAAAGTAAGTTCCTGTGGCCTTTTTCTTCGAGCCATCTCGGTGTGTTCGGATGTACTCTCACCATGATGGTCACAGTAGGAAAAACAGAAATAAAATGAAATCGAGAATCAATGGGTAACAAATAACAAAAAGACACAAGACTTATGCAAGAACAAAAGATAATCCTTCTGCAGGAAGGATCAACAACAACAAGATGATGAGGAGGCACGAACAAACCTCCTTTTCTTTCTCTCGTTAACGCGGTGTTCAAGGTTATCACAGATCTTTCTGAACGAGATTCCAGATCAATCTGCCAAACGCTGCTAAAGTAGCCGTCGTTTGTCTCCTTATCCGTCGCAGCTGGAATCCCTGAAATAAAAAAATGAGTTAAAATCGGGTTCAAATTGAAGAATGAAAGATACAAAATCACTTACTTGGTACACTCAAAGTCGGTGGGATGTCCAAGCGAGCATTTGGCGCTCGCTTCGAGGCCGGGCTTTTCCAATTGCCCCCCACGAACCGTAACTTCTCTTTCCAACATCGATTTTGTTCGGCACATCCTCGATAATTTTGCACTTGGCGTTAGCTTGCATAAACAACCATCCGTGTTAAGCCCCTCTGGACGAGTCAAGTGCACTAACCGAGCAAGTTCACCTTAGCCGGATAATACACAGGCTTCATTTTGCTTAACAGAGTCAAAAACTCATAACCATATGCCATCCGCTCGGTTTAAAAATTTGCGTAATGGTGATATTCCACTCCACGAGCAAACGGGTGATTGCCGATGGAGAGAAATCGAAGGCCCCTCCCATGGTGTCCAAATTCATCTGCGACACATGTTGGGGAATGATCCCCAACAACACAACCCTCGGGGTTGGTCACCCGCTCATCGGGACCCTGCCCCGAGAAAAAGACATCCTTAGGGGTTTCATAAATTCTATGCTTGAGCTTAAAGTATATCTACATCAATTATGCTCGCTACTTTTGCTTCTTTGGGTACTCGTTCTCTACACTAGTCCTATGAGGTTGTTCCTAAAACCAAAATTATAACGAGCATTGTACTCGCTTATATGTTGGATCGTGAGGACACCAACAGTATACCAAGTTCGTAGTTTTGCCCACCATCTACACCTATGTTCGATTCGCTAAATTCTGATTGCCAAAATTTCCCCCCCCACAAAGAAATCATTTATTTCTACACATCAACATTATCAATAGCCCTAGACCTAGTTTGAATTTGGGGCGAAGAATCATAATCGAAATCGTCCGACGAATCATTACGGTCAAACCCCTATCCCACTCGTTTGGGCTTTATCGAGTCGAGAAAGAAAGAACGGTAAATGGTTGCGTAATTGCCAACTGAATCCTCAATTCGAGGCATTTGCCTCCGATGTACTTACATTATTACGAAGATTCTACTAATAGGGAAGGCGAAGGAACTATGATGGTCGGATTGAACAGAGGAATTGAGCAAGAGGCCATAATTACAAAATAGAAGAAGAATGCAATGTTTACATACAATGAATTTCTTCACGAACAATGAAGCCTTCACCTTAAACTTTCGACGCGGAAGACAATAAAAGAGCAGAGGAGAAAAGAGAAAAATTTAAAGGCGGAGAAATATGGTTTGTATGGACATCGGTACAAATTCAAAGATCCAAATGAATTGAGCGATGTCAAACATGGCCCAATCAGACTTTTATTTAGGGCCCATGTAGAATACAAAGCGACCCTACCGGGGTATTGTTGTGTTCGATATAATAAATCGATTAATCGATCATCAAAGAAACGACACGTGTAATATTCAATATAATAATCATGCCCGGTGGATGAGTTACTTTTTTATTCGTTGCTCGCCAACCGATCGTAATTGCTCGGCACCCCTTTACCGAACAAACGTGATCCGCTTACTCGGATCGGAAAGAAGGAGTTAAAAGAGCCAGGTCAGTATGTTCGAACTCAGATCTCCTGAAGAACTCAGACATCCTAAAGGGTCAGAGTGCTCGACGATCAAATATCCCGAAGACCCAAATATCCTAAGGAATCAGTGTTCTCGAGGAGGACAATTTTTCAATAAAAAATTGACAATAAAACCGACATGATTAAAGGCGAACAAAAAAGTCCAACCGAACAAAAGATTAATTTGACGATCAAAAGAGCGTCCCCATGCATTTAAGCTAGTACAAAGATCGATCTAGAAGATGAAGTCGTAAACGCGGCAACACCACCGAGTTCTTGCATGATCCAAAGCTTCCAAAGACATGCTATACCAATCCAAATTTCATGCTTGCCGAAGTCTTTATAAAAGGAAGAAAAAAAAAAAGAAGAGAAGGGTTCAGAAAATAATCCCAGAAAAGTAGCCTACAAAAATCCCTGGAGAGGTGAGGAACCGAAAAATTAGAGTGTTTATTCACATATACGAGAAACCCTAGAACTCATTTGCTAATCTGCATCGATTCATCTTCATAAGATGTATCAAGAAATGTACGTGTAAAGCTCGTAATACTATATCCTGGCTTGGTATGCCCCCAGAGTAGTCATTTCTTGACGAACTGGGTCAACAAATTCATCTTATTTACTGTTTATTTTACACGTATATGTTTTGTTTGCGAGTTGTAATCAAAATTAGCCACATAATATTCATCAACCAAAACGACTCGCGACACAATATTAATTATGTAGTGGGATTAATTAATATTTATGGGCTTGAATAATATTGTGGCTCAATATTGGAAATTCATGATCCATTGAAAGGTCCAATCTTAATTCTCCTAAAGGCCCCTCAAGTAGCCCAAACATAAAGTTCAATAACTGTAAAAGGTGTTTAAAATAAAATAAAATATTGTTGCCTATTTTTTCTATTTTTTCGATAATAAATAAATAAAAGAGGGAGAAATATTTTCTTTGAATTTTGTTATGGAATGAGGATAAGTATTCTTGGAATACAAGTTTATCTCATTAAATTCAAGAAATCTCCCACTCTGCTATTTGTTTAGTAAATTTTTGAAAATAATATAGAAAATAAGGAAGGAAAGATTTTCTTGATTTTCTTGAAAAGATATTATGGAAGATATGTATTCTTGGAATACAAGAATATCTCATAGATTCAAGAAGATCCCAATCTTGGGAATCTTGAACTTAATTTTCGAAAAGTTCCATAAAATGAGGAGTTGGGATTTTTGTGGAATATTTTAACTATGGAGAAAAGAATATATGAGATATATTCAAGATTTCTTGGAGATCAAGAAAAAGATTTTCCCATCTTTATTTTTCCCAAAAATTCGACCAACCCCTAGTATTATAAATAGGGGATAAATTTTTCATCTCCAAGCAATTTCATGTGTTGGAAAAATTAGAAATCCACAAAGGTGGTGCAACATAATTTTATTTTCCTTTTTGTTAATTGTTCGCGAGCATCCTACCATCGGATTGTTGGACAAGGACGAGAGAATACCTGAGAAGGTCTTTTGGTGTGTTCGTGTGAACGGGGTCCATCTTCTCAACGGTTGTCACTCCGAGTGGTTAGTTCACGTAAACTCCTAGCAATTTCGCATGCTTAGGATTTATGTGACGAATTTGTATACATAATTTGTTGTTGAATTATTATTTTAATTAATATAGGATTAATTCATGCTAGTAATAATTATTAGAATTAAATTTGTATTTAAATATTCATCCCGAATAGATCCGGGCAATCCATTCCCCAACAATATTTGGAATTAGTAAGCACTCAATTGAGAGTTGTAACGATTCATTGAGAATTAAACACTCTTGTGGGAATTGTAACGATTCATTGATTATGTAGCATTCCAGTGGGAGTTATATCAATTCACTATAGAATCAAACACATTAGTGGGAGTTGTAGTGATTTATTGTGAAATGAAATGCTCCAATAGAGGTATATCGATTTACTTTGGAATCAAACACTTCAGTGGGAGTTGTAGCCATTAATTATGTATATTTATACTTCAGTGGGAACTGTAATGATTGATTGTGAAATAAAGCACCCAAGTGGGGGTTGTTATGATTCATAGTAATCAAAGAAGCCAAAACTTACACTAAAGATTCCAAGTAACATGAAAAGTTTGACTTTGTAAAGACATTACAAAGAAGAAAAGTGATTCTTGAATAAATTTCTGTAGACTTGATGTTAGCAGATTTGTTGTCAAACCTAATTACTGAGATGAGTAAGACATCTTAAGATCGTAGGTTTGTGTGGATTTGAATGAACTACAAAGGAGTTGTTAATGTTACTAGACATTTATATATTGTGAACTATATGAAATGTTCATATAATAGTATGTCGACAAGTTGATTGTCTCTCTCATACGAGCAATCGCCTCTGACATCGAGGTATGTGCAGAGATGAGATTATATTGTAGATAATCGCAACAGATTTTACCACGAATCTATTTGACTTGTTACAAAGCTAAATAAATGGATTCCTTGACAATAGAAGGAAGAGATCCAAGTTAAGTGTCGAATATACACTTGAACTGTGATTTACACGATGTTAAATAAAAAAATATGACATACACTTCCATCCTGGGAAGTTAAACTATCAATGTTGATGTTGCCACCGATGTTACAACATTGGTTGTAACATCGATATTCGTCCTTTCTTCTTAACCACTAACACTTCTATGTTCAATGTTGTCTTTGATGTTGTTGGTTGCAGGTTGACGATCTAGGTTATTCTGCAAGATTTCAGAAGGCTCCACAAGCTTCAAGAATCGAGTAGAAGGACTAGATCATGCGGCTTTTTTTCAGATAACATGGAAGACCCACTATCTGGTGTTGGGATAAATTTAGTTTTGATTATTATGCCAAAACACCTTGTAATAGGACAAGCTAAGTTGTATAGAAAGTTTGCATTTCTAGACTTAGTTTTATTCTTACAGGTAACAAGTTGAGGGGGAACTCATCAAGAGAAGACGAGACTGATGAGTTCCATGCAAACTGATGAGCTGAACAAGAAGAAGCATGCTAATTTGTGAGGAAGAAAATCTAATGTAATGCTGTGAAGAAATCAGAAATCAGCCGAGAAGAAATAAAAAATCAGAGGAAGAAATGCAAAATGATCAGCTACCATGCGATCTGATCAGAATCAGGTAAACCGATCAGTATGCAGGCGATCGATCAGTCTCGCGGCAAACCGATCACCATCTTGGCGATCTAATCACCATCAGGTAAACCGATCACCTACTGCTATATGATCAGTATCGTCGCGATCCGATCACCTACCGCGGCGATCTGATCAGTAGCATGCGCATCCGAATCAAAAACCGAGAATCGAGAAGAGGCGAAACAAGAATCTGGGCCGATTTGATCCGTTAGACACACAAAAAGTTGGCCAATGAGAATATGACAACACATTTATTGATGTGACATAAAGCTGCAAGCAAAAGTGCAAAAGGACAAAGAAAAGCTGGAAGACTATTAGTATGGATTTGAATTTACTCTCCAACGGTAATATTAAAATCCACACTATAAATACATTGCATGATCTTCAAAAGAAGATAATGGAGGATGCTGCAAAGTGAAGATTAAAGCCAAATATTCAAGCATCTCCATTCAAAAACACAGAGCATTTAATATCCAAATTTACCTAAGAGTGTTCTTCATTATTTGTAAGCATAAATGTAATATCATAAGCTTAGAGAGATTTTCCCAACCTTAGCTTAAAGGCTAAAACAATGTAAGGGAAAATCTCACCTAGTTGGAAATAACACCAAACCCATACCTTTTCTTGAGAGAGAAAATTAGTGGTTAAGTGAGGAAGTTAAGAAGCAATCCCGTAAGGGAGGGTAGGCAATCCCGTGAGGGAGATAAGTCCCGTAGGCAATCCCGTGAGGGAGATAAGTCCCGAGAGAGTGAGAGCTCCATAAATATTTGTTGGTTAAGTTGGTGCCCCTGCTGATAGGGAAGAGTGGACGTAGGACAAGTTAGTCCGAACCACTATAAAAATACGTGTGTTCTTATTTGCTTTCATATTAATTGTCATACATTCTTTAGCAAATCTGCATTACACACATTCGAAAAAAAATTAAAGTCACCTCCCATTGAGATTTTACGAGTTATAAATTGGGTTTTTCGGGACCAACAAGTGGTATCAGAGCAGGGGTTCAAAAGTTCACTAGATTTTAATGTGACCACCTGAACTGATCTTTTTTGTTAAACCCATTTAGTTTAAAATGCATATTATTTATAAAATTCATGGAGGCTGACAATTATCTTCTCATCTTTTTTTAAAAAATGCATCAAATACTCTTCATCATTTCACTTGTTTAACTAACACTGTTTTTCTCGTATATTTTTTTTGTTGTTGTTAGTTAGTTTTGGCATCATGATCAAAAAGGGGGAAATTGTTGTAATAAATTTAGTTTTGATTATTATGCCAAAACACATTGTAATAGGACAAGCTAAGTTGTATATAAAGCTTGCATTTCTAGACTTAGTTTTATTCTTACTGGTAACAAGTTGAGGGGGAACTTATCAAGAGAAGACGAGACTGATGAGTTCCATTCAAACCGATGAAATTTGAGCAAGAAGAAGCATCCCGATTTGTGAGGAAGAAAATCTAATGTAATCTTTGTAAAAATCGAAAATCAACCGAGAAGAAATCGAAATCGATGAAGAAATGCAAACCGATCACCACCATGTGATCCGATCGGTGTTGGGAAAAATCGGGTGTGCGGATCTATTCGAGGTGATTATTTAAATACATATTTAAATTAAATGAAGAATTACTAGCATGAATTAATCCTAAATTAATTCAACATAATAATAAACAACATGCGTACACATAATTCACGAAATCCTAAACATGCGAACTAGGAGTTCTGAAATTACTAACCTCTTGAAGAATTAAACGGATGAATCAATCCAAGAGCCTTCCCAAATATATCCCCAAAGTGCACGTCGTTATCCCAAGGGGAAGATTTCAATGAACGATTTTAATGGAGAGAAAATAAAATATTTTGCTACCACCTTGAATTGCACTTGGGAATGAAGAGCTCATTCCCTATAAATAGGGAGGAGGGCTAAAAATTAGGGGCTTAGGAAATAAGGAAGAAAATCTTTTCTTGGTCTCCAAGAAATCTTGAATATATCTTCTATATTCTTTTCTCCTTAATTAAAATTTTCCATAAAAATCCCCTTCCCCTCTTCTACCTTATCTTTTTCGAAAAATACACTAATAAAGAAGTCAAGATTTAACTTCTTGAATTTATGGGATAATTATGTATTCCTACAATAATTATCTCTTTCCATAAAATATCTACAAGAAAATCAAGACAATCTTTTCTTCCTTTTATAGACAATATTTTCGAAAATTATGACTTGGAAATATAGCAAGAGTATTTTCTTCTCTCTCTCATTAATTGGACTTTATTTTGGGCTATTTGGGGGGCCTTTAGGAGAATTAAGATTGGACCTCCAATGGACTATGAAGCTATAATATTTTGGGCCAAATATTATTCAAGTCCATTAATATTAATTTACTCCACTATAAAATTAATATTGAACTATTCATCTTAACCCATATTACGATTTCACATATAACATGGCTCCCGGTCATTATTTCCCGCATTTAAGATTATCTTAGTCCATTAATTAATTAAGCCACTGAACAAGCTTTATATTAATTAATATCTTTGTCCTTGGAGTAAAGACAGCTCAACATTATTATCCATGGCGAAAATAAATTTCCACTTGCAAGATTTGACATGATAAAGGATATGAGCCCACCAAGGGGACAAATCAAGCAAAGGCGTTTGCACGCCGATTCTCCGTATTAAATGTCAGCAATCGTCATGTAATTAATAATATTGCCCAAGATATAAGGTATCGAATCGCATTGACTCTCTTCCCATCATAAGTCAAAGCAATAGTTATTAATTTCACACGATCCTATTTAAGGGACGGAGATTAAGAAACAACGCACCACTGAGGTCTAATTCTTGTATATTCATCATCAAGAATTTGTCCTCCTGTGAGGTCCTCATTCAAATAAGACTAAATGTGCTAGTGTGATCCCTTGGTCAAGACAGCCAATCTGGGTCTCACACTTCAACCGCTTCATGATGGTTCGCTCATTTCCATCCTGGTTGTGAATTTGTACTTAATTACGAGGGTTGTTAATTTGATCTTCAAAGTGATTGGGTATCACCAAATTAACTACAACGTAATAATGCATCTTTATCTTATTGAATCGGGTTTAAATAAACATATATAACATTCATTCATATTTAATGCAATAGTGATTAAATATTTATTTCAGCAAATAAATAAGAAACTTCAGTTTGGTTATACAATGTAAAAGCATACTTTTCAGTATAACCCCAACAATCAGGTACCGTGTAAACTGATCAGGTGTCATGCGATATGATCAGTCATCAGGCAAACCGATCGACTCTCAGTCTTGATCGATCGACCATCAGGTAAATCGATCGGTTGCCATGCGATCGATCAGTATCGTCTGAACCGATCACCACCGTGCGATCCGATCGGAATAGCGTCTGCAGACAAATGAGGCGACCAAAATCAGAAGAGACGAACAGTAATCTAGCAGGCTGATTTGATCTGTTAGACAAAGAAAAGATGGAAGACTATTAGTATGGATTTGAATTTACTCTCCAACGGTAATATTAAAATCCACACTATAAATACATTGCACGATCTTCAAAAGAAGATAATGGAGGATGTTGCAAAGTGAAGATTAAAGCCAAATATTCAAGCATCTCCATTCAAGAACACAGAGCATTTAATATACAAATTTACCTAAGAGTGTTCTTCATTATTTCTAAGCATAAATGTAATATCCTAAGCTTACAGAGATTTTCCCAACCTTAGCTTAAAGGCTAAAACAATGTAAGGGAAAATCTCACCTAGTTGGAAATAACACCAAACTCATACCATTTCTTGAGAGAGAAAATTAGTGGTTAAGTGAGGTAGTTAAGAAGCAATCACGTAAGGGAGGGTAGGCAATCCCGTGAGGGAGATAAGTCCCGTAGGCAATCCCGTGAGGCAGATAAGTCCCGAGAGAGTGAAAACTCATTAAACATCTATATGCGATCACGTGAGGGTGAAAAGTCCTGTTGAGTGAGAGCTCCATAAATATATATTGGTTAAGTTGGTGCCCCTACTGATAGGGAAGAATGGATGTAGAACAAGTTAGTCCGAACCACTATAAAAATACGTGTGTTCTTATTTGCTTTCATATTAACTGTCATACATTCTTTAGCAAATCTGCATTACACAAATTCGAAAAAAATTTAAAGTCACCTCCAATTGAGATTTTAAGAGTTATAAATTGGGTTTTTCGGGACCAACAAGTGGTATCAGAGCAGGGGTTCAAAAGCTCACTAGATTTTAATGTGACCACCTGAACTGATCTTTTTTGTTAAACCCATTTAGTTCAAAATGCATATTATTTATAAAATTCATGGAGGCTGACAATCATCTTCTCATCTTTTTTTTAAAATGCATCAAATACTCTTCATCATTTCACTTGTTTAACTAACACTGTTTTTCTCGTATATTTTTTTTGTTGTTGTTAGTTAGTTTTGGCATCATGATCAAAAAAGGGGAAATTGTTGGGATAAATTTAGTTTTGATTATTATGCCAAAACACCTTGTAATAGGACAAGCTAAGTTGTATAGAAAGCTTGCATTTCTAGACTTAGTTTTATTCTTACATGTAACAAGTTGAGGGGGAACTCATCAAGAGAAGACGAGACTGATGAGTTCCATGCAAACTGATGAGCTGAACAAGAAGAAGCATGCTGATTTGTTAGGAAGAAAATCTAATGTAATGCTGTGAAGAAATCAGAAATCAGCCGAGAAGAAATCCGAAATCAAATGAAGAAATGCAAACTGATCAGCTACCATGCGATCTGATCAGGTACCGTGCAAACTGATCTGGTACCGTGCAAACTGATCAGCTACTGTGCGATCTGATCAGCTACCGTGCAAACTGATCAGCTAACATGCGATCTGATCAGGTACCGTGCAAACTGATCAGCTGTCGTGCGATCTGATCAGCTACCGTGTGATCTGATCAGGTAGCGTGCAGACCAGATCAGGCGACCAGAATCAAAAGAGACGAACAGTAATCTGGCGGGCTGATTTGATCCGCTAGACACACAAAAAGCTGGCCAATGAGAAGATGACAACACATTTATTGATGTGACATAAAGCTGTAAGCAAAAGTGCAAAAGGACAAAGAAAAACTCTAAGACTATTAGTATGGATTTGAATTTACTCTTCAACGGTAATATTCAAATCCACACTATAAATACATTGCACTATCTTCAAAAGAAAATAATGGAGGATGCTGCAAAGTGAAGATTAAAGCCAAATATTCAAGCATCTCCATTCAAGAACACAGAGCATTTAATATACAAATTTACCTAAGAGTGTTCTTCATTATTTCTAAGCATAAATGTAATATCCTAAGCTTACAGAGATTTTCCCAACCTTAGCTTAAAGGCTAAAACAATGTAAGGGAAAATCTCACCTAGTTGGAAATAACACCAAACTCATACCATTTCTTGAGAGAGAAAATTAGTGGTTAAGTGAGGTAGTTAAGAAGCAATCACGTAAGGGAGGGTAGGCAATCCCGTGAGGGAGATAAGTCCCGTAGGCAATCCCGTGAGGGAGATAAGTCCCGAGAGAGTGAAAACTCATTAAACATCTATATGCGATCACGTGAGGGTGAAAAGTCCTGTTGAGTGAGAGTTCCATAAATATATATTGGTTAAGTTGGTGCCCCTGCTGATAGGGAAGAGTGGATGTAGAAAAAGTTAGTCCGAACCACTATAAAAATACGTGTGTTCTTATTTGCTTTCATATTAACTGTCATACATTCTTTAGCAAATCTGCATTACACATATTCGAAAAAAACTTAAAGTCACCTCCAATTGAGATTTTAAGAGTTATAAATTGGGTTTTTCGGGACCAACAAGTGGTATCAGAGCAGGGGTTCAAAAGCTCACTAGATTTTAATGTGACCACCTGAACTGATCTTTTTTGTTAAACCCATTTAGTTCAAAATGCATATTATTTATAAAATTCATGGAGGCTGACAATCATCTTCTCATCTTTTTTTTAAAATGCATCAAATACTCTTCATCATTTCACTTGTTTAACTAACACTGTTTTTCTCGTATATTTTTTTTGTTGTTGTTAGTTAGTTTTGGCATCATGATCAAAAAGGGGGAAATTGTTGGGATAAATTTAGTTTTGATTATTATGCCAATACACCTTGTAATAGGACAAGCTAAGTTGTATATAAAGTTTGCATTTCTAGACTTAGTTTTATTCTTACGTGTAACAAGTTGAGGGGGAACTCATCAAGAGAAGATGAGACTTAAGTTATGGAATTTTCGAAAATCTTGAATATATCCAATATATTTTATTTCCCAAAATATCTCCCAAATAAAATCTCCTCCTACTTATGTTATGGAATTTTCAAAAATTTCATTATAAATAGCCAAGAATACTTATCCTCATTCCATAACAAAATTCAAAGAAAATCTTTCTCCCTCTTTTATTCATATTTTTTGAAAAAAATGAAAAATTAGGCAACAATAATTTATTTTATTTTAAACATCTTTTTCAGTTATTGAACTTTATGTTTGGACTTTATGTTTGGGCTACTTGTTTGGGCTCAACATTATTATTCATACCCTTTCTTGAGAGAGAAAATTAATGGTTAAGTGAGGTAGTTAAGAAGCAATCCCGTAAGGGAGGGTAGGCAATCCCGTGAGGGAGATAAGTCCCGTAGGCAATCCCGTGAGGGAGATAAGTCCCGAGAGAGTGAAAACTCATTAAACATCTATATGCGATCACGTGAGGGTGAAAAGTCCTGTTGAGTGAGAGCTCCATAAATATATATTGGTTAAGTTGGTGCCCCTGCTGATAGGGAAGAGTGGATGTAGAAAAAGTTAGTCCGAACCACTATAAAAATACGTGTGTTCTTATTTGCTTTCATATTAACTGTCATACATTCTTTAGCAAATCTGCATTACACATATTCGAAAAAAATTTAAAGTCACCTCCAATTGAGATTTTAAGAGTTATAAATTGGGTTTTTCGGGACCAACAAGTGGTATCAGAGCAGGGGTTCAAAAGTTCACTAGATTTTAATGTGACCACCTGAACTGATCTTTTTTGTTAAACCCATTTAGTTTAAAATGCATATTATTTATAAAATTCATGGAGGTTGACAATCATCTTCTCATCTTTTTTTAAATATGCATCAAATACTCTTCATCATTCACTTGTTTAACTAACACTGTTTTTCTCGTATATTTTTTGTTGTTGTTGTTAGTTAGTTTTGGCATCATGATCAAAAAGGGGGAAATTGTTGGGATAAATTTAGTTTTGATTATTATGCCAAAACACCTTGTAATAGGACAAGCTAAGTTGTATAGAAAGCTTGCATTTCTAGACTTAGTTTTATTCTTACATGTAACAAGTTGAGGGGGAACTCATCAAGAGAAGACGAGACTGATGAGTTCCATGCAAACTGATGAGCTGAACAAGAAGAAGCATGCTGATTTGTTAGGAAGAAAATCTAATGTAATGCTGTGAAGAAATCAGAAATCAGCCGAGAAGAAATCCGAAATCAAATGAAGAAATGCAAACTGATCAGCTACCATGCGATCTGATCAAAATCACGGTAAATCGATTCGGCAATTGCAGGTAAACCGATCACCATCAGGCGATCTCGATCACTATCGCAAACCGATCGGCTAACATGCGATCCGATCAGTAATCAGGTAAATCGATCAATGGTCAGGCGATCCGATCTACCATCGCAGGATCCGATCGTAGGCAAGCGTCTCAGATCAAAGCGACCCGGAATCAAAAGAGACGAACAAAGAATCAAGGGCCGATGATCCGCTTAGACACAAAAAGTCGCCAATGAGAAGATGACAACACATTTATTGATGTGACATAAAGCTGTAAGCAAAAGTGCAAAAGGACAAAGAAAAACTCTAAGACTATTAGTATGGATTTGAATTTACTCTTCAACGGTAATATTCAAATCCACACTATAAATACATTGCACTATCTTCAAAAGAAAATAATGGAGGATGCTGCAAAGTGAAGATTAAAGCCAAATATTCAAGCATCTCCATTCAAGAACACAGAGCATTTAATATCCAAATTTACCTAAGAGTGTTCTTCATTATTTCTAAGCATAAATGTAATATTCTAAGCTTAGAGAGATTTTCCCAACCTTACCTTAAAGGCTAAAACAATGTAAGGGAAAATCTCACCTAGTTGGAAATAACACCAAACACATACCCTTTCTTGAGAGAGAAAATTAGTGGTTAAGTGAGGAAGTTAAGAAGCAATCCCGTAAGGGAGGGTAGGCAATCCCGTGAGGGAGATAAGTGTTGGGGAATGAGTTGCACAGATCTATTCGGGGTGAATATTTAAATACAAATTTAATTCATTAATTATTACTAGCATGAATTAATCCTATATTAATTCAAATAATAATTGCAATAACATATCATGCATGTAAAAAGCCACGTAAAACCTACGCATGCGGAATCTACGGGTTTACGTGAACGTACCTCTCGGGATGGCAGTGGCTTTGGTCGGACGGACTAACCAAAAGGACTTCTCAAGTATTCCCTTAGCCCTTGCTCGACAATCCGGTGGAAGGATACTCGCGAATAATTAACAAAAGAAAAAAAAAACTTTGTTGCACCACTTATGTGGATTTGCTAATATTTCCAGAACATGGAATTGTACTTGGGAATGAACTAATCATCCCCTATTTATAAGAGGGAGGGTGGACGAAAACTTTGTAATATTCCAATGTGGGATAAGACTTTTCTTGGTTACCAAGAAATCTTGAATATATCTCATATATTCTCTTTCTCATAATTAAAATATTCCACAAAATTCCACCTCCTCTATTTTATGGAATTTTCGAAAAATATAGTGTGCAAGAATCCAAGATTTGGATCTTCTTGAATTTATGAGATATTCTTGTATTTCAAGAAATACATATCTTCCATAATATCTTTTCAAGAAAATCAAGAAAATCTTTCTTGCCCTCTATTTTCCAAAATTTTGAAATTTCATTATGTATAACCAAGTGGGAGATTTCTTGAATTTAATGAGACAATCTTGTATTCCAAGAATACATATCTTCATTCCATAACAAAATTCAAAGAAAATCTTTCTCCCTCTTTTATCCATAATTTTCAAAAATAAGAGGAAATATAAAGCAACAATATTTATTTTATTTTAATCACCTTTTCAGTTATTGGACTATATGTTGGGCTACTCAGGGGGCCTTTAGGAGAATTAAGATTGGACCTTCTAATGGATCTTGAATATCTAATATTGAGCCACAATATAATTCAAGCCCATAAATATTAATTAATCCCACTACATAATTAATATTGCACTATCCATCTTAACCCATATTACAAATCAATATGGCTCCCCGGTCATTATTTCCGTGTTTAAGATTATCTAGCCCACTAATTAATTCAAGCCACCAAATAGCTTTCCGTTAATTAATATCTTTTGTCCTTGGTCGAGGAACGGTTCAACATTATTATCCATACCTAAAACTAATTCCACTTGCAAGATTTTGTATGATAAAACTTATGAACCTCCTGAAGGGGCAAATCAAGCAAGCGTGCTTTGCACAACGATTCTTCGTATTAAATCTTAGCAATCACATGTGACAAATAATATTGCCCAAGATAAAAAGTATTGAATCTCTCTACGATTATTTACCCATGATAAGTCAAAGCAATAGTTACCAATCCCACGTGATCCTATTTAAGGGACGAAGGTTAAGAAACAACGAACCACCGAGGTCTAATTCTTCCTTGTTCGGGCTCAAGAATTTATCCTCCTCAGAGGGTCCTATTCAAAAGATCGGTCATGCACTAGTGTAATCTCTTGGTCAAGACAAACCAATCTGAGCCTTTACACCTCAACCTTTTCGCGATGGTTGTTCATTTCCATCTAGGTCGTTAATGGAGTACTTTTTTAGTTACAAGTTACTATTAATTTAATCTTATGTGATCCGGTATCACTAAATTAACTACAAAGGTAACATGTACATCTATTGAACAGCTTATGCAAAGAAATATATATAACATTCAATCATATTTAAAGCATCGCGATAAATAATTTATTTCAAAGAAATAAGTCTCAAAATTCGGTTTACATTATACAATGTAAAAACATACTTTTCAAAGATAATCCCAACAATCTCCCACTTATACTCAAAGTCCGCTTTTAAGTATACTACAACATGTCTCGAGTAGTCCGTGACATCTAATGTCACCTACACGAACCTAATAATTTCTCCCACTTATACTCAAAGCAGTTAGGCAACGGTCTTGACACCCATTCCACTCACATGTCTCTCGAATGTATTCAGAGGCGACGCTTTTGTGAATGGATCTCGCTAGGTCTGTCCTCGTGACGCTATCTTTGCCACATCTACATCTCCTCTCTAACGATTTCTCGATAAGACGCCTTTCCTTTAATGTGTTTGTTTGACTCGTGGACTCTTGGTTCTCTTGAATTTGCAACCGCCTCCTAGCGATATTGCTAGTCAAATTCGTAACACCATCCAAGTCCACTAAGAAGATCTAGAGCCCAATCGGTTCTTTCACCGCTTCACAAGCATTCTTACCCGAGTCCCATGGTTGAGTCGTTGATGCATTTACGCTACACACTCCCATTCGATGGCTACACTTCCCAAATGGAAAACACACTAACCGAGAGGCGGATAATTTCAAATCTAAATCGATTGGAAATCCGAGTCCATGTAGCCGATGGGGATTGAGTATTCGATCGATAAATCAACATTCTATCCCGAGTTCTTTTTCGGACACTTGAGAATGTTTTAACCGTAATTCGATTAAACTTTCCTGGGTTACTCTGATATCTTGCTACCATGCCTACGGCAAAGCATATATCCGGTCTTGTACACAGCATTGCATACATAAGGTTTCCTACAGCCGAAGCACAAGGAATGCCTTTCATGTCATCTATCTCCTTTTGCGTCTTAGGGGATATTTTCTTGGATAGATGGATTCCAAGTCTGAAAGGTACGAATCCTTTCTTGGAATCTTGCATGCTGAATTGTTTCAAAACCAGTGTCAACGTGTGAATATTTGCGATAACCCGATCATCCTTTTCTTGCGATCTCGAGTAATCTTGATCTCAAGGATGTGTCCGGCTTTCCCTAAGTTTTTCATATCAAACTGTTTTGAAACGCCATGCCCTTACGTCTGACCACACCTTCACATCGTTCCCGATGATCACAATGTCATCTACGTATAGTACTAAGAATACCAATGCAGTTCCGAAATGCTTTTTATACACACAACTTTCAAACTTGTTTTGATCAAACCCATAAGACTTCATAACATGATCAAAACATTGGTTCCAAGCTCTGGATGCCAGTTTGAGTCCGTAAATGGACCTCTTGAGCTTACAAACTGGGTGTTCTTGGCCTGTTTCAATGAAAACTAAGGGTTTGTTGCATATAGATCTCCTTATCAAGACTTCCGTTAAGGAAAGCTGTCTTGATATCCATTTGTCAGATTTCAAAGTTGAAAATGCGCAGCAATCGATAAGAGAATACGGATGGACTTAAGATGGGCTACGGGCGCGGTGTTTCCTCATAATCGATCCCTTTCTTTTCGAGTATAACCTTTCGCCACTAGTCTTACTTTCAAGGTTTCAACCTTCCCGCCCCAATCCTCTTTTTTCCTCTTATATACCCACTTGCATCTAATGGGTTTTACCCCATTAAGTGGTTCGACTAGCTCCCACACTCTATTATGAAACATAGAACCCATTCCGACTCTCATTGCTGTTTGCCAAGAACCGGCATCCTTATCTTGGAGTGCCTTGTCATATGTCCATGGGTCCGATTTAAAGGGAATCAAATCGAGAGGACTCTCCTATTCCCATGAATCTCTCGGCCGCCTAACAACCATCCCACTATGACTAGGCTCGGTTGTGAAAAACGATCGTTTGGTATATCATCTAAAGACATTGGCCTTCGAGGTTTGCCCTCTAAGCTCATTTAAGGTAATCTCACGGGTTTTCTTTGTTCATATAGTTTTCTTCCAAAATCTAAAGTGGGTGCGGATGTCCACCTTTTGATCTTCGGAACTATAGAATCACTCACCCTTTTGTTCCCTCGGGGTATCCTACAAAATAGCCTTAATTCTGATCGAGGATCCAATTTACCGGTTTCCTTGTCCAACACGTAGGCCGGACACCCCAAAGTTCTCATGTGTCTCATATCAGACTTGAGCCCGGTCCACAATTCTTTGGGGTTCTGGGAACTGATTTGGATAGCACCAAGTTCAGAATGTAAGTCATTTGTTTTCCAAGGCATGACCACGTAATCGACTTCGGGAAGATCCGTATAACTCATTATTGATCTAACCATTTCCAAAAGAGTTCTGTTGCTTCGCTCTGCAAACCCCGTTTTGTTGAGGGGTTCCGGGTGCGGTGAGCTGGGATACAATCCCTTCATCAGATAAGTAGTTCAAAAACTCATCACTGAGGTATTCGCCTCCACGATCAGATCGTAGAGACTTGATACGTTTTTTCATATGATTCTCTGTTTGAGCCTTAAATTCTTAGAATTTCTCAAAGGTCTCAGATTCATGCTTCATAAGGAAAATGTACCTTGAGTAATCATCAATAAAATTACTCATAACCTCCTCTTGCTTTGGTTGACATTGAACTACGACATCCGTAAAAACGATTTCTAACACTTCTTTGGCCCTATTCCCTTGGCTCCAAATGCCCTCTCGGTCATATTACTCTCCAAACATGATTCGCAGGTTGGAATCGGTTCAACTTGGAGAACACCCTAGTGAACCGTGTCACACCAACCTTTGGATCCTCTTTGGATTTATATGACCCTAATCTTAGATGTCAAAGAAGTGTCTCGTTCACGTCTGATGAACGTTTTCTTTTCTCGAAAAGCTTTGATGTGTTATAGGATACATTTCGTGAGTGGTGTGCACAATTAATTGTATAGAGATCATTCAACAACGTTCCATGACGATAAATTTATCAAAAAAAATGGTAACAACTTTTATTAAAAAAATAACCAAAATATCCATCATAAAAGTTTAGAAACTGAAAATGAATTCTTTTCTAAAAAATCCGGACGTAAAGAATATCTCAAAATTAAAGCAATTTGTCTTCAAAAGATAGGTGCACTTCTCCCATCGCTTCACCCCACTCTCGAAGCATCACCCAAACAGATGAGGACCTCACTCCCACTAAGTTGTCGAATCGTCCGCTGAACCCCTGTAATGTGAAACAAACATGATTAGTGGATCCCATCCACCACCCACGAATGGGAGGCATACGCCGCTAAACAAGTTTCACAACTAGTCGTGAGAATTACCTTTCTTTCCATCCCTCTTAGGTCCGAACAGTCGACCTCCAATGTCCTTTCTCTCACGCAGCTTGAAGCACTTCCCCTTAGGCTTGTTCACTCCACCACCCTTCTTCACCTTATCTTTGCCATTGGCAACACTTGAGTTCACTTGCTTGTGGCCTTTGTTCCTTTTCTTGTTCTTACCACCCCTTGGTCTAGAAGAAGAAGAAGGTCCGGTTGCCACCAAGGCTTGGCTTTTTTCGCCTATATCGCCTCTGCCGAGACTAAAGCTTGCAAATGCACTGCATCGAGAACTTATGATTATTCATCCGGTAGTTCAACCTCGAATTGTTCAAAGCTTTTTCGGCAGATAATGGAGCACGAAATCGATTTTTGGTCTCGATATCGTATTCAGCCAAGTACCTCAAGTTTATTAAGGTGAGCCATCATCCGAGAACGTGCTCCCTTCGGGCGTTCCTCCACCATTTTCATAGAGAGCAAGTCCCTCATGGTGATCGGACGAGCCCACGGTTACGATGTTGAAACATCGCTTTAAGACTAGTCATGATTTCCGGCCGGTCTCAACGTTACGGTGTTGGTGTTGCAACACATCTGACATAGAAGCCAAGATGGTACACTTAGCCATTTCGTTAGACCGCTCCCAGTCAGCATACTCTTTCTTAACCGTTTTAGTGGACTCATCTGATGGTTTATCCGGTTTAGGTGTGGTCAGAACCCAGTTATGGCTTTGTGCAGTGAGGACAATAGTGAGTTTTCGATTCCAATCAACAAAATTTTCTCCAAAGGAGTAAATTGTCTTTCAAGATATTGAGCGAAGGATTAAAAGGTTGCGACATGATGAACTGAAATAAACAATAATATGCATAAGCACAAATATATCACAAGGTTTGATCACATGCATCATATTAAAATCTCAAAAAAAAATATGAACATGCATCAGCCAACATCTCAAAAACAGTTTTAAATAAGCCACGCGTGGGGTGGGTCATTATTTAAACACATTCAAGGAGTTACAAACAAGAACGATTAAACCTTTAATATCCAGATTAATAGTTGGCTCCCACTTGACCAATATAAAATTGACAGGGGACTTGGGGAAAGTATATGCATATAAATTTTATACCTAAGTAATAACCATGATTAAATCTGATTATTATTTCGCTTTGATCGAGCCTCGTGGGGGGTCATCGTCCCCACTAGTAATAACCCACAATCATCCGTTTGGAATTCATTCATGTGAAACCTATCTTTTGACCGGCCCCCGGGGGAATTTCTCCAAAAGAATTCACAAATAAATAAATCATGGAGGTCAAAATTAATTCAATTTTATTATCCTAATAAAATTGTCAATTAATTATTTAAAACATACTTAGTAATTTTGAAGTTGAGATTTTTTCAATTTGGCAACCCTCATGCAAACACATTTAAACAAATTAAATAAAGCATAAGATAAAGACAAATAAAATCAAGCAAAATGAAAAATAAACATATTGGGCACAAATTATCCAATTGTCATGGTTTGATTTTTCTTGGCTTGATCTTGAAGAAACACATCTCGAATTTCTCCCACTCGTTCGTCTCGAAAAAAATACTTTTGTCTCGAACCGCCACGCTAAAATAAATGGGCATGATGCACGCCAAGATCCGCGGCCGCTTGGCCTCGGCAGCCTCAGCACCGCCCGTTTGTGTTTGCTCACTGCTTCTCGGACGCCTCGGCGATTAATCGACGAGTATCGGCCGAATCTCGGCGAACGCCGCTCGCCCGCCTCCGCCTCGCCCGCGACCAACCGCCCGCGTCTCCATGGTCCCGCTTGTACCACCACAGCTTCGCCCATCCGCTCGGCTCGAAGGCAGGCGCACCTCCGTCTTGCGCGGCCTCCATCTCAAGGCGGCCGCCGACCTGGTCATGCCGCCACGCCACGGGTTTCGATTTCGTCCTTTAATTCTTCGTCTCTTCGTTCCGATCCGGTTACAATTTATTTACAAAAAATAAATAAACCTAGATCTGAACTAGTCTATTACATTGATCAAATCAAACAAATCCTAGTCTACTGTGGATTTTCTCACGAGGCAAAACAAATCCGAATCGAATCAATTAAAAAACCACGGTTTATATGCATGCAAAAATAAAACATTAAAATCCATGACAATTGGATACCGCAAAATGATCTAATGATTCTACTATCCAATTTCAAATTTAATGTCCACAATTAAATTACAATTTAAAAAATTCAGAGTCTTAAATAGTGGCTCGATACCATTGTTGGGGAAATGAGTTGCACGTATCTATTCGGGGTGAATATTTAAATACAAATTTAATTCATTAATTATTACTAGCATGAATTAATCCTATATTAATTCAAATAATAATTGCAACAACATATCATGCATGTAAAAAGCCACGTAAAACCTACGATGCGGAATCTACGGGTTTACGTGAACGCATTCTCTCGGGATGGCGTGGCTTTGGTCGGACGGACTAACAAAAAGGACTTCCCAAGTATTCCCTTAGCCCTTTGCTCGACAATCCGGTGGAAGGATACTCAAACAATTAACAAAAAAAAAAAAAAAACTTTGTTGCACCACTTATGTGGATTTGCTAATATTTCCAGCACATGGAATTGTACTTGGGAATGAACTAATCATCCCCTATTTATAAGAGGGAGGGTGGACGAAAACTTTGTAATATTCCAATGTGGGATAAGACTTTTCTTGGTTACCAAGAAATCTTGAATATATCCCATATATTCTCTTTCCCATAATTAAAATATTCCACAAAATTCCACCTCCTCTATTTTATGGAATTTTCGAAAAATATAGTGTGCAAGAATCCAAGATTTAGATCTTCTTGAATTTATGAGATATTCTTGTATTTCAAAAAATACATATCTTCCATAATATCTTTTCAAGAAAATCAAGAAAATCTTTCTTGCCCTCTATTTTCCAAAATTTCGAAATTTCATTATGTATAACCAAGTGGGAGATTTCTTGAATTTAATGAGACAATCTTGTATTCCAAGAATACATATCTTCATTCCATAACAAAATTCAAAGAAAATCTTTCTCCCTCTTTTATCCATAATTTTCGAAAATAAGAGGAAATATAAAGCAACAATATTTATTTTATTTTAATCACCTTTTCAGTTATTGGACTATATGTTTGGCTACTCAGGGGGACCTTTAGGAGAATTAAGATTGGACCTTCTAATGGATCTTGAATATCTAATATTGAGCCACAATATAATTCAAGCCCATAAATATTAATTAATCCCACTACATAATTAATATTGCACTATCCATCTTAACCCATATTACAGTCAATATGACTCCCGGTCATTATTTCCCGTGTTTAAGATTATTTAGCCCACTAATTAATTCAAGCCACTTTGAAATAGCTTTCCGTTAATTAATATCTTTTGTCCTTGGTCGAGGAACGGTTCAACATTATTATCCATACCTAAAACTAATTCCACTTGCAAGATTTGGTATGATAAAACTTATGAACCTCCCAAGGGGCAAATCAAACAAGCGTACTTGCACCACGATTCTTCAGATTAAATCTTAGCAATCACATGTGACCAATAATATTGCCCAAGATAAAAAGTATTGAATCTCTCCGATTAAGCTACCCATGATAAGTCAAAGCAATAGTTACCAATCCCACGTGATCCTATTTAAGGGACGAAGGTTAAGAAACAATGAACCACTTTGAGGTCTAATTCTTCCTTGTTCAGCCTTAAAAAAGAATTTATCCTCCCCAGGGTCCTATTCAAATCAGATCATGCACTAGTGTAATCTCTTGTTCAAGACAAACCAATCTGAGCCTTACACCTCAACCTTTCGCGATGGTTGTTCATTTCCATCTAGGTCGTGAATGGCGTACTTTTAGTTACAAGGGACTGTTAATTTAATCTTCGTTATCCGGTATCACTAAATTAACTACAAAGGTAACACGTCTTAATTATTGAAACGCTTATGCAAAGAAATATATATAACATTCAATCATATTTAAAGCATCAGTGATAAATAATTTATTTCAGTAAATAAGTCTGAAAATTCAGTTTCGATTATACAAAGTAAAATCATACTTTTCAGTATAATCCCAACAATAAGTCCCAAGAGAGTGAGAACTCATTAAACATCTATAGGCGATCACGTGAGGGTGATAAGTCCCGTTGAGTGAGAGCTCCATAAATATATGTTGGTTAAGTTGGTGCCCCTGCTGATAGGGAAGAGTGGACGTAGGACAAGTTAGTCCGAACCACTATAAAAATACGTGTGTTCTTATTTGCTTTCATATTAACTGTCATACATTCTTTAGCAAATCTACACTACACACATTCGAAAAAAAATTAAAGTCACCTCCCATTGAGATTTTACGAGTTATAAATTTGGTTTTTCGGGACCAACAAGTGGTATAAGAGCAGGGGTTCAAAAGTTCACTAGATTTTAATGTGACCACCTGAACTGGTCTTTTTTGTTAAACCCATTTAGTTTAAAATGCATATTATTTATAAAATTCATGGAGGCTGACAATCATCTTCTCATCTTTTTTTAAAATGCATCAAATACTCTTCATCATTTCACTTGTTTAACTAACACTGTTTTTCTCGTATATTTTTTTTGTTGTTGTTAGTTAGTTTTGACATCATGATCAAAAATGGGGAAATTGTTGGGATAAATTTAGTTTTGATTATTATGCCAAAACACCTTGTAATAGGACAAGCTAAGTTGTATATAAAGCTTGCATTTCTAGACTTAGTTTTATTCTTACGTGTAACAAGTTGAGGGGGAACTCATCAAGAGAAGATGAGACTTATGTTATGGAATTTTCGAAAATCTTGAATATATCCAATATATTTTATTTCCCAAAATATCTCCCAAATAAAATCTCCTCCTACTTATGTTATGGAATTTTCGAAAATTTCATTATAAATAGCCAAGAATACTTATCCTCATTCCATAAAAAAATTCAAAGAAAATCTTTCTCCCTCTTTTATTCATATTTTTTGAAAAAAATTGAAAAATTAGGCAACAATAATTTATTTTATTTTAAACATCTTTTTCAGTTATTGAACTTTATGTTTGGACTTTATGTTTGGGCTACTTGTTTGGGCTCAACATTATTATCCATACCAGAAATTAATTACACTTGCAAGATTTGGTATGACAAAACTTATGAGCCTCCCAAGGGGACAAATCAAACAAGACGTACTTGCACATGTTTCACCGTATTAAATCTTAGCAATCGTCGTGTAACCAATATCATTGCCCAAGATACAAGGTATTGAATCTCAATGATCCTCTTCCCATCATAAGTCAAAGCAATGGCTATTGATTCCACACGATCCTATTTAAGGGACGGAGATTAAGAAATAATGAACCACTGAGGTCTAATTCTTCTATATTCAGTACTGAAGAATTTATCCTCTTGTAGGTCCTGTTCAGTACATCATAATGCACTAGTGCAATCTTTTGGTCAAGACAAGTCAATCTGAGCCTTTCACTTCAACCTTTCACGATGGGTGTTCTCCATCTGGGTCGTGAATTCTGTACTTTTAGTTACAAGGGACTGTTAATTTAATCTTCTGTGATCTGGTTGTTGGGAAATTAGGGGTGCCCGGATCTATTCGAGATGATTTTAAATACATATTTAAATTAATCAATTAATTACTAACATGAATTAATCCTAAATCAATTCAACATAATAATTAATAAGCGAATAAACAACATGCGTACACGTAATCCACGTAAATCCTAAGCAAGCGGAATCTAGGAGTTACGAGATTACTAACCTCTTGTAGAGACGACTGATGAGACGATGGATCAACCTAAAGAGCCTTTCCAAATATGTCCCAAGTCCACGAACGCAATCCGGTGGGAGGATTCACACGAACGATTTTAATAAGAGGGAAAACTAAAAATATTTTGCCACCACCTTTGTGGATTTCTAATATTTCCAACACATGAAATTGCAGTTGGGAATGAAAAATTCATCCCCTATTTATAGGGAGGAGGGGGGCCGATTTTTAGGTCAAGAAATTAAGGGAGAATATCTTTTCTTGGTCTCCAAGAAATCTTGAATATATCTCCTATATTCTTTTCTCCTTAATTAAATTTTCCATAAAATCTCTTCCCCTATTTATCCCTAATTTTTGAAAATAACAAGGCAAAAAGAATCAAGGTTTGACTTCTTGAATTTATGGGATAATTATGCATTCCTGCAATACTTATCTCTTTCCATAAAATATCTACAAGAAAATCAAGACAATCTTTTCTTCCTTTTTCCTACATATTTTTTGAAAATATTCATAGAAATATTAGGCAAATTATTTTCTTCTTTCTTTCATTAATTGGACTTTATTTTGGACTATTTGAGGGGCCTTTAGGAGAATTAATATTGGACCTCCAATGGACTATGAAGCTATAATATTGGGCCAAATATTATTCAAAGTCCATTAATATTAATTTATTCCACTATAAAATTAATATTGAACTATCCATCTTAACCCAAATTACGACTTTACTATAATATGGCTCCCGGTCATTATTTCTCGTGTCTAAGATTATTTTAGTCAATTAATTAATTAAGCCACTGAACAAGCTTTATATTAATAATATCTTTATCCTTGGAGTAAAGACAATTCAACATTATTATCCATACCGGAAATAAATTTTCACTTGCAAGATTTGGTATGATAAAGGTTCTGAGCCCACCAAGGGGACAAATCAAACAAGACGTACTTGCACACGATTCTCCATATTAAATGTCAGCAATCGTCATGTAATTAATAATATTGCCCAAGATATAAGGTATCGAATCGCAATGACTCTCTTCCTATCATAAGTCAAAGAAATAGTTATTAATTTCACATTATCCTATTTAAGGGACGGAGATTAAGAAACAACACACCACTGAGGTCTAATTCTTGTATATTCAGTACCGAAGAATTTATCCTCTTGTAGGTCCTATTCAGCGCATCCAAATGCACTAGTATAATCTCTTGGTCAAGACAAGTCAATCCAAATCTTATACATCAACCTTTCATGATGGTTTGTTCATTTCTATCTAGGTTGTGAATTCGTAATTAATTACGAGGAGCTATTAATTTGATCTTCTGTGATCTGGTATCACCAAATTAACTACAACGTAATACGTACTGACTTTATTGAACGGGTTTGCAATAAATATATATAATATTATGTTTGGAAATTTGTATTTAAGTTTTGATGGAAGTTCCAAAACAGGTTATAATAGGACCAAATGACTTTTAAATTAATCGATGACTTAGAATCAGATTAAGATGACCAGCTGAAATGTATAGATAGCTGATGTAAAAGATAGGTCATATATTGAGGGGGAACTCAATATGTATAGGTCAGGTCGAAATATCAGATGACCAGATAAGGTCAGATGATCAGAAGATTAAGAACAAATCAGAAGACAAGAAGTCAGAAGATCAGGTGAAGACAGAAGACACTGAAACTCAGATGAACCTAAAGACTCAGATAAACCTGAAGAACTCAGTTAAACTCAAGACTCGGATGAACTCAAGACTCGATAAACTCAAGACTCGGTGATGATCAAGACACCGAGGTACGAGTCACCTAAAGATCAAAAGACTACCAAAGACCAAGACCTATATCGATCGAGTCTGCAAATTGTCTAAGACAATCTGCATCGAAGATTCTACAAAGGTAGATCGACCGCTTATCCGATCAAGTCACCAAGACCAAGCGCCAACCAATACGGTACACCAAACAAGACGAATATTCTACAAAAGAAATATCAATCGTCTAACGGACAAATACAGAAGTGCCGCCTCGCGAAGCCAAAGAGAAAGCGACACGTGCACAAAAAGAGCTGATAATGCGGGATTCGACGTTGCGGACATAAACGACGCTAATCATGCCTACGGCCACGCCGATATTCGAGCACGCCACAATCATATCCTACAACCTACCTAATATAGCCCGAAATTCAAATTGCTCTCCAACGGCTCTTTGATTTCGAGGTCTATAAAATGGGATCGATCTTCAAATTGAAGTACACAAAGAATGAACACGGAGACACTGCAAAAGAAGCAAAAACTACAGCAAAATCTCCGCTCGAAGAACACCATATTTAAAGATTATTCTTAGAGTGTTCATCCCATAGTTCTTAGCAAAGAAATCCTATCCTCTAAAGATTTGGCTACATAAATACTAGGATAGATTTCTAGTTGAACCACAACAAACCTTTACCCAAACTCAAAGTTAGGTTAAGTTTGTTATTTAAGATTTCGCATAGGGATTCTAGTTTCGATTTTTGGTTCTATTGAGTGTGAACTCAATAAATATCTGTTGGGTGTTGGACTAACACATAAAAAAGCCTAGTTGGTTAAGTTGGTTAAGTTTGTGCCCTGTGTTAAGGGAAGAGGGACGAAGACGGGTTTTCGTCTCAACCACTATAAAATCTTGTGTGCATTTACTTGCTCTTTTTCATGCTTTACACTATTCACAATAACCGAGCTTAAAATTGCATACATATTCTAAGTTAACATCGGTCCGCACTAAGCAAACCGATCCGATCAAAAATACACCTTAGTCACCGATTGAAAACTGACTTGAGAATCTGATTTGATAAAACTGGTTTTTCACACGGGTATTTACAAGCTTCCGCACTATCAATTAAACTGACAGATATCAAACCGATCCGCCTCGTGCACTCAAGAAGATTGAACATCATCCAAATCGACTTCACTAGCACTCGATCGAGCAATCTGCAATCACACCCGATCAAGACGAAAAAGTTTTAAGTCCATTCACCCTCCCTCTAGACTTACGCCTCACAAAAAACCCGCTCAGACCTCACAGTGGTATCGAGCAAAGGTTCTACGGACCAATCGGCTTTTGAGTATCATCGATTCTTGAGGAAGAATCTTTGTGGTCATTTGAACAGATCTTGAAAAACTATTTTCTAAACTCATTCGTTTTCAAAATCACTCAGCATGGATAATACCTCTGGTATGTATCATGATTTGCCTAAGTTTTCAATTGATGAGTATGCAGATTGGACAATATACATGTGCAACCATCTGGGATCGATAAGCGGCAGAATGATGGAAGTCATTGAACGAGGACCCATCATCATATATCACGACAACCCAGCGGTTGGAGGAGATCCAGATCATGCACCTGGAAGCCTTGTTCAAAAAAGTCCAGCCCTGATGGATGCAGAAGAAAGAAAGTTGTATACTCTAGATACAATCGCCAGGCATATAATCATGAAGACGATGGATAAGATCACCAAGGAGAAGATAAAGTATCTCAAAACAGCGAAACAAATGTGGGATACTCTTGGTGAGATGTGCGAAGGAAATGATCAGATCAAAGACAGCCGACTACAAGCTGAACTGGTGAAGTTCAAGAAGCTAAAGATGTTGCCAAACGAAACCATCAACGAGTTCGATGGGAGGATCACCATGTCAGTAAACAAGCTACGAGAACTTGGAATAGAGATGTCAGACAAAGACATAAATTACAAGATACTGAGATCTCTCACCAAGAAGTGGGACATGAAAGTCACTGTAATCAAGGATTGCCAAGACATTGCCAAGATGAAGCCAAGTAGTTTATTTCTAAGCCTTAAAGCCCACGAGTTCGATCTAATCGAAGGAGGGCAAGCAGATGAAGAAGAGACGCCTGCTGAAGCCTCAACCTCCACATCTAAATTAGTTGCATTCAAAGCAACCAACAGCAGATCAAAGGCCACTGAACCTGTTGGAAACATCATAAGCCAAGCTGAACAGATCGCTTTACTTACCAGGAAACTTGAAAGATCAAATATTCAACTTGGTAAGCATCGCAGATTCTACAAGGACTATCAAGACAACAGAAGAAACAGGAGGCCAACTGACAGATCACCGTAAAGGTTCGGGGATCGATGATCGGGCGGATCATGAGATGATAAAAGAGATGATCGGTCGATGAGAGAAGAGATAACAGATCCGGACGGAAGGTTTAGATTACTATCGAAAGAAAAGTCACCGACAGATCCTACAGACGAGTGACTCACTCCGCGCAGAGGAAGTTCCGGATCGGATGGATCATGCTTCAACTGCCAAACCAGTCACTACAAATCTCCACGCCCAAACTCGACTCCCGGAGAAAGAGAAGAGATGCGAACAAAAGAGAGCTACGCTCAAAGACGTAAAAAGCCATGGTTGTCGACACATCGTGAATTGATGATTCCTATCCGCCCTTCCCCGAGGATTCGCCACTATCCGTAGAAGATTTACGTCCGATAAGAATGCAAATGATTTCTTCACCTTGAAGATCTGATATTCTCTTCGTGATGATGATGAAATCTGCCGATGGCCGGGAGGAAGACCAACTGAGGTAACCTCCAAACCTTACCTTTTCAATTTCCACACCAAATATTATTAAGATCGCTGATGGCCGAGAGATGACTTGCAGCTCTACTCGAAAGCAATTGCTTGATGATCTCTCCGATCAAAGAGACACTTATACAATAGTGGAAGCTGAAAATGATAAGCCAAGGATCGTAAATAATCACTTTGTTAAAGAGAACGATGTCGAAGAAAGCAAATTGAATCGAAATCACCAAACCGCTCGGAAGGTAACCGAGAACTTAACTTCCTGAAGGTTAAATCTTACGATGGGAGAAGCGGATCAAAGATCGACTAAGAATCAACAAAATGACAAGTCGATGATTTCAAAATCCTACAAGCTAAGTTTGATGACCAATTCCGACTACATGAGAGTCTCAAAACTACTGAGGATAGTTTGCGCAAGAAAATAGAGGTTTTCACGAAGTCATCAAAAATTGTTCAAGATATGAACACCTATTTTCGAACGCCGACTAACAAGAAGGGAATTGGGTATGAGAACCATTCTACATCCTCCAAAGCCCCGTTTGGTTCACTTCAGAAGGGTGTAATCAAACGAGTCTCTGACAAAGATACACAAAAAGCTAAAAATGTATCTGATAAGGGAAAGAGACTCACGAAAGGTAAAAGGCAAGTGCCTAATCAGAAAGGGAATAGAAATGGACCCCAACTGATTAAGCATCAACCGAGGAATCAACAGAAGAACCCAGTTCTTCTGAAGAAACCTCAACCTGATCAGCAGATTATGTATCAGAAGAGACAACTTGAAAAAGGGAAATCTAATTTGAGACCCAATCGAGGTCAGCTGCCTAATAAGCAAGCTATAGGTAAACTACAAAGACCATCTATGCCAAAGAGATATGAATCTTTTAATGGTAGCATTCGTACCTACCCTTATAACCAGAGATCTAGGGTTATCTGACCGAGCCCCAATCGGGTTAAAAAAGACAAAACGAAAGAAAAAAAAAACAAGTCTTCCGATTCACCCAAGGTTCACACGAATAATCATACTAATCAGAAAGCATATAAAGAGACGTATGATTATGTTGATGTTTATGGGAGACAAATCAGGCCTTCTAATCTATCTGATTACCGTAGAAGTGCCCTGTTTGTGTGGATCCCTAAATCCACCACTAACCCCCCAGGACCCAATTCCAAAGGGGTACCTAAAGCCCGATTCGATTGCGGTTCGCGGGGTTTGGCCAACAAAGGAGGTGTACAAGCAACTATCCGGTACATCGATAGTGGATGCTCAAGGCACATGATTGAAGCAAACATCTCCTTAGCGATTACAAAGAACAAGAAGGCCCACGGTACTCTTTTCGGTGATGATAACTTTGGTTTTACCAAAGGATTCTAACCTTAGAGAATGATGATGTACAAGTAATCGGAGTCTCAGATGTCGGAGGATTAAAGCACAATCTACTATCAAGATCATAATTCTCGCGACAACGATTCAAATATTGAGTTCTCGAAAGTGATAAGTGTACGATTAGGAATTGAGCTACTCAACAAATCTTGCTAATCGGTTCAAGGAAAGACATGATCTACACAGCAGATTGGAACAGTTGCCCAAGAAATGCATGCTTAATTGTTAAGAGTTCCAAAAGTAGCAGTTGGTGTTGGGGGGAATTAATCCCAACAGTTGGCTCTGGCACAAAAGAATGAGTCATCTGAACTTTAAGACTCTTAACAAGATAGCTAGGATGTCTTTGGTTGAGGGACTTCCGAATGAGGTATTCTCAAAGGATCAGACATGTGCCGCATGTCAGAAGGGAAAACAAGTTAAAGCCTCATTCAAGGGAATACTGGACCAAAGATCTAGTAGAAATAACGCAAATCGCCCATATGGATCTATTCGGACCAGTTACACCAGTCAGTCTCAGTGGATGCAAATATACTCTGGTAATCGTGGATGATTATTCCAAGTTTACCTGGGTTGTATTCATATACAAGAAGAATGAGACAACGACAAAGATACCCGAGCTGCTCAAGAAACTACAAAACGAAAAGGGTGTCAGCATAGTAAAAATCAGATCAGATAAAGGTACAAAATTTCTGAACTCTTTTATTACTGATTTTTGCACTAAGTTTGGTATACAACATGAGACGTCAGCTGCAAGAACGCCACAACAAAATGGAGTAGCAGAACGGAGAAACAGAACTCTCAAGGAAGCTGCTCGCACTATGTTAGCTGAACATGCGACACCAAGCCGTTTCTGGGCAGAAGCCATCAATACTGCATGTCACACTCAGAACAGATGTTCTCTGACAAAGGCTCACTTCAAAACACCCTATGAACTGTGAAAGGGCAGAATACCTCGTGTTTCATACTTCCATATTTTTGGGTGCAAGTGTTTCATACACAACAATGGGAAGAGTCAATTGAAGACTTTTGAGGCCAAGTCAGATGAGGGTATATTCTTAGGATATTCCTCATCCAAAGAAAACTTTCAGGGTTTACAACAAATGAACCCTAGTTGTGGAAGAAACACCCCATGTGGTCTTTGATGAGACATCTTCTGAACAAGAGAAAGTCGCCTCGAGATAAGCAAGACCAGATCAACCCAGACTGACACGCGCAGAAAATGGATCGCTTAAGTATCAAGGAGAAAGAATCAACACGCAATAAAGGTATATCCCGAACTTGATCTTTGGCGATTCACCAGTCAATCGACCCTAAGGTACGCGCAACAATCGTCAAGATAGAAGTTGGTACAAATTGAGATAAGATCAATCCCGAACCATCCGTTCGTGGGGAACTCCCCGGTTCCTACGAATGTACATCAAAGATATGATGAGTCCAACATCACCGAGACAAGTTCTTATCAAGTGGATCATAATTCCAAGACCACTCCCAATCACTAGTAATGAACTACTATCGTAAGAGGATGATGTTCTCCAAATGCAGACGCAAATCGTAATAGAAGGACTGGATTACCACCATCCAACCGATCGATTATCTGAGACCCATCCGATAGAGTCAAAACTAGACATCAGTTAGTGAAAGTGCCATGTATTGTTGTTATCATCTTTGAAGGAACCAACTACAGAGAGGAAGTTCTACAAGACGCAGTGGATTCTAGCCATGCAAGAAGAATCGAAATGTTTGAGAGGAATCAAGTTTGAAACCGGTGACGAACCAACTCATCAAGACGTGATTGGCACGAAGTGGGTATTCAAGAACAAGAGAGATGAGAATAATGTCATAACCGTGAATAAGGCAAGACTTGTTGCTAAGGGGTATTCACAATCGGAAGGAATTGATTATGATGAGACCATTACACCCGATCGCTAGCTTTAGAAGCCATTCGGTTTGCTTACGCATATCTTTTTTACGAGGGGTTCATTGTGTATCGATGGATGTAAAGAGTGCATTCTTAAATGGGGTACTAGCAGAGGAAGTTTATGTTGAACAACCTCCGGGCTTTGAAAAAAGGCAACCAAGTGTACCGCTTAAGAAAAACTCTTTATGGTTTCTAAACAAGCTCCTCGAGCTTGGTATGATACACTTCTCTCGATTCTTGATAGACAAATGGATTCACTAAAGGAATAGTGGATGTAACCTTATTCGAATAGAAGATGGAGAAGATATTCGATGGTTCAGATTTACGTGGACGACACCATCTTCGGATCTCCCAACAAGAAGTTATGTGAGAAGTTCAGCAAATTGATGCAAGGGAAGTTCGAGATGTCCATGATGGGTCGATGAATTACTTTCGGGTTTAAAAGTCAAGCAGAGTATGAAGGGATATTCATCGCGGCCAGCGGCACACAAGGAATCTACTGGCCAAGTTTGGAGTTCAACATTGTAAGGAAGCCAAAATTCCCATGATGACCGGGTTCAAGATGGATCCAGATGAGGACGGTCAAAAAACTAATCGGAAAGAATATAGGGCTCTCATTGGATCTCTACTATATACTGGGATCGCCAAACAGACCGGATATCACTTTTGCAAGGGTGTATGTGCGGTTTCAAGCAAATCCAATGCAAAGCCACCTAGAAGCGACTAAAGCGGATTCTTAAGTACTGAAGGGACAAAGAACCTTGGTTTATTTTACCCATCGATGATAATCTAGAGCTTAGTGGGTATTCTCGATTAAATTACGGAGGTTGCAGAATCGACAGAAGTCAACCTCGAGTTCATGTCGGTTTTGGAAATAAACCGATCTCTTGGTTCTCGAAGAAGCAGACATCAGTTGAGACATCTACTACTGAAGCAGAATATATGGCTGCAGGAAGTTGTTGTGTTGCCTCTTCTGGGAGATCTTGGTGAGAGGCAGAGAATCAGATGGTGATTCTTCCTCAAATTGCTCCACTTCTGTCCCTCTGACAGATTTCTCTCCTTCTACTTCGATCATCTGCTCATCCCTTACTTCTCTGATAGTGTGCTCGAGTCGATCAAGACCTGCTTCACATTCCACAGAATCAGATCCTCCGTTCTGCGAACTTGCTGAGTAGAACTTGGAGCGGTCTTCAGAGGAGATGTGATTCTCTTCTGACGTTTCCGCTGAGCATCTGGTTTCTTGGCCAAATCCTTCCTCTTCATCCTCTTCTCTGGAATGGCCTTTTCCTGCACTTCAGAAGATGCAGTTGCCTTTTCTTTTCCCTTCTTTTCTCCCTTGGGTTTGGGCACATACGGAGTAGGATTCTCATCAGATTGACCAGGCAGGGGCTCATTCTTGCCCAATATGGCCTTGTGTTTTGCTTGATATATCTTCGCTCCATTCTCAATCCATTCATAATTTTGTGGCAGCTTATCTGACAGAATGATTGAGATTTTGTGGATGAAGGAGCACTTGGAAGATAAGCACACTTCATTACTCTGGGTCAGTTCGACTCTTGTTGTTGAGGAACTCAGAGAGGAGATCACACGGCAATTCAATGCTCTGAACCGCAGAATGTCCAACCTCTTTGATGAAACCAAAAAGGGGGAAGGACAAGAGAATAAAGAGAAGAAAGAAAAACAGACACAATTGGTAACAATTGCATCTCTACCAAACACCATTGTATCTGACTTGCCAGCCACTCCATCTACTGATCTCATTGCTGAAGTAAAAGAAACTGTGGAGCAACATAGCAAAGAGATCATCGAAAGGTAAAATTGCTCTTTTCGTAGGTCATTGCGAGTCGACAAGATTGAAGACTTTTCTTCGTTCGTACAGAAAATAATGGAAACTGATGATCAGGCCAAGAGCCTTGAACTCTCTAAGAAATTAGCTGAAGAAGACGAACGAGATGAACTGAAAGCGCACTCAAGAGAAAGAAAGGCAAAGGCAAGATGGTGAAAGCAATCATGAAGATCGAGACAAGGGCCAATTATTCTCTACCAAAAGCCAGATGACTCCTGAACAAACTCAAGAGCAAATCAGATAGAGAATAAGAGAAGCCGCCATCAAGAAGCAGAAGTTAGCAGAGGCTAAGGGACTAAACATCGCATACATCTGAAGGAAGAGGAAGAACGGGTCGCAACAGAGGAGATTGCTTGGGAGAAGAATGCCCTTCCCAAGACCAAGAAAGACATCCTATGTGCAAGGCAAGATCTGCTTCTGCATGGGATCGGATCGAGGAGAATGGTTGTGTGATGTGTACATCCTGGAGAAGATTCCAATTCATCAAGATCAGACAGAAAATGATGATGAATTTTGGAACTGCTTAGAAACGATGTATCCAGACTTCTACAAGACGGTGATGAAGGAAGGGAAGATCATGTCACTAATACCTGAAGCTCCACCCTTAGAACTACTCCTTCCACCTTTGCGTCCAGACAAAAAGCTAGATGATGTAAAATTCAAGAATGCCTACTATGGATTTGCTGAAAAAGGAGGGATCAATAGAAGAGAAGATCTGGAAAAACTGATGCAAAGGATGTACAAGATGTTTGGCATCCCAAAGAGCTACAAATGTTCAAGTACACCCGAGGAAGACAACTTGAATCGGATGATAGGCATGCGTTTTCATGTATTCTATAACGCACACACCTATCTCAATGAAATATTCCATCTCTCCGATTCTAAGATAACATCTCATTGTCTTTCCTAAGTATGTCTTTGATTTCATTATCGAAGATTTCTATTCATGGTATCTGTTTTTTTCGATTAAGTGTTTTGTTCCACAAAAAAGGGGAAATTGTTGGGAAATTTGTATTTAAGTTTTGATGGAAGTTCCAAAACAAAGTTGTAATAGGACCAACGGACTGTTAGGTATCGATGACTTAGAATCGATTAAGATGACCAAATTTAAATGTATAGATAGCGATGTAAAAGATATGTCACATATCGAGGGGAACTCAATATATATAGGTCGTCGAAATATCGGATGACCAGATATGGTCGATGATCGAAGACAAAGAACAAATCGGAAGACAAGAAGTCAAGATCAAGTGAAGACGAAGACATCGAAACTCGATGAACTCAAGACTCGGATAAACTCAAGACTCGAGAATAAACCTCAAGACTCAAGATGATCAAGACACCGAGGCTCGAGAAGTCACCTAAAGATCAAAAGAATACCGTAGACACGAAGACCTATATCGGTAGAAGTCTGCAAATTGTCTTACACACCTGCATCGAAGACTCTACAAGGTAGATGACGGTTATCTCGATCAAGTCGACCAAGACCAAGGCGTCAACCAAAATGGTACACCGTGACAAAGCGAATATTCTACAAAAAAGAATATCAATCGCCTAAGGACAAATCTTTGAAGTGTCAGCCTCGAAGCCAAAGAGAAAGTGACACGTGCACAAAAAGAGCTGATAATCACGAGATTCGACTCTGACATACATAAGCGGCGCTAATCATGCCCTACGGCCACGCCGATATTCGGAGCACGTCACAATCATATCCTACAACCTACCTAATATAGCCCCGAAATTCAAATTGCTCTCCAATGGCTCTTGGATTTCGAGGTCTATAAAATGGGATCGATCTTCAAATTGAAGTACACAAAGAACGAACACGGAGACACCGCAAAAGAAGCAAAAACTACAGCAAAATCTCCGCTCGAAGAACACCATATTTGAAGATTATTCTTAGAGTGTTCATCCCATAGTTCTTAGCAAGAAATCCTATCCTCTAAAGATTTGGCTACATAAACACTAGGATAGATTTTCGATTGGAACCACAACAAACCTTTACCCAAACTCAAAGTTAGGTTAAGTTTGTTACCACAAGATTTCGGATCTAGGGATTCTAGTTTTACGATTTACGTTCTATTGAGTGTGAACTCAATAAATATCTGTTGGGTGTTGGACTAACACATAAAACTAAGTCCAATTGGTTAAGTTGGTTAAGTTGGTGCCCCGTGTTAAGGGAAGAGGGACGAAAGATGGGTTTAAATCGAACCACTATAAAATTTTTGTGTGAATTTACTTGCTCTTTATTGCTTTTACACTATTCACACAACATGAGCTTAAAATTGCATACATATTCTAAGTTAACATCACCGCACTGCAAATAATCGATCCGATCGAGTTGACACCTTTAGTCACCGATTGAAAACCCGACTTGAGAATCGATTTGATAAAAATGGTTTTTCACACGGTATTTACAAGCTTCCGCACTATCGAGTTAAACCGACAGATATCAAACCCGATCCGCCTCGGGCACTCAAGAAGATTAAACATCGATCCAAACCTCTCACTAGCACTCGATCGTAACTGCAATCACACCTGATCTGCACGAAAAGTTTTCAGAAGTCCATTCACCCCTTCCCTCTAGACTTCTGCCCTCACAAAACCCGTTCGGGACCTACACATTAATTCATATTTAAATGCAAAAGTGATTAATAATTTATTTCAGTAAATAAATAAGAAAACTCGGTTTGGTTATACAAAGTAAAAGCATACTTTTCAGTATAACCCCAACAATCTCCCACTTATACTCAAAGTCTGCTTTTAAGTATACTATAGCATGTCTCGTGTTCTATGTGACATCTAATGTCACCCTACACGAACCTAATAATTTCTCCCACTTATACTCAAAGCAGATTGACAACGTTCTTGACACCCATTCCTTCCACATGTCTCTCGAATGTACTCTGAGGCAAACCCTTTGTGAATGGATCTGCTAGGTTATCTTCCGATGCAATCTTTGCCACCTCAATGTCTCCTCTCTTAATGATTTCACGTATAAGATGGTATTCTCTTTCAATGTGTTTGCTGGCCTTGTGTGCTCTTGGTTCCCTCGAATTTGCAACTGCTCCGGCATTATCACAATAGACCGTGATTGTGCTGGTCGAATCCTGGACAACGTCCAAGTCAACTAGGAAGTTCTTGAGCCAAACCGCTTTCTTTGCTGCTTCACAAGCAGCTACGTATTCGGCTTCCATGGTAGAATCAGCGATGCATTTCTGCTTTACACTTCTCCATGTCATGGCTCCTCCCCCCATGCAAAACACACTACCCGATGTAGACTTTCTGGAGTCAATGTCTGATTGGAAATCCGAGTCCGTGTAACCGATGGAGATTAGATAGTCTGACTAGTAAACTAACATTCTGTCCCGTGTCCTCTTCAGATACTTCAGAATGTTCTTTACCGCAGTCCAATGTGTTTTCCCCGGGTTGCTTTGATATCTAGCTACCATGCCTACGGTAAAGCAGATATCCGGTCTCGTGCACAGCATTGCATACATGAGGCTTCCCACAGCCGAAGCATAAGGGATGCTCTTCATGTCATCGATCTACTTCTGAATTTTGGGACACATCTCTTTAGATAGATGGATTCTGTGTCTGTAGGGCACAAAGCCTTTCTTGGAGTCTTGTATGCTGAAGCGCTTCAAAACAGTGTCTATATATGAGGCTTGTGAAAGCCCGATCATCCTTTTCTTGCAATCTCGAGTGATCTTGATCCCTAGGATGTGACCGGCTTCACCTAAATCCTTCATATCAAACTATTTTGACAGCCATGCCCTTACGTCCGATAACACCTTTAAATCATTTCCGATGAGCAGTATGTCGTCAACGTATAGTACCAAAAATACCAATGCAGTTCCGTCAAGCTTTTTGTAAACACAACTTTCAAAGTTGTTTTGATCAAAACCGTAGGATTTTATAACTTGATCAAAACACTGATTCCAAGCACATGAGGCTTGCTTCAGCCCATAAATGGACTTCTTAAGCTTGCAAACCAGATGCTCTTGACCTTTTTCAATGAAGCCTTCGAGTGGTTGCATATAGATTTCTTCGTCAAAACTTCCATTGAGGAAAGTTGTCTTGACATCCATATGCCAGATCTTAAAGTCTAAATGCGCAACAATCGACAAGAGAATGCGGTTGGACTTGAGCATGGTTATTGGCGAAAAGGTTTCCTCATAATCAATTCATTCTTTCTGAGATACCCTTTAGCCACTAGTCTTGCCTTAAAAGTTTCAACCTTTAAAATCCTATTCCCTTTTTCTTGTATACCCACTTGCATCCCATGGGTTTTACCCCATTAAGTGGTTCGACTAGCTCCCACACTTTGTGTTGGGGTTATCTTTGAAAAGTATGCTTTTACTTTGTATAACCAAACCAATTTTACTGTCTTATTTACTTAAATAAATTATTTATCCTTTGGTGCTTTAAATATCATTGAATGTTACATATATTTACCGCATACATTCAATAAATAAAACGTGTTACATTGTAGTTGATTTAGTGATACCAGATCACGAAAGATTAAATTAATGTCCTTTTGTAACTAAAAAGCACGTTGTTCACGACCTAGATGAAATGAACAATCCATTGTGAAAGGTTGAAGTGTAAAGGCTCCGGATTGGCTTGTCTTGACGAAGAGATTACACTAGTGCATGGTGATGCCTTTGAATAGGACCTCTGGGAGGATAAATTCTTGAAAGACTTCTTAATCTTCGTCACTTAAATAGGATCGTGTGTGGCTAGTAATTATTGCTTTGACTTATGACGGGTAGAGAATCAATGAGATTCAATACTTTATATCTTGGGCAATATTATTGGTCACATCGCGATTGCTAAAATTTATCTGAAGAATCGTGTCAAATACGCTTTGTTCGATTTGCCCCCCTTGAGGTTCATAAGATTTATCATACCAAATCTTGCAAGTGGAATTAGTTTTCGGTATGGATAATAATGTTGAATCGTTCCTTGACCAAGGACAAAAGATATTAATTAAAGGAAAGTTTTTTCAGTGGCTTGAATTAATTAATGGGCTGGATAATCTTAAACACGGAAATAATAATCGATGACCATATTAATGAAAAGAATATGGGTTAAGATGGATAGTCTTGATATTAATTATGTAGTAGGATTAATTAATATTTATGGGCTTGAATAATATTGTGGCTCAATGTTAGATATTCAAAGTCCATTAGAAGGTCCAACCTTAATTCTCCTAAAGGCCCCTCAAGTAGCCCAAGCATAATATCCAATAACTGAAAATAGTGTTTAATATAAAATAAATTATGGTTGCTTATTTTTTCCAATTTTTCGAAAAATACAAATAAAAGAGGGAGAAAGATTTTCTTTGAATTTTGTTATGGAATGAGGATAAGTATTCTTGGAATACAAGATTATCTCATTAAATTCAAGAAATCTCCCACTTGGCTATTTGTTGGGAAATTTCGAAAATTATGAGAAATAAAGGGAAAGAATGATTTTCTTGAAAAGATATTATGGAAGATATGTATTCTTGGAATACAAGTATATCTCATAAATTCAAGAAGATCCAAATCTTGGAATCTTTATCCTAAAATTTCGAAAATACCATAACAATAAGAGAGTGGGATTTTTATGGAAATTTTTAATTAAGGAGAAAATAATATATGGGATATATATTCAAGATTTCTTGGAGATCAAGAAAGAGATTTTCTCTCCTTTTTCCTAGTAAAAAATCGGCCACCACCCTCTTATAAATAGGGGATGATTTTTCATCCCCAATCTGCAATTCCGTGTTGGAAAAAATTAGAAATCCACAAGGTGGTTCAACATAATTTTATTTTTTCCTTTTGTTAAATTGTTCGTGAGTTCCTACCACGGGATTGTTGAACAAGGATAAGGGAATACTTGAGAAGGTCTTTTGGTGTGTTCATGTGAGCAGAGATCAATCTTCTCAAATCTTTGTCACTCAGAGAGGTTAGTTCACATAAACCCAGAGCAATTCGCATCATTAGGATTTATGTGAACCGTTTTATATGCATGATTTGTTGTTGAATTATTATTTGAATTAATATATGATTAATTCATGCTAGTAATAATTGTTAGAATTAAATTTGTATTTAAATATTCATCACCCGAATAGATCCGGCAATTAATTCCCCAACACTTTGTTGTGATCCATTGAACCCATTTAGAACTTCCATTGTTGTTTGCCAAGAAGTTGCATCTTTGTCTTGGATCGCCTCATTGTAGGACGAGGATCTGATTCTTACTTTGAGATCAAGTCTAAGACTCTCCAATCCCTAAAGAATCCCCGGGTTGTCGGGACAACCCTCCCACTGACGAAGTTCCATTGTGAAAGCGTGGCGTTTGGTATATCATTTTGTATAGTTGGCCCCTTAAGTTCTTCTAAGGTAATTTCACTTCTGCGCTTTTTTGTCGTTCATATAGTCTTCTTCCAAAAATCTAAAGTCGTCTTGATTACGACCTTTTTTGATCTTCGTGACCATAGAACATGCATTCTTTCGTCCCTTCGGGGTACCCAATGAACAACCTTAATTTCGAACGCGCATCCAACTTACCAGCTTCCTTGTCCAATAAGTATGCTGGACACCCCCAGATGCTTATGTGTCCATAACTGGGCTTGCGCCCTGTCCACAACTCTCTCGGGGTTTTAGGAACTGATTTGGATGGTACTAAGTTTATAATATAGGCTGCAGTTTCCAAAGCGTAACCCCAGAACGATTTTGGTAAATCTGCATAACTCATCATTGATCTTACCATTTCTAGAAGCGTTCTATTTCGTCGTTCTGCAACCCCGTTTTGTTGAGGGGTACTGGGTGTAGTGAACTGGGATGCAATCCCCTCTTCCGACAGGTAGTTCAAGAATTCATCACTGAGGTATTCGCCTCCACGATCAGATCGTAGAAACTTGATAATCTTTTCCTTATGATTCTCTGTTTGAGCCTTAAATTCTTTGAATTTATCGAAGGTCTCAGATTTATGCTTCATTAGGAAAATGTATCCGTAGCGTGAGTAATCATCGATAAACGTAACGAAATACTCGTAGCCACCTCTAGCTTTTATTTGAATTGGACCACACACGTCGGTGTGAACGATTTCTAACACTTCCTTAGCTCTAAGCCCCTTGGCTCCAAATGCCCTCTTGGTCATTTTACCCTTCAAGCACGATTCGCAAGTTGGAAATGTTTCAACCTGGAGGAACCCCAATGAACCATCTTGAACCAACCTTTGAATCCTTTTTGGGTTAATATGACCTAATCTTAGGTGCCAAAGAAGTGTTTCGTTCACGTTAGCCGAATGCTTTCTTTTACATGAAATAGTAGATGAGTTATACGATGAATTTTGTGAGTGGTGTGCACAGTTAATAATATAGAGATTGTTCCATAAAATTCCACGACAAATAATCACATCATTACGGAAAACAGTAACATGTTTATTAGAATGAACAGAATATCCATCGACAAATAGTTTAGAAATTGAAATAAGGTTTTTCTTGAAAAACAGGAACAAAAAGAACATCTCTTAAAATTAAAAACTGGTCTTCAAAAGACAGGTTCACGTCTCCCACTGCTTCAGCTGCCACTCTCGTAGCATCGCCTAGCGTGATGAGGATCTCACTTCCACTAAGTTGTCGGGTCCGCTTGGAACCCTGTAACGTGAAACAAACATGATCAGTGGACCCCGTATCGACTACCCACGAATGGGTAGCATACTCCGCCAAACAAGTTTCAACAACTAGTGAGTGAAAATTACCTTTCTTTCCATTCCTTTTAGGTTTGGAACATGCCGACCTCCAATGTCCTTTTTCACCTCAGTTGTAGCACTTTCCCTTAGCTGGACTCTTTACTCCACCCTCCTTCTTCACCTACCTTTGCCCTTGGCAACACTCGAGTTAGCTTGGCTTTCGTTTTTGGTTTTCTTCTTCTTCTTGCCTCCCTTTGGCCTAGAAGAAGAAGATGGACCAAATGGCGCTAAAGCTTGGTTGCTCCCTCCTAATATCCCTTCGGATGAAATAAGAGCTTGCAGCAGGTCAGGCAAGGTGAACTTCTGATTGTTCATCTGATAATTCAACCTGAATTACTCAAAGCTTTTGGGCAGGGAATGGAGTATGAAATCGATTTGGGTCTCGATGTCATATTCAGCTCCAAGCACCTCAAGTTCATTAAGGTGAGCCATCATTTGGAGAACATGATCCCTCAGGGGTGTTCCCTCCACCATTTTCATAGAGAGCATATCCCTCATGGTGATCTGGCGAGCTACACGGTTCTGATGTTGAAACATCGCTTTAAGATTGATTATGATGTCCGCAGCGGTCTCAACGTTTTGGTGTTGGTGTTGCAACACATCTGACATTGAAGCCAAGATGGTACACTTTGCCATTTCGTTAGAACGCCTCCCGGTCGATATTCTTTCTTAACCGTTTTCATAGCCTCGTCTGATGGCTTCTCTGGTTTGGGTGCAGTTAGAACCCAGTTATGGCTTTGTGCAGTGAAGACAATAGTGAGTTTTCGATACCAATCAACAAATTTTTCTCCAGTTAGCAAATTGTCTTTCAGTATATTGAACAGTGGATTAAAATGTTGCGATATGATGAAACTGAAAATAAACATATACCTTGTGTCAATATTCGGATCAACACAAAGAAAATCACATAATTCGATCACATGATTCATATTGAAATCTCAAAAAATATGAACATGTATCAGCCAACATCTCAAAAGCAGTTTAAATGAGCCTCGTGGGAGGGTCATCATTTAAATCACATTTAAGCGAAATTTACAAAACAATAACAAGATTACAAACCTTTAATTTCAAAAATTAATAGTCGGGTCCCCACTTGACCAATATAAAATTGACAGGGACTTGGTGAAGTATATGCATATCAATTTTATACCTAAGTAATAACCATGATTAAATACTGAAATTACTATATGGGTTTTGAATGAGCCTCGTGGGAGGGTCATAAATGCATATTAATAATAATTCACAATCATCCTTTTGAGAATTTATTCATGTGAAAGCTATCTTTTGACCGTCCCTTGTGGGGGAATTTCTCCAAAAGATTTCACAAATAAATAAATCATGGAGGTCAAAATTAATTCGATTCAAAACCTAATTAATTATTAAAACATACTTAGTAATTTTTTTTTTGAGTTTGAGATTTTTAGTTGATCAGTTCTCATGCAAACACATTTAAACAAATTAAATAAAGCATAAGAAAAAAAAAACAATAAATAAATAAAAAGCGAGAAAATAAACACATTGGGCACATATTATCCAACTGTCATGGTTTGATTTTTTGGCTTGGTCTTGAAGAAACATCGTCTGAATTTCTCCCACTCGTTCATCTCGAAAAATAATTCCGTCTTTGAATGCCACACAGCGGCTAGCGGCCGAGATGCACGCCAAGATCCGCCCCCATTGGCCGGCCAGCGCACCCAGTGCCCTAGGCAAGACGCTTCCTCATCGCCCTCCACGGGCCTCAGCGACCTCGGCGGAGCACTCCGAGTACCCCGCATGCCTTAACCGCCTTTGCCCCTGATCGCCCCGCGCCGCGCGCTGTCTAGGGCTGATCCTTTTTAGCGCCGCGCGCTGAGCGTTCCGACAATGACGTCCGCGTTGAAATGCGTCTTCCTCATGCTTGCGTTTACAAGAACGCACGTCGCTCGCGACCAGGATCGTTTTAAACTCCTTGTCTCCGTCTTTCATCATCGATCAAAGTTATAATTTATTTAACAAAAAATAAATACACCTTAAACCTAGAATAGTCTATTACACTTGAACAAATCAAATAGCCTAATCTACTCGTGGATTTTCTCACGAGAAAAACAAATCCGAACGAGTCTAATTAAAAACCATTCATTCATACACATGAAAATTAAACACATTAAATACCATGACAATTGGATACCTGCAAAACAGATCTAACAATTCTACAATCCAATTTTCAATTTAATGTCCAACATAATTTAAATAACAATTTAAAATTCAAAGCTCGAAACCAGAGCTCTGATACCAGTTGTTGGGAAATTAGGGGTGCCCGAATCCATTCGAGATGATTTTAAATACATATTTAAATTAATCAATTAATTACTAACATGAATTAATCCTAAATAAATTCAACATAATAATTAATAAGCGAATAAACAACATGTGTACACGTAATCCACGTAAATCCTAAGCATGCGGAATCTAGGGGTTATGAGATTACTAACCTCTTGTAGAGACGACTGATGAGACGATAGATCAACCCAAAGAGCCCTCCCAAATATGTCCCAAGTTCACGAACGCAATCAGGTGGGAGGATTCACACGAACGATTTTAATAAGAGGGAAAACTAAAAATATTTTGCCACCACCTTTGTGGATTTCTAATATTTCCAACACATGGAATTGCAGTTGGGAATGAAAAATTCATCCCCTATTTATAAGGAGGAGGGGGGCCGATTTTTAGGTCAAGAAATTGAGGGAGAAAATCTTTTCTTGATCTCCAAGAAATCTTGAATATATCTCCTATATTCTTTTCTCCTTAATTAAATTTTTCATAAAAATCTCTTCCCCTATTTATCCCTAATTTTCGAAAATAACAAGGCAAAAAGAATCAAGATTTGACTTCTTGAATTTATGGGATAATTATGTATTCCTACATTACTTATCTCTTTCCATAAAATATCTACAAGAAAATCAAGACAATCTTTTCTTCCTTTTTCCTACATATTTTTCAAAAATATTCATAGAAATATTAGGCATATTATTTTCTTCTCTCTTTCATTAATTGGACTTTATTTTGGGCTATTTGATGGGCATTTAGGAGAATTAAGATTGGACCTCCAATGGACTATGAAGCTATAATATTGGGCCAAATATTATTCAAAGTCCATTAATATTAATTTATTCCACTATAAAAAAAATATTGAACTATCCATCTTAACACAAATTACGACTTTACTATAATATGGCTCCCGGTCATTATTTCCCGTGTCTAAGATTATTTTAGTCCACTAATTAATTAAGCCACTAAACAAGCTTTATATTAATTAATATCTTTATCCTTGGAGTAAAGACAACTCAACATTATTATCCATACCGGAAATAAATTTCCACATGCAAGATTTGGTATGATAAAGGTTCTGAGCCCACCAAGGGACAAATCAAACCCACCAAGGGGACAAATCAAACAAGACGTACTTGCACACGATTCTCCATATTAAATGTAAGCAATCGTCATGTAATTAATAATATTGCCTAAGATATAAGGTATCGAATCGCAATGATTCTCTTCCTATCATAAGTCAAAACAATAATTATTAATTTCACACGATCCTATTTAAGGGACGGAGATTAAGAAACAACACACCACTTAGGTCTAATTCTTGTATATTCAGTACCAAAGAATTTATCCTCCTGTAGGGTCCTATTCAAATACATCCAAATGCACTAGTATAATCTCTTGGTCAAGATAAGTCAATCCAGTCTTATACATCAACCTTTCATGATGGTTTTTTCATTTCCATCTAGGTTGTGAATTTGTATTTAATTACGAGGAGCTGTTAATTTGATCTTCTGTGATCTGGTATCACCAAATTAACTACAACGTAATACGTACTGATTTTATTGAACGGGTTCGTAATAAATATATATAACATTCATTCATATTTAAATGCAACAGTGATTAATAATTTATTTCAAGAATAAATAAGAAAAACTTCGGTTGGTTATACAAAGTAAAAGCATACTTTTTCAAAGATAACCCCAACATTTGGTATCACTAAATTAACTACAATGTAACACGTACTTATTTATTGAACAGTTATGCAGTAAATATATGTAACATTCAATGATATTTAAAGCATCACCGATAAATAATTTTTTTCAGCAAATAAGATATTAATTCAGTATGGTTATACAAAGTAAAAGCATACTTTCCAGTATAACCCCAAAAATCTCCCACTTATACTCAAAGTCTGCTTTTAAGTATACTGCAGCACTTCTCGTGTAGAATCTACATTACACCTACATTTAACCTAATAATATCTCCCACTTATACTCAAAGCAGATTGACAATGGTCTTGACACCCATTCCTTTCACATGTCTCTCGAATGTATTCTGAGGCAGACCCTTTGTGAATGGATATGCTAGGTTGTCTTTTGACGCGATTTTTGCCACCTCTATATCTCATCTCTTAATGATTTCTCGTATAAGATGGTATTTCCTTTCAATGTGTTTGCTGGCCTTGTGGGCTCTCGGTTCCCTTGAATTTGTAATCGCTTTCAGACATTATCACGATGAGACCGTGATGGTCTTTGGAAAAATTCGAACTACATCCAAGTCCACTAGGAAGTTTTGAGCAAAACGGCTTCGCTTCCCGCCTCCCTGGCAGCTACGATTTGCTTCCATGGTAGAGTATGAGATGCATTTATGCTTAACGCTTCTCCATGTCATGGCTCCTCCCCCCATGCAAAACACACTACCCGAGGTAGATTTTTTGGAATTTAAGTCTGATTGGAAATTCGAGTCCGTGTATCCGATAGAATCGATCGTTCGATCGAAAACCAACATTCTATCGTGAGTTCTTTTGGATACTTGGAATGTTTTTAATCTGGGATCAATGCTCTTTCCTGGATTACTCGATATCTTGCTACCATGCCAACGACAAAGCGGATATCCGGCCTCGTTCACATCATATCATACACTTAGCTTCAAAAATTAAACATAAGGAATGTCTTTCATGTCATCTATCTCCTTTTGAGTCTTAGGGCATATTTCTTTGGATAGATGAATTCCATGCTGAAAAGGCACGAAGTCTTTCTTGGAATCTTGCATGCTAAATCGCTTCAAGACGTTGTTTATGTATGAGGCTTCATGATAAACCTATCATCCTTTTCTTCACGATCTTGAGTGATCTTGATCCCAAGGATGTGACCGGCTTCCCTAAGTCCTTCATATCAAATCGTTTTTGATAGCCATGCCCTTCGTCGACAAAACCTTTACATCATCTCCGATGAGCGAATATCGTCTACGATATAGTACTAAGAATACCAATGCGATTCGACATGCTTTTTATACACACAACTTTCGAACTCATTTTGATCGAACCGTAAGACTTTATAACTTGATCAAAACATTGGTTCCAAGCACCACGATTCTTGCTTGATTTTTGTAGATGGACTTTTTGAGCTTGCAAACAAGATGTTCTTGGCCTTTTTTCAATGAAGTCTTCGGGTTGTTGCATATAGATTTCTTCTTCAAGACTTCCATTGAGTAAAGATGTCTTGACATCCATTTGCCGAGATCTCAAAATCGAGATCTTGTGACTATCGACAAGAGAATATGAGATAGACTTTAGCATGGCTCTGGTGAAAAGGTTTCCTCATAGTCGATCCCTTCTTTCTCGAGTGTAACCTTTTTTGCCACAAGTCTAACTTTGAAGGTTTCTACCTTCCGTGCGATCTTCTTTTCCTCTTGTATACCCACTTGCATCCAATGGATTTGACCCCATTAAGTGGTTCGACTAGCTCCACACCTTGTTTTGATCCATGGAACCCATTTCGCTTTCATTGTCGTTTACAAGAATCCGCATCCTTGTCATGGATTGCCTCTTTTTAGCAAGTCCATGGAGTCCGATTCATTTTGCAAGGATCAAGTCCGTGACTCTCCTATCCCCACGAATCTCTCGAGTTTGTCGATAACCCTCCCATCTGCGATGAGGTTCCTACAGTAAATGTGTCATTTGGTATATCGACCAGACTGATTGGCATTGAGGTAAGCCCTTTAGCTCATTCAAGGTAATCTCACTGGGCTTTTGTCGTTCATATAGTCTTCTTCCAAAAATCTAAAGTGTGTCTCGATTACCACCTTTTGATCTTCCCAATAGAACATGCACCGTTCCCCTCGGTATCCTATAAACAACCTTTAATTCTCGATCATGGATCCAATTTACCGGCTTCCTTGTCCAACAAGTATGCCGGACACCCCCAGATTCTCATGTGTCCTAGACTGGGCTTGTGCCCGGTCCACAACTCTTTAGGGGTTTTGGGAACCGATTTGGATGTCACCAAGTTTAGAATGTAATCCGATGTTTCCAAGGCGTAACCCCAAAACGATTTGGGTAGATCCGTATAACTCATCATTGACCTGACCATTTCTAAAAGAGTCTTGTTTCTTCGTTCTGCAACCCCGTTTTGTTGAGGGGTTTCGGGTGCAGTTAACTAGGATACAATCCCTTCATCTGATAAGTAGTTCAAAAAATCATCGCTGAGGTATTCGCCTCCATGATCAGATCGTAGAGACTTGATACGTTTTTCCCTATGATTCTCTGCTTGAGCCTTAAATTCTTTGAATTTATCAAAGGTTTCAGATTTATGCTTCATAAGGTAAATGTATCCATATCTTGAGTAATCATCGATAAAAGTAAATCTAATACTCATAGCCTCCTCTTGATTTGATTGACATTGACCACATACATCGATTGAAAGATTTCTAACACTTTTGTGGCTCTATTCCCCATGGATCCAAATGCCCTCTTAGTCATTTTTACCTCCAAACATGATTCGCGGGTTAGAAATGGTTCAACCCGAGAGACTCCAAGGAACCATCTTGGACCAACCTTTGATCCTCTTTTTCGATTAATATGACCTAGTCTTAGATGTCATAGATGTTTCGTTCACGTTTGATGAACATTTTCTTTTTCCGAAATAGTCGATGTGTTATAGGATGCATTTAAATGAGTGGTGTGCATGATTAATTGTGTAGAGATTATTCGACAATGTTCCATGACGATAAACTCATTATTTAGAGTAATGGTAACAACTTTATTAAAAGTAATCGAATATCCATCAAGAAAAAGTTTAGACACTAAATTAAATTCTTTCTAAAACTAGGAACGAAAGAACATCTCAAAATTAAAACTTTATCTTTAAAAGACAATGCCACTTCTCCCACTACTTCATTTGCCACTCTCAGAAGATCGCCAAAGGTGATGAGGATCTCACTCCCACTAAGTTGTTGGGTCCGCTTGAACCCCCGTAAAAGTGAAACAAACATGATCAATTGGATCTCGTGATCCACTACCCACGAATAAGGTGGCATAAAGCCGCCAAAGAAGTTTCAACAACTAGTGCATGAGAATTACCTTTCTTTCCATTCCTTTTGGGTTTGGAAACAGTCACCTCCAAGGACCTTTCTTCAGAGTTCCAAATGATCTTTGTACTTAATCTTTCATCTTTGAAGTTTGAATAAAACTGGTTTATCATGTCTGTTTGTTCATCATTCTTTTCCTCCAATCGCCTAGAAACGAGAAGCGACCCTTTTGTAATCTTCTTGCGCTCATTGTTTTCTTCACCAATGTAAGAGCTCTCACAAGATCATCCATAGTAAAGTCCATATCTTCCATTAGATATTTTACACAAGGGTGATCATAGCTCTTCTAGAGAGAACTAAGAATGAAATCAACTTTGCTTTTGAAATCATATTTTTTTTTCGCCAAGACATGCAAGTTTTTCAAAGAAGACCATAACCCTAAGAACGCGTGCTCTTTTTGCTCATTCCTTCTTCAATTTCACTTGACCATGTCATGCTTAATGCTCTTGATTGCTATATGGGCCTGATGTGCGAACATCGCCTGAGATTTCCCCATAATATCCCGCGGCGGTCTCAAACCCTTGATGAAGGTGTTTTTAACAAATCGACATTTGTGTCAAGATTATTTCCTTTATCAATTCGTTTGCGGCTCCATTCATTATATTCCATCTCTTCCCGTATACTAGCACTCTTAGCTGGTTTTTCGAGTTTCGTGCATTAAGTGCACATTTGGATTCATGTGAAGCAAGGTCACTCATAAGTTTTTGTTTCCAAACAAAATGGTTTTCTCCAGTAAGTAAATTGTCTTTTGAAGATATTGAATAAAGGATTAAAAGGTTACGACATCTTTAATCCGAAATAAATAACGATTTTCTTAAGCACAAAATTATCACAAAATTCGATCACATGTTCCATATTAAAATCTCAAAAAATATGAAAATCCATCCCAACATCTCAAAAACACATTCAAGCGTGTTACAAACAAGAAAAATGAAGCACAAGACTTTAATATCCAGATTAATAGTTGACAGAGACTTTGGGGAAGTATATGCATATCAATTTTATACCTAAGTAATAACCATGATTAAATACATAATTATTATTTAAGCTTTGAACGAGCCTGCGTGGGAGGGTCATCGCCGCCACTAATAATAATCCACAATCATCCGTTTGAAATTTATTCATGTGGAAACTATCTTTTGCGGGCGTCCGTGGGGGAATTTCTCCAAAAGAATTCACAAATAAATAAATCATGGAGGCGAAATTAATTCAATTTTATTATCTAGAATAAAATTGTTAATTAATTATTTAAAACATACTTAGTAATTTTCGAAAAGTGAGATTTTTCCAAAAACAATTTCTCATGCATCGATATTCAAAAACACAATGAAATACATACGAAAAAAAAAAATATTAAAACAAAAATTAAACATATTGGGCACATATATCCAATTGTCACAGTTAATTTTGTCATGTCTTGATCTTGAGAAATCGTCCTATCGCCTTCATCGTTCATCTCAAAAGCCCCACTCGACCATCTCAAAAAATTACCACGCGTCAAACCCGCGTCATCGACCCGGCTCGTGGGTGGTCTGCGCCTTACCTCCGAAGGTCGACGGTGCGCGCGGCGAACTTGTTATAAGCGCTGAGCATCGTCGAAGATAGCGCTCTTGCATGTCTCGGCAGCCTTCGGTAGGCACGCAAATCTTGGCCTATATCTTTGCCTTCTCGCCCACCCATGCCAATCCGCCTCGCCGCCTCGCCCCCCTACTTCCGATCCGTCTTTTAATTCTTCGTCTCATTTTTTTAGATCCGATTATAATTTATTTACAAAAAATAAATAAACCTAAATCTAGACTAGTCTATTACATTGAATGAATCAAACAAATCCTAATCTACTCATGGATTTTCTCACGAGGAAAAACGAATTTGAACGAATCGAATTAAAAACCACAATTTATATGCATGCATAAATAAAAACATTCATCAAATACCATGACAATTGGATACCTGTAAAAAAGATCTAGCAATTCTACTATCCAATTCCAAATTTAATGAATAACGAATTAAATTACAATTTAAAATTCAGAGCCCGAAACCGTGGCTCTATTTTCCAGTTGTTGGGAAATTATTTGCCCGGATCTATTCGGGATGAATATTTAAATACAAATTTAATTCTAACAATTATTACTAGCATAAATTAATCCTATATTAATTCAAATAATAATTCAACAATAAATCATGCATACAAGTTCGTCACATAAATCCTACGCGTACGCTTAATAGATAGGAGTTTACGTGAACTAACATCTTGGGTGACAAACCGTTGAGAAGATGGATCCCGCTTCACACGAACACACCAAAAAGCCTTCTCAAGTATTCCCCGTCATTGTCCAACAATCCGTGGTAGGATGCTTTCATAACAATTAACAAAAGGAAAAACAAAATTATGTTGCACCACCTTTGTGGATTTCTAATTTTTCCAACACATTGAATTGCATTGGGGATGAAAAATTCATCCTCTATTTATAATACTAGGGGGGGCGAAATATTAGGGTTTTGGGTGATTGAGAAATTTTCTTGCTTCTTCTTCAAGAAACAATCTTGAATATATCCAATATATTCTATTTCCCAAAATATCTCCCAAATAAAATCTCCTCCTCCTTATGTTATGGAATTTTCAAAAATTTCATTATAAATAGCCAAGTGGGAGATTTCTTGAATTTAATGAGATAATCTTGTATTCCAAGAATACTTATCCTCATTCCATAACAAAATTCAAAGAAAATCTTTCTCCCTCTTTTATTCATAATTTTCGAAAAAAATAAAAAATTAGACAACAATAATTTATTTTATTTTAAACACCTTTTTCAGTTATTGGACTTTATGTTTGGGCTACTTGAGGGGCCTTTAGGAGAATTAACATTGGACCTTCCAATGGACTTTGAATTTTCAATATTGAGCCACAATATTATTCAAGCCCATGAATATTAATTAATCCCACTACATAATTAATATTGCACTATCCATCTTAACTCATATTACTGTTAATATTTCTCTCGGTTATTATTTCCCGTGTTTAAGATTATCTAGTCCATTAATTAATTTAGGCCACTGAAATAGCTTCATATTAATTAACATCTTTTTCTTAGTTAAGGAACTCCAACATTATTATCCATCTAGGAAATTAATTACACTTGCAAGATTTGGTATGATAAAACTTATGAGCCTCCCAATGGGACAAATCAAACAAGACGATTTGCACACGTTTCAATCAGATAAATCTTAGCAATCGTCGTTGTAACCAATATCATTTCCCAAGATACAAGGTATTGAATCTCAATGATCCTCTTCCCATCATAAGTCAAAGCAATGACTATTGATTCCACACGATCCTATTTAAGAGATGGAGATTAAGAAATAATGAACCACATTTGAGGTCTAATTCTTCTATATTGATCTTGAAGAATTTGTCCTCATGTAGGTCCTTATTGATACATCATAATGCACTAGTGCAATCTCTTGGCCAAGACAAGCCAATCCCCGAGCCTTGCACTTCAACCTTTCAAGATGGTTTGTTCATTTCCATCTGGGGTAAGTGAATTATGTACTTTTTAGTTACAAAGGATATTAATTTAATCTTCGTGATCCGGTATCACTAAATTAACTACAATGTAACACATACTTATTTATTGAATGTTATGCGAAGAAATATATGTAACATTCATGATATTTAAAGCATCGATAAATAATTTATTTGACAAATAAGATAGAAATTGATCTGGTTATACAAAGTAAAAGCATACTTTCGAAGATAACTCAACATCTAGATCTCTCGGAGAGGTCTAGTAAGGCATACGAAATCTATAAATAGAAGACATTGATGTTCACATCATTCTTGCGAATATTGTCATTAATCGTGTGTTGTTTAGTGAAGCAACAACCAAGCATCAAGCTGTAGAGTGCATGAGTGCATCCGCAGGATAAGGTCGTTGTTGTGAGTTATTTACCATAGAGAGTAATTGTAAGGTTTACAATACCTCGAGGTTGGTGCTAGATTTATTTTGTGTGGAATGTTAGTCTCGGTTGTTGGGATATTTTAGTTTTGATGAATTATGCCAAAAACATTATCAACTTGTGTTATTCAAGTTATTTTACGAGATAACAAGTTAGGGGAAACGAAAGAATAAATTGAGGGGGACTCACGAAATCGGAAGAAGATGATCGAGATCGAGACAAAGATCGAACCAAGGCGATCGAGATCGGATGAATTAGATGAGTTCGGAGTTAGTGATGGTGAAGCAAAATCAAAAGAAAAAAAAGCTAAAGAAAATCGAAGAGAAGGTTGCGAATATGAAGAGGAGAAGATGAGATCGATCGAGGATCGGGGCGTGATCGAGATCGAATATGATAACTTTGATATGCTTACGATATCTTGACCTGATGCTATCTGATATGTTGATCTGAAGAAGTGTTGATCTGATCGGTCGGTGATCGGATCGAAGAAGAAAATCGGATAAGCTTTGAGTCAAGGTGACTGAGGATCGGGATGTCTGGTCGAGAAGAGTTGAACTCAATAAGCTGAGGTGTCGGTATGCTGATCGAACAAGGTCCTTGAAGAAAAGTCTGCTAAATCAAAAAACACGAAGGCTCGGGATAACTTTGAAGGCTCGGATAGGCGAAGATCTGAGACTCGAGAAGATCTCAAGAATATAGCCCGTTAGAATCGGTGGCGTGGACCAATGAGAGAAGACAACAAACTTTAAAAAAAAAAAAAAAGCTACGAGAATGATATGGATTTGAATGTGATTCTCTCCAATGGTAACATTCAAATCCACACTATAAATCTAAGTTCTTCCTTCATTATTAAGTGTGGCGGCGTGTGAAATAAAGTGAAATGCCCATCAAGACAAATCATCTACATATTTCCACCGCAGAACACTGAAGCAAAAAATAAATCTGCGCGTATATTCAAGAGTGTTCTACCTGAATCTAAGCACAAATGTAATATCCTAAGCTTAGAGAGATTTTCCCATCCCTAAAGATTGAAATTTAAACAAATGTAAAGAGAAAATCTCAACCTACTTGGAAACCAAACAAATCTTTACCCAAACCCAAAAGTTAGGTTAAGTTTGTTCTGCAAGATTTCATTCTAGGGTTTCTGGTTACGATTTACGGGATCGGTTGAGTGTGAACTTCGATAAATATCTAGCAATCCCAAAAAGGGAGGGTAGGCAATCCGTGAGGAGATAAGTCCCGTTTGAGTGTGAACTTCGGTAAATATCTGTTGGGTGTTGGACTAACCGCGGTAAACTAAGTCCGGTTGGTTGGGTTGGTGCCCCATGAAGGAAAAGAGTGGATGTAGGGCCGTTAGTTGTCCCCTTTATAAAATCGTGTGTTCTTCTTTGCTTTATGTTCTTACTTGCCATATGCATTTGATTATATGCAAACACAACACATGTTCTTAAAAAAAAAAAAAATTGAATCACTACCTTTCCTCACTTTGTTTTATATGCATTACACAAGTCTTCCACGCATATGGGTTTCCAAAATCGGGACCTACAATTTGGTATCGAGGCGGGTTGTTCAAAAGGTCACTATTTTTCAATATGAACATCTGAATGATACCTTCAATTGGTATCAGCGGGAGTTCAAAAGTTCACGTTTTCAAAGTGACCACCTAAGCCGATCTTTTAAAACAAAAACACGATCTCTCATAAATGCGTATATTTTAATGTTTTTGGCGTCATTATCAAAAAGGGGGAAATTGTTGGGATATTTTAGTTTTGATGAATTATGCCAAAACATTATCAACTTGTGTTATTCAAGCTATTTTATAGATAACAAGTTAAGGGGGAACGAAAGAACAAATTAAGGGGGAACTCACGAAATAAGAAGAAGATGATCGAGATCAGACAAAGGTCCAACAAATCGATCGATATCGGATAAATGAATGAGTTAGAGTTAGGTGATGAGTCGAAAGCAAAATCGAGAAGAGAAGAAAAGTTAAAACCCAAAGAAATCCGAAGAAGGTTGCAGATATGAATAGGAGAAGATGAGACTGATCGAGATCAGACGTGATCGAGATCGGATGATAACTTTGATATGCTAACTTTGATGTACTAACTCGATGCTATCCGATATGTTGTGTTGGTCCTTTAAGCGAGTCTTACACGTGTATGGGGGAATACGTGTTCAAGTGTTTTAAAACTTTTTCTTGAGGTCGACTTGGATAATCCACGAAGATTAGTTGTGATTCACTTATGCAACTTCAAATAATTGATTCCAATCCCGAATATCAAGAAAAGTATCTTTCAAAATCAAGACAATGCAAGTTAAGCCTGCGGATAAGAAAGCAATAAAGAACCTGCAAAGAATTATAGTGGTTCGAGAGACTCAAGCTCCTACATCCACTCTCTCGATCCTCGGAGAGAATTCCTTTCATCAACCGAGCTTTTCGACTACCTCGGCGTAGTTTACTTACTCAACTATTACAGATTTTACGACTGCTCCCCGTAGTTTACTTTACTCAACCGACCTTTTGAGCTTTTCGACTACCTCCGTGGTTTACTTTACTCGAAACACAAACAAGCTTTAGGACTACCCTCGTAGCTTACTAACTTCTCCTCTGGGGTTTTTAGACTACTTTCAGTAGTTTACTAGCTCTTTACAACTCTTCTCACCAACAAACACTCCAACTACCTTCTCAAGGGTTTGGGGTTTCTCGGTTGGTTTCCAACTAGGATGAGATATCCTCTACAATGAAGCACAATCACAAGGGTTAGGATATCTCGATTAAGCTTTGATAATTCTTATCAAGCTAGGCTTAGTATAGTGAGCTCTCTTCAATGTAGAAGCACTTTGGGAAATTCTAAGTTTTTTAGTGCTTTAACTTTTTGCAAGAATAAGTTTGAGCTCTTGAGTTGCGTATAAATTTCCCGTAATCTTACAATGTAGAGGGTCACCCGATTTATAGGCATACACCAAGGTCACTCTTGAAAACTATCCGTTGGAGGAACAACCCGTGAAGTTTCCTCTTATGGTGTGTGAAAGCGGCTATATTTAGGGTTTGAAACTCCTAACACGTTTTTAGGCAATAACCTTTCATGTAGCGGTCTTTCACTTTTTTGCGATCTGAAACTTTTGTACATCGACATCTTTTTGACTACATCCTTTGTCGATTGTCGGTATAGTGCAGATAAAATCTTCCTCTTTTTGACTTTTGTCTCCGGTTAAGTAGACACCTTCAACGGCTCTTTTTTTTGGTTACAAACTACGAGTTTGATATAACCTAACAACACTTACGACTTAGTTCCTTTTATGCGCGTTTGAATGTCTTGGCAATATCTAACTTTCTAAGAATCGCATTTTTCTCGATGTGCATCCTCAGATAGATATATTCGATTGCCATTCGGGTTTATCTTGAGCATTCAATCACTCTCTAATCTTGATAATTCAAGTATTTGATAATTCTTGATCTTGATTTCGATCTTGATCTTGTGTCTTGAGTCTTGAGTCTTGAGGTGTCTTGAGTCTTGAGGGTCATCTTAGTCTTGAGTCTTACGAGTCTTCGTGATACACTTAATCTTAGGTCTTTGAGTCTTGATTTCCTCGATATCCTCTTGAGTCTTGATATCTCGATTTTTACTTTGGTCTTGAGAACTATCTTGAACTATATCTGCACGGGACTATACATTCTGCAGATAACATCCCGAATATTCTAAAACCCCGAATCGACTCGACTATCAAGATCATTCTAAACATGTCATACTCGGGGTTTTGGGATCAAATCAAAATCATATATCTTTTATTAAATTCATCTCCCAACAATTTCCCCTTTTTTGATGATGCAAAAACCTATCTTGTTACAAAACATATAATAACCTATATCTCGGGGTTTTTTATTTATCTCCTTTATAAGATTGGTTGTCTCCCAACAATTTCTTAAATCGGAAGAAACTCTTAAAAATTTAAATCATTCAAAGACTTTCTTGATAATGAATCTCTTTAAATAGTTCATTACTAAATACTTAAACAATTTCCCCCATATCTGAGACAATTTCTCCCTTATCAACATTCAATCGGTTCGAGACATTCATTCGGGCATATCAAAATAAAAGACATGTAAATAAGATAATGAGATATTATCTTTTGAGCATAATGATAAATCTTCATTGATGATTGGTATCCCATTCTGATTACAATGAGGTTTATCAACAAAATCAAAAAGACAAAATTTAAAAGATTCTGAGAATCTTACTCGAGTCTTGATCTTGATTTGGCTCTTGATCTTACGCTCTTGAGTTTGCTTCATTCTCAACTTCATCGTTGGGCACCTCCAATTGAACATTTAAAAAAAATCTCTTCTTTAGCTCATTTCTTTCCTTGATGATGTCGGGATTTGTTTCTGTTAGACCAACCCCACCCGATATCTTTTGAGCAATCTCTTGAGTAATGGCCTTCTCATTCGCAAGCCATTACCAAGTCTTGGAGAGATAGGAATATGGACGGGGGGCTACTATCCGTACCTCTCCTTCATCTGCGAGGTTAATCCGACTCTGTAGATACTTTGGATATAGAAAAGGAGATATTCAATGAATGTTTCATTACGATCTGAGGCTTTCCCCTCTCCATTCACGAGAACATCATAATTGAACCCGGAAGGTTCTCTTGACTTTTTCCCATATTGTTGAGTTTGATAGGCATCCATTTATCAGCGTGGGGGCCACTTTAGTGCTTTTTGATGTTCCTTTCCTCTTGCTCGCAAAACTTCACGAATTCACTCATTAATACGCTCTTACGTCTATCTTCTTTCTCGATCCTGAGGCGCTCACGAGACCGAAAGCGGACTTTCTTAGCTTGTTCTATTTGGAGTGTCTTGAGCATCTCTCGTGTTGAAGACTTTCTTACGAGGTTGAGACTCAAGATTCTTCCATTCTTCATCATCCAGAATCGATTTTCTGGATTGGCTTTTGAAGCCTTCACCGTTTGCTTCTGAGTTGAACAACGCCCAAGGCTTTCCTCTTCATAACAATTCGGCTGGCTTGTTCCAACCTTTCGCTTTCTAGCATCAGCTCTCTTGCAACATCAAGCATGGTTTTGCTCGAACTTCGAGTGTAGATAGGCTTTTCTACGGCGAACTTCAACTTCTCGGTGCTTTGACTTCTTTTAAGGCTTTGGCTAGATTATACATTTTAGCATCTTTAAGGCCTTCTTCTCCAAAAGTCGTGCCATGAACTTTTCTGAGGTCTTCACCTTTTCCTTCCCTTCTTAGCAGTAATTTGGAAGAAATCTGAAAGTTATTGTGTCCATGATATTGCTCTTTTGCTCACAAATGAACTTCTCCTCTATATCGATCTTGTTAAATCTTCCGGCCTCCTTAGATGGTTCTTGGCCTGAAAATTCTTGAATAAGTGGGCAAAAAGCGGCGAAGAAGTGCTTCTTTGAACATCTCTTTCATCTTGGTCATGAGCATTGAGCTCATTTCCTCAACAATGATTTTATCATCACTTCATTCCTCTCTTTGCCAACTTTACCTCTAGAAATGCATTTGACTCTGGTCTTGATTCATTTTAAAGATTGAGCTCGACCTTGACTCCTCCAACTTTTCATTTGACTTATCTTCCATGGAGGTCATCTGAGAGGTCAGAGTGTTTGGATTAGCACCGACTCTGAAGAGTGACTAAGACTTTCCATCTATTGAGCTTGATTGGCGATGTTTCTTCCATCGAGCAATCTTGATCATCATTGGCTCAACCTTCTCAAGTTTCTCCATCAAAGGGAGTGAGATCAATCTCGGAACCTTCTGCACCTTTTTGTCTTTGTTTGATCATCTGAGCTTGACTTCATTAGACTCGATCTCGGTGAGCCTCGGTCATTTTTATCGGACAATTGAGAATTAAAAGATAGTACTTTTCGGTAACTTTGGCATAATTGTTAATAGTTCAAAAAGGTACACGAAGAGTCTTTAGCCCGATCTGAGGTTGACCAATTTGAGTTGATCGACAACGAGTCTCATTTTCCATCGAGGCCGATTCTCAACATCTCACTGTTGGTCCCCATCTCCGTCTTGAGATTTGTCTCCGTTTGCTTGGGGCACCAACCCGATAGCTTTCTTTCCGCTAACTTCCTCTGAACAGCTCATCAAAATTGGGTTTTCATCGAGCTTTGTCATACGAACCCACGAGTCGGTCGGAAAGGCTGTCTCCTCGATTCACCGGTCTTCCCTCTAAAAAGCAGCAATATCAAGCATCTCCCGGGAAGAGTCGATTGAGGATGAATCTGATTGTCATGTCGAAGAAACATCTTGCGGTCGGGGTATGAAAATTTGAGCTCGAGGTGATCAGAATGAACGTTCCCCCTTGCTCCTCTCGCCTTCTTGGCCTCGCCCTTCTTCCATCTCGGGCTCTCTGGTTCGATTGGAAGCCTGGCGAGGATCAAGAAGAGATCACTCGGGGGAGCTCATCAAGAATATTGCTCCTCTGAGTCTCGTGACCTTTGAAGGTTGTCTGGTACCGGATCCTCGGTTGCATCTGAGTGGGTTACAGGTCTGGTGACAACCCTCCAGTTGGTTACTGAGTTGGCTCTTCCTGTTTGCGAGCCTGCACTTTTTCAGGAATCTCTGAGGGCTGAGTTCCTTTGAAAATTTCTGAAAATTTTTATCGAACTTAAGATGTCTCAAGCACCTCGAGAGAAGACACGCTCCTCGATCGTTCTTGTGCCTTTGAGATAACTTTGAGCGAAAACTTTGCAATGGTGAACTTGAGCGGTTTGGCCCCTCGGGTTGAATCTCCTCCGAGAATCACTGCCATCTTCATGGTGAGAACCACCAATCTTCAGCTTTGGGGCAAGGTTCTTACCTTCATTATTTTTTTTACCTTGATCCATCTTTGCCTCCAACAAAACCTTCCCCTGGTTTGTTGAGTCTCTTTTCGGCCCTTGTTGGTGATTCTACCTTCTTTTCTCTCTTCTTCACGATGGCACCTTCTTTGCGAAATGGGCTTAAAGAGAATTTTGGACTTAGGGAATGAGGTCGAATTGGCGAAGATATCCTTCTCCTCTACGCACATCTCCAAAAATATAAGCAATTTTTGGTGGCATGGTGGATCTTGCCTTTTATTGAGATCGCCCGTCAACCTTCTTCAAAACATTGGAGTGCGCTCACTCACCGTCATCTGAATCAAAAATTTCACGACTAGTTGAAGTCAAATTGGTGGGTGAGGCCTCGATTGCCGCCATCAATCGAGCTTGAGTCTTGATCTTGCTCAAAACTCCCCTGAAGACTCATGATGCTCTTGCTCACAATATCCATCAACACCACGATATTGTGGCTTTAAGTCTTCTTATGCAATGTCGCCTCAAATTTTCCCGGATTCTCGGCAATCCTATCTAAGTACTCTGCTCTCTGCGACATATACATCGTAGGATCCTCTCCTCTATCCGCGAGCTCAAAAAACATCATTGATTTTTTTCGAAACTATATCTGACGATCCTCTCAAAATCGATGTATTTGGATATTTGCTCTAAATGTGATCTGATTAACTTAGAATGCATACATCCCTCTTCATCTATCTTCAGTTATAGATGAATTAATTACCTCTTCGCCAAACTCTCATGCGGGTTTCTGCGACTAGTTGAGATGAGTTTGCTTGATCCGAATCATATCAAAGAGCCTCCTTTTCTAGCTTTGAGTTGGTTTGTGCTTCCGGAGTGAACAACGAACTCGTACCAAATTTTTGTTGGTTTTGGCTAATCTACCGAACAAGGTTGGAGCCATTTTAGAGATTGATTGAAGAAATGAAGCTTTAGGGTTTGGGAATTTAAAAGAAGGAATTTATTTGCGAGAGGATTTTGAGCGAAGGTTTGATAAAAATTTTGGCTTGAATGGCTTATTGGGGTTTATATAGCTTGAGATCATGGGGAATCGCGTTGGTTAGGTGAAAAAACAACGGTTGAGATTAATCTCCGATTAATCGAATTATCTGAACAAACGATCTCCAAAAAAATAAGCGTAGAAAACATCCTCATTGGTCATTAATGTAGCGAGCATTAAATGATTGTTGACCTTCTTGAATTTAAACGATCCAGCCCAAAACATTCCTCGGGTTTTTGTATTTATTACGAATGATTCTTGAATTTTACTTATACAATAAATGAGTGCATGAGTCATTACTTCTTGAACTAATTTCCCTCTGTCGGTTTTTTTGATCTTGACCTTGATAAAATGTCGATTATATCTTTGAAATCTTGAATTAGTTCGATATGTTCTTGAAATCTTGACCTTGATAAATCTGGAGTTTCTGAGACTCGATTCGATTATTTCCATTTTATCTGAGCTTCTCGGAAGAATTACGAAAAACTTCATCGTCTGAAAATCTTCAATTTTTCATTTTTTTACTCTATACACTGGTTCTAACATCCCAATTCAACCGAAAGTTCTGAAATCTTGATTCCCCCAAAGGTTTAGTCAAGATATCGGCTCTTTGCTTATCGGTATGAATTTTCTCCATCCTTATGTCCTTCTTCTCGACATGATCTCGATGAAGTGATGTCGATATCCACATGCTTGCATCGGTGTGCAATACCCGATTTTTGAAAATAGAATAACACTTATTATTGTCACAAAATATTGGTACTTCATTGGCTACAACTTTATAATCCCTTAATTGTTATGCGAGCCAAAGAATAAAAGCACCGAGCAGACTTCCTGCGACCGTGTATTCAAACCCCGAGTACTTGTTTAACTCTTTGAGGTTTGTTCTTGAAAACCAAGATATCAACTTACTTCCTAGAAATTGACAAGTTCTGAAGTGGACTTTCCGTCAATCCTGCAACCTCCATAATCGGCATCCCCGAGTAACGGTTAATTCCAGGTTATCATCATTTGGATACCATTATCCTCTATTCCTTTGTGCCCTTAAGATACTTGAAGTATCTTTTTGGCGACTCCATGTGACTAGCCTTAGGATTAGCTTGGTATCTTGCATATATCCCACAACAAATGTTATATCCGCCTACTTAACGTGAGATAGAGCAATGATCGATGATTCCCTCTATAATCGATATGACTCATCGTTTGATTTGTCGATTCATCTTCCATCTTGTAGTTAGTATTCATAGGAATCCTAAGCTGTATTGCAATTTTGTACACCATATTTAGCAATCGGATCTACGGTGTATTTTGCTGGTTGATGAATATTCCTTCCTTTGATTGTTTCACTTGAAGACCTAGAAAAATTCATCTCTCCCGTCATTGACATCTCAAACTTGCCTTTCATCGATGTTTTGAAACTTTTCACACGTGATGGTTTGGAGATCCAAAATGATGTCATCAACATATATCTGAACTAGTAAGATATCTTCCCCATCCTCTATCCCTGAATAGATTTCTATCAATAGTCCCTTTGACAAAACCATAGTCGATGAAAGCGAGAAAGAGTATCATACCATACTCTGGTCTTTGCTTGAGACCATAAAAAGCTTTTCGAGCACTGTAAACTTGGTCATTCTGTTTGAAACCAGGGAGGTTGTTCCACATAAACCTCTTCTTTAAGCACCTTTGTTAAATGCACTTTCACGTCCATTTGATGGTATGAACTTAATGTGGGCAAAGATATGCAAGAAACAATCGATGGCTTCTAGTCTTGCAACAAAGAAAGGTTTCATCATAATCGAAAGCCTTCTTCTTGGGAATAACCTTGTCTGACTAGCCTTACCTTGTTTCTCCACAATGTTGTTGTTTTCATCTCTTTTTTATTCTTGAAAACCCATGGTTCCAATGACATTGTGCCTTTTCGGTCTATCTACGGCTCCCATACTTCATTCATGAGAATTGATTCCGCTCATCTTGCATGTCCAATCCATGAGAATCTTGTAGAACTTCACCAATCTCGATGGGTTCTTTTTTTGATAAAGGCAATACGAATAGTGCACTCTCACCATGGAACCTTCTTGTTTTAACACCTTGATTTAGATCACCTGAATCGACTTGTAGGATGACTATCTAACCATTTAAACTTCTTGATGTTCCCCCTTAATATTATCCTCGACATTTTGAAATGTTAGGTTCGATTAAATCGATGGCTTCGAGGAACAACGAGAAAAGGAAAGGGAATCATCTTCCTCGGGGAAATTCTATTCGAACATTGTCGGAGAAATTTGTTCCCCTTTGGTTGATAGATTGAATTTGCCTCAAATTGTGACCACATCTTCATTGGCATCACATACACGAGTGCGGCTGGTGTCTGTTCAGATTGGTCACCTTTTAGATGTTGGTTTTCTGAGTCTCACCATCTGATTTCCATCACGAACCTTTGCTCTGAGTCTGAGTCACTCCAATCATAGATAGTGTTGACTTCTTCTTTTCGGATTCGGTGGATGGTTTTATCTTTTCTGTTTGGAAAACTTAATCTGGTAATCCTCTTGATGATTCATCTGCATCATGTTCTGTTTCTTACGAACACAAGTAGATTCATCAAAAAAACAACATGAGGTGTTTTATTCCTAATAAGAGTCCTCTGATTTGTAAACTCAAAAGCTTTCTTGACTTAGAATATCCTAAGAATATTCCTTCATCACTTTACTTATCAAATGTTTTCAACTGATCTTTACCATTATGTGTATGAAACACTTGCAACCAAACACCGAAAGAAAAAAACAAAGAGGCTTCCTTTCATTCCAAAGCTCATAGGGTGTTTTTGCCTTGACTCTTGGTCGGCATGGATCACGATTAGAGAAGTAGCGTGGGTGTTGGCTTCCATTAAAAACCTTTTAGGAATGTCAAACCCCAAGAATCATTGTCCTTACATAACTTCTTCGAGTCCTGTTCCTTCTTTTCCGCCAACACCATTTTGTTGAGGGTCCTTGCCGACTGATGTTTCATGTGAAATTCTATTCTCTCACAATGTCGAATATGATATGATTTATAAATTCAGTTCCTTTGTCGATCTCGATTTTGACCACACTCGATTTTTCTCAATCTTGAGCCTTTTCGGTAACTCTGGCGACTTTATCCAGTCTCTTTCTTCTTAAGTAAGAATATGACCCTAGTATATCTTGAGTAGTCATCAACTACTACCAATGTGTATTTCCTACCATTAGTGCTCCTTTGGTGTTATAGGACCAAAAAAGATCCATATCGCGATGGCGGAGTATTCTTTCGAGAGAAACTTCTATTTTGCTTTTAAATGATGCTTTTATTTGTTTTCCTTTAAAGCGCATCACAAATATGTTCCTTCTTGAACACTTCATTAGGCAACCCTCTCACGAGCTAATCTTGCAAGCTTGTTGGGGTTTTGAAATTTAGGTGATTCATTCTTGTATGCCATAACCAATTTGGTATCATGGAACTTTTAGCAACTAAACATGTATCTTTAGGAGTTGAACTCAATCGACAAAGATACACATTCCTTTTCTTGTACCGGTCGATGTACTTTCCATGATGTATCATCTTTCACAAAACATAAGTTCTTAGAGAACTCAACATTGAAACCCTTATCACGAGAATTGGGCTTGGTTGAAAGCAAGTTATGCTTCAATCGGATACATATAAACACCATGGATATGGTAGAGTCGATTTCCAAAGTTCCATATCCTTAGACCGTCTCCTTGAGTTATCTCCAAAAAGTGATCTGTGGGCCTCTTTGTTCAACATAATCCTTTGAGTATCTTCTTGTATCTGTCATATGTCTTGAACATCCACCGTCAAGATACCATATATCGAGGAGCTTTTTCATCTCTACTCATCGGTGCCATGTGATCTTTAGTCGGGTTTAGTGCCCTTGTTTTTCCTCTGAAAAAGCGAGATCAATTCTTAGGTACCCAATTTGTGTAGGGTCCTACAAGGTTAGATGTACCTTTCGAATCCGTCCCACCGACAACTCTAATCACTTTAGAGTGGCTAATTTTGTCTTCCATAAACATCAACATATACATCCACTACTCTGGGTGCCTTAGCGAGTTTACGTATATGTGTGCTAGCTTTAGCATGAACATGTGCCTTTGAATTCTTCTTTAGTTCAGGCCTTACATTCATTTGCTTTGAAAAACTTGTCTTTGCGGTCTAAATCTTTGATATTTCGGGTTCGGATAACCTTTACCCTTAGGCAAGTGGGGTTCAAGTTGTGCATCTTTGAAATCTGGGTCTTCTGACATCTTTGAGGACTTGGTCTCTTCTGGTTGAGAATGTCTCTGTTTGAGTGTTTCTCATCTCGAGGATTCCTCTGATAGTTGATGTGGAGCCTTTCAGGTTTGCATTCTTAGCTTCGAGGCTTTGAAGTACTTGCGTGAAACTTTCCAATGTGATTGGAGGTTTTCTAACCTTCACCGAGGTTTGGGCTTTCTAACTTTGATCATTAGGTTTTCTTTGAGACCATAGGTCCTTTTCCTTGTCTACAACCTTGGGCATTACTTTAGTTTGAAGTGTAGGTGCCATGGTTTTACAAAGATAGTCTTCTTCTTTTGATGCGACATTTAGATGACCTTGTGGTTCCCTGGAATAAATCCTAATCCAATTTTTTATAGTCACAGATCTTTAGTAACTCTGAATTTCATCTATTACATTAGATGCATTATTCAATAGAGTTAACTATTACATGCACTATCCTCCACCGGTCTGTGAGTTTTATGCTTCTCGGAGAGGTCGTGAACTTCGTTATGATTAAATTTGAATTTCTTCAATGGATTTCTCTAGCTTTTTGATTTAGGGACATTATCAACTTCTCTTTCTCTCGAGAGTTGTACTTTAGAACATCGATTCATCAAGTAGCTCCCATTAATTGAGAATTGATTTCAATATTGCTAAGTCTTTCCATTTTTAGATTTCGACTTTAGGTTCCTTAATGCGCTCTTGAG